>JASEVX010000011.1:35173954-35388954 GCA_031761405.1 Serripes groenlandicus
AAATTGATAATACAAGGCCGTCGCCGGGACGATGAAAAGGGAATGGGCTGCTTATCCTTTTGCTACAATGTTTTGAGAATTGACGGAGATCAATATTGACCAGAGTATTTCCTCTACTACAAATATCGTTTGGTGGCACACAACAAGAAACACTGTCTGTTTGTCTTTTCAATTGTGCAATGATTAGATATTTGTTAAATGTTTCAAGGGATCATTTACTTGAGCATATTAAACCTGCAATAAATGTTTAATCCAATATTTTTCAGGTAAATACAGATTAACTACACGATAAGACATTCCTGGGGGTTTAAAAGAAGAACATCCATCAACCAGTAACATATGCGTGTAGCAGTGTAATCCTGTGCAGCAGGCGTACCACTGGCGTAAGAATACAATAACAACCACAAAACTGTTCGAAAAGCTCATGACAAAAAGTAGTTTGTTCGCTAGTGGTTTGAAAATCGTTCGCGTTTTGAAAAGGCAAACTTTTTTGATAAGATGTATGAAATGTGAAAATTGACTGAATATTACAGTGCCTGTCTTGAAACATATTTTTTCAATTGAACCTCTAAAACTTCAATAAGGAGGATTTGAGTCGATTTTCTCTAGGAACCGTGTTATTCAAGTATGGATTTTAACGTTATTAAATGGTGTTTTAATTTTCTCTAGCAAGTATGCACGTTGATAAACCTATGGTTAAATACTACCCATAGATAAGACTGTTAAAAATAGCTCGCTTATCTCGCTCTGGATACACCTTTTATCTAAGAACCAATCATTCTGGAAAGGTATTAAGCTCTTTCGTCTGCAACCATTTTTCAGTGCGAAAATTCAAGTGATCAAGCATTGTTTTTAAATTCGATGCGGAGTTGTTCGGTAGATGTCCTGAATAAATCTATAACGTGCGTCAATATGAGAGATCGTCTGAGTCACAGTCGTGTATGATCTGTCGCGAACGATAAGAGTGCAAACGTTTGAAAAACGGTGGATTATTTTGTCTGATACATGTTCACAAGACGTGCTGTAATTGAATTTATCTGTGGTTACATGTACGCTAATCGGCGGTGGCGCCACAAAGTGTTTTCAAGCTTTTAACGATTAAGATTGAATTACGTTGTAGATGAATGCTAACAAGACAATTAATTAGTTATACCCTATTCGGATTTTTCAAACGCTTGGTTTGTTGTCGTTGCCACTAAGTAAGCTATTTTGTCTGGAGAAAGTCTGAAAACGAATATAGCAGAGTGTTAAAGTACGCATTTGGCCAGAGAACTTATGCAATACAGCGAAATAATATCCTGTATATTTGTCAGGAAAACGAACTGTATGCTACACGTTACGAGTAGAGTTGTTTTTTTCTTGCGACTTCATGACTATATGATTTATATTAGTCAAAAGTACCAGGCAGTTGGAAACACAATCGTTGATATCTAAAGTGGTTTAGTGTATCACGCCGTTTGTTTCGGTGACATCTATTCGTTTCCGCGCACACCGCAGGATGGTTATCGGTATATTGCAGCCTTATGGATACAGTCAGTGACGAAGAGCTGTAAACCAGTCAAGAAAGAATCATTACTGTTCCGACTAACGCACTTTAACGACGTCATAAAATAGTTTGGAGTGATTTTATTCTTGGAGCAGAAAAGAGAGAAAAAAGTATTGTGAAATAAGCAGTAAACGCCATAAAACTGCCAATAAGGCCGGCCCTTAATGACTTGCTGGTATTTATTTGTCTATGTCCTGTAGTTTACCTTATGCCTAATGATGTTCAGATGACATTTCATATGTCTAGCTTGTGTTTTAATTAAGGGGAACTAAGGAGCCATCCTTAGAAAGCTTCGAAAAACGAAAAAGGTAGTATTTAATGAATGCAGTAGCTTAGATGCTTCAGTATATTCAACAAATCGTCGATACTCTTTTTCCTAAAGATTCTAAGAATATCGAATGCATTTTCATAATTTTGTGAACAACTATGTGATCGCTGAAAATTTGGAAGTATTTTACCAACACCTTTATATGCTTTTTACAACGATTGACCATTAATTCATACATCTATCACTTTAAATGGAAATAGGTAAAAAGTCACACAGATTCGTCTACACAAAAGTACAATTATGACCAGTTTACATCATGTAAGAAAATAGTACCAACGCGAATGACAGGATTGCTTCTACGCGTAATCGCCTTGACCCAGAACGTCACAGAGAAGGTTTGCTCACAGCAACTGGCATCGGCCGAATGATTTGATCACGTGATTCATGTTTTTTCATCTTTTATCAGTGGCAATGCTGGCACTACTTTCTTTAGCTTTACCAACGAATGACAGTGACCTAAGTGCCGACGTGTCCTCGTTGTCGAACGCGGAGGAAGGCAGTCGTGGTATACAGTATGCAGTATTCTTGTTGTACAAAGTTCTCTCCCCTATTATTTTTGTTTTTGTGATATTGATACTACTATGGTACATCGTGATATTTATATTTAGATAAGAAATAAACATGGTTTCTTAGTTGCTCAACTTTGTGGATTCTGTTTAATCTGTATTCTTTATACACCAAAACCAGTAAATCGCATATCAATATTATCAACGGTAAATAACAAATCAGAAGCAAACGACTTTGAAGAAAAAAATTGAATGTATAGTTGAAAATAGTGTTACTAAGAGAGAAATTGCCAGTTCACCAACCCATGTGTTCTTAGCTTACTAACACAAGCAATCCACACTGCAGTCTTTCAAAGCGTTTGTGTTATGAAATAGGCCTATACCACTACATTATCTATGTTAAAGTCCTCAATCATAAGAGCCGTTCGATGAGAAAACAAACAGTATGGCCTCTGCGTAATGTATCGACCCAGATCAGCCTGCGCAGTCCGCGCAGGCTAATCTGAGCCGACACATTCCGTCTCAGGGGGGATAGAGGTATAGCGTAATGATTCATGAAACAGAAAATCCACAGGAGGCGAAAAGTATCTGTCCGGGTAAGCCTGCGTGGCATGTTTAGGCTGATATGGGTCGATACTTTACGCAGAGTCCACAATGTTGGTTTTCTCGCGGGACGGCTCATATGGGAAATTGTGCGAGTTTAACGTTTCAAACGTACTTCCTCTAATAGGGTAATCCACACGTTAAATTCAATTACGTTTGTTTCAACATTTGACAGCTAAGCCGTTCTCTGTATTTGTCAAATGATCTTTTTTACCCCAGAAAACTCAACATACATACACCGAGTCAGTGTTTCTTCTTCAACATGGCAAATAGAAGAAGCTGGCATAGCTACGACGATGGGTTTTCAACGGTGGTCAAGGCACGCATAGCCCCGACCAGTACACGGAGCTCTAATTCATAATTAACGTAAAGGTGTTAATATCAGCTTTCTTCTATCGACTAAATTTGTTCGCAAAATGGTATAAAAGGGTAACGTTTGTGAACAGAAACAATTTAACTTGTAATGTTTCGTAAAAGCCCGTACACAAACATGTGAGGACATATCAACAGATAAAGGGTGATGATTTCAGTGGCAGGAATTTAAATGATGGCAATTCCTTTTAGTCCAGCATTATGCTTAATTCATAGATTCGATATTCAAATTTAGCCGATCAAAATTTTGATATGTTCTGTACGTTTCACTCAATTGTCGAGCTCGGTTCTCCTGCACCACAAGGGTTTTCGTGTGTGATGCAGTAGTTTTAACGATTAATTGTTGGTTTGTTTGTAATGCAAATTGCGCAAGTGAAGATCCAGATCTGCATGCGCATGTAGTTTGAGTAGTTTGACGAATTGATAAAAACAAAAGAAACTCTAGAGAAAGTGTTAAGATCCTGTTTCAATGACTCCGTTCGTTATATTAAAATAATCGATCTAACAATCAATATTTGCGAGAGGCAATACTTCACATAAAACACCATTTGTGAATGCCCCATTATCAAAAAGTCAAAAATCACTATTGCTGTTATTTCACAAACCAAACACAAACGGGATTTACAGTGCATATGCCATTTGCATTTGATGTTTCATAATAATCATGTCTGACATGTTTAACTTATGTTTATTCAGGGGCGTAGCTTTGCAATAATCAATGTGTAGGACGTCTCGTGAGAAAATCAACAGTGTGGACTCTGCGTAAAGTATCGACCTGGATCAGCCTAAGCATGCCACAAAGGCCTATCCGGATAGACACTTTTCGCCTCCTGTCGATTTTCTGTTTCAGGAATAACTACTCTATACATCTATCCCCCTAAGACGGTATGTGTCGGCCGGATCAGTCTGCGCGGACAGCGCAGGCTGATCTGGTCGATTCATTACGCAGATGTCTATCGCCGCAGCTGCATTTTAGGGGCCATTTTGAGAAAAAATGTATAGGCACGTGCCTACAGTGCCTAAAGGGAGCTACACCCTGTTATTTGTATATCGAAGACTAAGAACAACTGCCCCTCAATTGGCGGGATGCACGCATGTTTTGAAATCACGCTTTGATCACGAAAATATCTTAATGATATATCACGGAATGTACCGGCTGATATTCGACGTTATGGGGTTTTCTCTTCGGTTTAATCACATTTAACCCTTTCACACATACAGCAAATATGCTTCAGGCATCTCTAAAATTACAGGCCATAAAGGGAAAAATATATATAGATGAAAATCTATTTTTACTATTGTTGAAAACATTGCGGCACAAGTGAAAATTGCTCATCATGAGCAATTTATCCTTTTTGCCACAATGTTTTAAAAAGTCATCTGCTGCAACAACGTCAGAAAAGGGCCTGTATGTGTGAAAGGGTTAAGACATAAAAGGAAACTCGTTCGATCTAACATTGGGCCAATTCAACAATATTACCACCGATTTTCCGGCTTATATTGCTTTCCTGCAAAACACTTTCGTCACTTGATTTGTATAAAAACCAGCATTTTGCTGATGAAGGATTTTTTTTTTACTAATCGAACAATCTTGTAGGATTGTGAATAAAACACCAGAACATCCTGAGGAATACAAACCGATATATGACGTGAGTACGACTAAATATCACGTGATTTTCGCTATGATGGATGATCCAATCAAGTGATATTCAGCTACTGTTTGCCATGGTTGGTTAGTGAGGGTGAATTCTCAACAAGTCGAACCCGCGACGGACGCTCTACCAATTCGCCAACGAGGCGGTCAGGCGAAAATGATTCGTTTTGAATTAAAATGTACAGTAACGCGTTTGTTTAGTACAGTATCACCCCCATTGAAAGGACCATCAATTTCAAACTCATGAACACTTAAGAACCTTCAATCCCTTTATCCTATCATTTTTGCCAGGTACCAGGCAGGCAGGCAAATAGCGGCACCACGTTTTGACGAGCTTTGCGGCTCACCAACCGGTCATATCGGAACGGACCCAATCCTCGGTACTAGGATTCGAACCTTCGACATCCCGCTCCCTGCAGCGTCAGCCTCAACCACTAGGCCATCGGGACTGGAATTAAAAACGACGAAGATTTATGCGATCCTCAACATCCGCTGCGCCTCAAGACTTAAAGTTTATTTTAAAACATTTCCATAGTCCAGGCGATCCGGTCAACAGTGAAATAAATAAATATCCATCGTTTAGCAGTTGTATAATACACCAAGCGTTTATTGTGCGGGTTAATCTCATTACAATCATACTAAAAAACGTTGCTGTACGTATATTGATTATGACTTCACCGCATAAAATGTCATCTCGAATTGACCTTATACACTCATAAAATACTCGCGTTCTCGGGAGTTTTGTGTCTAGTTAAATCGTACGATATGGTTTATCTTATTTGTTTATACAGAACGATTTTGCAAGCGATAATTTGATTGGTTGACGCTAATGTCATGTTAAGCCGACCTGTATGGAACAATTAATCTTTATATGAGCGAACGTAGTGTTAATCTGGTGTTAATGAGATAGCCGGTGTTGGGCGGTAAATTGATTGATTGATTGATTGATTGATTGATTGATTGGGGTTTAACGCCGTTTTTTACAATTTCTCAGTTATATCACGGCGGCCAGTTCACCTACTCATGCATTTCCTGGTTTTTCTCACACCAGTACTCCGAAAACCATCTTCCCAAGCAACTGGATGCTTTTACACATAGACTTAGCCCATTTGTTTAAGACGAATGACGCATGTCACATTGACTGTTGTCAATCGTCGGAAAGAAAGTTGGCCGAGCCGGGATTCGAACTCACAACCCACGGATTGACAGCCCGCGTCGCTACCGACTGAGCTACCGGGGCACGGCTGGGAGGTAAATAATGAACTGGCTAGTAAAACAGTATGGGATCTACCAATCAAAGTAATCAAATAACAGAGAGCGAGGGGGAGAGAGAGAGAGAGAGAGAGAGAGAGATGAGAGAGAGAGAGAGGAGAGAGAGGAGAGAGAGAGAGAGAGAGAGAGAGAGAGAGAGAGAGAGAGAGAGACAGAGAGAGAGAGAGAGAGAGAGAGAGAGAGAGAGAGAGAGAGAGACAGAGAGAGACAGACAGACAGACATAGAGAGAGAGAGAGAGAGAGAGAAAGACAGACAGACAGACAGACACAGAGATAAATATAGAGAGATAGACAGAGAGAGAGAGAGACAGAGAGACAGAGAGAGAGCGAGAGAGAGAGAGAGAGAGAGAGAGAGAGAGAGAAAAGAGAGAGAGAGAGAGAGAGAGACAGAGAAAAAAAAAGAGAGAGAGAATGATTCTTAAACAGATTCATAAGTAAGCGGTATCGATACATATATTAGCCGTTCCACGAGAAAACCAACAATGTGGACTCTGCGTAAAGTATTGACCCGGATCAACCTAAGCTTGCCGCGCATAAACTTTTCCCCTCCTGTGGATTTTCTGTTTCAGGAATCATTACTCTATACCTCATTCCACCAGAGATGGAACGTGTCAGCCCGGACAAGCCTGCGCGGACTTCGCAGGCTGATCTGGATCGATACGTTACGCATAGTCCACAATATTGGTTTTTCTCGTGGAACGGATCTTACGATTGAGGACTTTAACATAGATAATGTAGTGGTATAGGCCTACTTGATAACACAAACATGGCCACAAAGAAAAACAAAGTAAATGTTTTTGAACCTCTTCCCTCATTTTAGAAGTCCTATTCTGCACAAGCGTTTCCAATGTCGTCTGCTGCAGGTTTGTTGTCTGTGGGAAAGGGTTAATGGTATGTGTGGAAGGATACGCAAAGGCTACGTACAACATGATAAAGGATAACGTCGCATTGATGTACGTTTCTAATTAAAGGTAGGAAGTCATAATTCAAATATCCTTCCTTGATTTATTGGTAGTTAATCCTATTTCGTTCACAGAGGTTAATAATAGACAAATGACCTTGGTCATAATGAAATCGACGCCGATGTTTTGCAACAAGCGAATAGTAATATCAGCCCCAGCGCTGTTTGATCAGGCTCTACCATGTGCGCAGTCTATCATTCAAACATTAAAAAAACTTCTTGTCTAACAGCTATGACTACACAGCTATAATGCAAGCATGACATCTAGTTGAAATCGGCAGAGAGTTTAACCCTATCCCATATACAATCAATCTGCAACAGATGTCTACTCAAATATGTAGGGGCAAACATGAAACATATTGAAACATGAAATAGTTATAACTAAAGAGAAAACTTATGAAAAATGTGAAATCTCCTGTTATGCGTATTTTTTCTTTTTGCCACAAATGTTTTCAAATGTAGCGCAATGTGTGTCTGCATGCGGGAAAGGTTTAAACATGCAAAGGTCGCTTTTCATATGTCCCAGATTAAAAGAAAGATCACTGATATCTTCCCTCTTATAGTGTGCTTCAATCAGCCACGTCACACAGGAAAATCTACCTTCCAGAATTCCCTTCCAGTGGAGTCCCAGGACAAACACGTCGAGTCGCGATAGGTCAGTCGGTAACGACGAGGAGGAATTCGCCGTGCCTGAGTGGTTGGCACCGGGGATCAAGAATCGATAATCCCCCTTTGTCTCAATGTTTTCACAAGTAGTCGGCTGCGGAGGGGTCAAACTGCATCTGTATGTGGGTTATCTCTTTCTATCGTTGGAAAGATATCCTCTGACACGATTTATTGTGTTTTTTTTTTTTTCGGTTTTGTGCAATTTTCAATATTATTTCAGTTATGTCACGTTAGTTCACGTATTCCTGATCCATACATACACAAAACAGTACTAGTCTAGGACATATCTATCAATCAATTCAAGTAAACCGCCTCAGCGTTGTATGGGTAGAGCGTCTGCCTTTGATATAGGAGGTCAAGGGTTCAAAAACTCCTAATCAAATGCTAGACGGAAGAAACCGCAAGTAAGCGACTGGCGCAAGCTGGGGTACGTCAGTAAAGGTAGTCGGACTTTTGCGTATAAATGCTCGAACTCTTGGATGCGGCTTCAGCGTAGGCGACTTCATTGCTGCCCTGCCAGTACGAGTAGATATCTACCCTGTGAAAGCCAGTTTAGCCCGGACTGACAACACACGGGATGTCATTTGAAGAAGGGACACATCAGCGGTTGGGCAGATATCGGGATCATGCCCTTTAGGATAAACTAAAGGATAATGCATAAACATCCAAAATCGATAAGTCAATGCCGTTTGAGAAAGCGTCAAATAAGCTGGTCACCTGGAGTCATACGAGCCCTATATCAGTGACGAGGAAGGGAACCTGTGAATCCAAGTTAGTGTGTCCGTAAACTACAACACACCTGTGGTCGTAGCACCAGTCTATGAGAACGTTGACCATTGCCTGAAAACTGCCAACGCCTAAAAAACCTAGATATATCCATTATTACATTGTACAGAGCGTCAGATGTGGCCTTTCACGGACTCGCAATTGGGACCAGGAACGGATGGTGTGCGCACAATATACGCCTACTTTCAAGTCCGGGCTTTGAAGATGCGGGCTTTAAGTCCTGCTCTGTCGGTAGGCCATACGTGGAACCGTAAGCATGATAAGACGACACCAAGGTGGCAGGTTTGTTTTACAGTTAGAACTAACACAAACACCAAAGCTACCCTTCTCAGAGCAAACCATATTTATAGTTGTATATATTGAAGTGGTATATCCTTTTTTTTATTATTATTAATTAATACAGAGTTCTTACTTCTTGTTTTATATATAATAAAAGTCTTGTGCGACTGAGTCTCGAAACTGCAAACCTCTTTGCGACAGACAACATACAGTTATGAACATCATGAAATTGACAATCTGAGCGGAACGTGACTGGATCGTGAGCATGATTGGAACGAAGTTGGAACGCTAATGAATGAAAAAGTCCAATCATATGAATGTTTTGCTCATTGAGCGGTTGCAACAATTTAATCACTTTTGATCGAAAGACAAAAGCGTTCCCAGTGAGCGTTATAAAGCAATCAATTTGAATGACCGGAAACAAACAATCACATTGATCTGAACGACTGAACGCTTTAAAAGCGAATTGGAACGTGAGCGGAGCGGAACAGTAAATGTGTCAATTTCATGATGTTCTTAACTGTAGGTACCAATAACGAAATGTCATGTTCAATTCACGGACTGACAAACACGCAGTCGGTAGAATACACCGAGGATGATTGATTGATTTATTCATTTATTGATTGGGGTTTAACAATGTTTTAGTCATATTACAGCGGCCAGTTCACCTACTCATTTGTTTCAGGCTTCGGCATACAAAGACTCCACGCAACAGTCCTTCAACCGACTGCTTTTCCACAAAGGTGGAAGACAAATGACGCGTGACGCCGCATTGAGTTTTGTCAAACGTCGGAAAGAATGCTGGCCGAGCTTAGGTTTGTACTCATAACGCCTGGGTTGAGAGCTTGCGTCGCTGCCGACTGAGCTACTGGGGCTCCGAGGAATGAATATGGGATTTTAATTTCATTTTCCAACTTAAAAGACCAGGTAAATATACATACACAGTCTAGCCTGTGTTTAAAGACCACCCATGGGAAGTTAACAAACTGTTCACAGATGTTTTTTAATTAAAGGGTCATTTGAACAGAAAATTATTTGTTGGGTAACTAAAAGTATGGTCGTTCTAAACAGGTAGTTACTATTCGAAGGTGCTTTTAGCGCTGGTATTATATTTTTATACATATACATTGGCTACATATAACCCCTCCTATTTTGAAATGCGTCCAATCCGGAGGAGTCTGAGAATGGTGAGAAATGTTCTCAATACATGTCCTATGTATTCCCTTTCAAAAAGGGCATCTGAGTCCGAATCCGAACGCACTTGCGCATCGATACAAACACGAGGTTATATTAATGCAGTACAAGAGAAAGTTGATGCAAGGCATCAATGTCGCCGGAAAAGACTGCATTGATTTATTTATGTATTCTTGACTTTCCTTAGTCTATTCAAACATTAGGAACGTAGTAATGAAAACATTTGGTTATAAATTTTATATACATACCTATACATTAGGGTATCTATAAAAAATTAACGAAATGTGTACACATTTATCTAGCTTAAATTTTGCTGTTGTTACTTATTTAAATAATAGTATTCATTCATATAATTTCAATGTTTGTCAATCTTATTCGAATCACAAGGTAAATATCCTGGTATTGCTTTAAAGGGAGGTAATTTGAAGAAAAACAAAAGTCTTCAAAAGGAGAAATATATCAGCATTACCGTCTACAGTTTAAATTGTTCTATTGTTTGTGGATTTAAAAATGTTCTTTTTTTCTTATTTCTACATGTACAACGAAATATTGCGGCTTCTCTTTGACGCTTTGCGTCAAACATTCGTCTTGTACTTGTCTAAAATAAAATAATATCACTCGCTTTTTCATATCGAAATGCGCATGCGCGAAAATCGATGTTAAAGGTCACGAAACTACACAACAGAATAGGGTCTATATTTAGCTTAGAAACAGTTCCTACTTTAGATATTCATGGATTAACATTATTAAATGAATTCTACACAAATCAAGACATCTCTTTGAACATGAAAACAACATTTAGTAAGTTAAAATTGCTATTAAAAGGAGAATCCGAAATTGACCTCAATGATGACACATAAGAGTCTGCATTAGGGGGTGTTGGTTCACGTCTTGAAGGGACCACTTTTGTCTTCGTAAATAAGACAAAAAACTTAAATGCGAGTGAAATAAAAAAAAATGCAAACATTAAAAAATCGGAATATTCATTTCATTTTAGATGTGTCATTTATTAGTGTTCGTAAACAACCACAATTGTAATATGTTCAAATCATCTAGATTTGTTTCTTTCTAATAATAAGCCGCCCTCCCATGTGATTTCCGAAAAGCTATTAAAAATAGAAGTCGCGGGCTTCTGCCCGGTAATGCAGAATAAATATTCCTTTATACATATGTAGTAATGCAATATAAGTGCCCCTGTATACATATATATACCTCAGCTATATTTGAGTTCACGATTTGTTTTCATGTGGCTCGTCTACAATCACGGCTACAAAGAAAAACATGCTGAAATGAACAAGAAATGGGCATGATCTGTCAGATATCGATAAATCAACGATTGACGTCACTGCCATTCATCACGCACGCCCTCTTCTTAAAATGAAATTAGTAAACCAATTCTGTTGGCCCACAACTTTTCTGTATAACTGTCGATTTTATTTATATTCGAGCCGCTTAAAGCGAATAGGGGACTTTTGCTGCATCTGACATTACCCAGTCTCGACAAACTCTTCATGGTCCGCCTACATGTTTAATTGGGGTTTTACGCCGTTTTCGACATGTTTACAGTTTTATCATGGCGACAGTTCACTTATTTATTCATGATACATTGGTAAACAAACCAGGACTGAGCTAGGAAATGTGTCTTGTCCCACCATAACCGCCGTGATTGGGGATCGAACCGGCTGACCGTCTAAATAAAACAAAATATGCATTTTGCACAATCATTACGTCTGATTACCTCGAATAGCATCATTCCACTTCCCACATACAGACGCTTTCGGAGGCCTCTGCTGTTTAGTTTAAACTTATTTATTTTACATCGATTACGAAACAAGCCTTGGGCTTATATTAATCACGCTCGATGTCGAGGCCTTTGCTGTTGAAGACTTTCGAAAAGGTTGTGATAAAAGAAAACAAAAATCAAAATGAGCAATTTTCCTTATTGCAACAATTGTCTCAACTTCATTCAATGATGTTTTATTTCTATTTTTTTTTTTTTAGAACGGTTCCATATTTTTTAAAGACGTCTGCTGAAGTGTATAGGAAAGGTTTAATCATTTCACCTTCATGACAAAACTGCAGCAGACGAGTTTCAAAATATAAAGACGATCATAAGGGAAATCTCTACAAATGAAAGCCAAATTATTTAATGAAATTTCAAAGTACTATGGTAAAACGGGGAAATGGCTCATAATGAGCAATTTCTCCTTTTGTAACAATGTTTTTCAAAAGCTTTCTGTTGTATATCTGTTAACTCTTTCAGCGCCAAAGGCAATATTAAGGTTTCTGCAAACAATACTGATTCAGGTGAGTCAGCTCGTAACGAGCTGTCTCACCCGAAATCAGCATTGTTTGCCTTTTAGTTATCAAAATAGTCCAAACTTTAATTACATGAGAAATGGAGACGCCTGATTTTGAACATGGAAGGGTCTACTTTAAACAATTCGGCGCCGAAAGAGTTAAATCGCGTTCCACGTGAGAAAGGTTCATGTGATATTTCGTCTGACACATCTTATTGATATCAAACCATTCCCTTGAAGCTGTTGACGTATAGGATTGACGAGGTTGTTGATCGAACAATATAATTTGCTCATGAAAGGCATCTTCTACGGAGCTCCATAAAGTGATATTCAAAAAACGTTTTAATATGAAAATTAAATGACTTAATTTCATATTTAAAAAATATATGTCGAACAATTGTTTCGTTTAAATGATATAAATTTGCGAATTTTCGTATTAAAATGGTAAAATGTTGAATGACACCTAAGGGATTCGTAATTTCCTCTATACCTCAATATGTTTTGATATCTGTCTTAAATTTGAATTTACATTTGTTTATATTGCACAGGGTCATCTAAATCTAATTCCTCCCGTTTTTCATAATTAATTTCCTCATCGTTGGACGTTTTTATGGCATATCACATGTAATCTATCCCTGGGCAAATCTATTTGTATTTTGTTAGTTTGTATGGGTTTCCATTCGTGATGATGCCATACCTATTCTGATACCAGCTATTGTTTGTGGAGATGATATAGCTACTCTTGTACCTGGCTGCAATTGGTAAATATAGAATACAGAATATGGTACCTAGTTACATTCGTGGTGATGTCATACCTACTCTGATACCTGGCTACAATTCGTGGTGATAGCATACCTACTATAATACATGGCTCCAATTCATGGTGATAGCATACCTACTCTGATACATGGCTCCAATTCATGGTGATAGCATACCTACTCTGGTTCTTGGCTACAATTCATGGTGATAGCAAACCTACTCTGATACCTGGCTACAATTCGTGGTGATAGCATACCTACTCTGATACATGGCTACAATTCATGGTGATAGCTTACCTACTCTGATACCTGGCTACAATTCATGGTGATAGCATACCTACTCTGGTACTTGGCTACAATTCATGGTGATAGCATACCTATTCTGGTACCTGGCTACAATTCATGGTGATAGCATACCTACATATATACTTGGCTACAATTCGTGGTGAGAGCATACCTACATATATACTTGGCTACAATTCGTGGTGATAGCATACCTACTCTGATGCGTGGCTACAATACGTGGTGATAGCATACCTACTCTGATACATGGCTACAATTCGTGGTGATAGCATACCTACTCTGATACATGGCTACAATTCATGGTGATAGCTTACCTACTCTGATACCTGGCTACAATACGTGGTGATAGCATACCTACTCTGATACCTGGCTACAATTCGTGGTGATAGCATACCTACTCTGGTACTTGGCTACAATTCGTGGTGATAGCATACCTACTCTGGTACTTGGCTACAATTCATGGTGATAGCATACCTACTCTGTTACCTGGCTACAATTCATGGTGATAGCATACCTACTCTGGTACCTGGCTACAATTCATGGTAATAGCATACCTACATAGATACCTGGCTACAATTCGTGGTGATAGCATACCTACTCTGATACCTGGCTACAATTAGTGGTGATAGCATACCTACTTTGGTACCTGGCTACAATTCGGGGTGATATCATACCTACTCTGGTACCTAGCTACAATTCGTGGTGATAGCATACTGTACCTACTCTGATACCTGGCTACAATTCGTGGTGATAGCATACCTACTCTGATACCTGGCTACAATTCGTGGTGATAGCATACCTACTCTGGTACTTGGCTACAATTCATGGTGATAGCATACCTACTCTGGTACTTGGCTACAATTCATGGTGATAGCATACCTACTCTGATACCTGGTTACAATTCATGGTGATAGCATATCTACTCTGGTACCTGGCTACAATTCATGGTGATAGCATACCTACTCTGATACCTGGCTACAATTCATGGTGATAGCATACCTACTCTGATACCTGGCTACAATTCGTGGTGATAGTATACCTACTCTGATACCTGGCTACAAAATTCGTGGTGATAGCATACCTACTCTGGTACCTGGCTACACTTCATGGTGATAGATTACCTACTCTGATACCTGGCTACAATTCATGGTGATAGCTTACCTACTCTGATACCTGGCTACAATTTATGGTGATAGCTTACCTACTCTGATACCTGGCTACCATTCGTGTTGATAGCATACCTACTCTGGTACCTGGCTACCAATCGTAGTGAAAGCATACCTACTCTGGTACCGAGCTACTATTCATGGTGATAGCATACCTACTCTGATACCTGGCTACAATTCGTGGTGATAGCATACCTACTCTGGTACTTGGCTACAATTCATGGTGATAGCATACCTACTCTGTTACCTGGCTACCATTTATGGTGATAGCATACCTACTCTGGCACTTGGCTACCATTCATGTTGATAGCATACCTACTCTGGTACCTGCCTACCATTTATGGTGATACCATACCTACTCTGGCACTTGGCTACCATTCATGGTGATAGCATACCTACTCTGGTACCTGCCTACCATTTATGATGATAGCATACCTCCTCTAGTACCTGGCTACCATGCATGGTGATAGCATACCTACACTGGTACTTGGCTACCATTCATGGTGATAGATTACCTATTCTGGTACCTGGTTACTATTCATTGTGATAGCATACCTATTACGGTACCTAGCTACTATTCATGGTGATAGCATACCTACACTGGTACTTGGTTACCATTCATGGTGATAGCTTACCTACTCTGGTACCTGGCTACTATTCATGGTGATAGCTTACATACTCTGGTACCTGGCTACTATTCATGGTGATAGCATACCTTTTATGGTACCTAGTTTCTATTCATGGTGATAGAATACATACACTGGTACCTGGCTACCATTCATAGTGATAGCTTACCTACTCTGGTACCTGGCTACCATTCATGATGATAGCATACCTACACTGGTACTTTGCTACCATTCATGGTGAAAGCATACCTATTCTGGTACCGAGCCACTATTCATGGTGATAGCATACCTACTCCGGTACCTGGCTACCATTCATGGTGATAGCATATCTACACTGTTACCTGGCTACCATTCATGGTGATAGCTCATCTACACTGTTACCTAGCTACAATTCATTGTGATAGCCTATATACACTGTTACCTGGCTACTATTCATTGTAAAAGCATACCTACACTGGTACTTGGCTACCATTCATGGTGATAACTTACCTACTCTGGTACCTGGCTACCATTCATTGTGATAGCTTACCTACTCTGGTACCTGGCTACCATTCATGGTGATATCATACCTTTTATGGTACCTAGTTTCTATTCATGGTGATAGAATACATACACTGGTACCTGGCTACCATTCATAGTGATAGCTTACCTACTCTGGTACCTGGCTACCATTCATGGTGATAGCATACCTACACTGGTACTTTGCTACCATTCATGGTGAAAGCATACCTATTCTGGTACCGAGCCACTATTCATGGTGATAGCATACCTACTCCGGTACCTGGCTACCATTCATGGTGATAGCATATCTACACTGTTACCTGGCTACCATTCATGGTGATAGCTCATCTACACTGTTACCTAGCTACAATTCATTGTGATAGCCTATACACACTGTTACCTGGCTACCATTCATTGTAATAGCATATCGACACTGTTACCTGTCTACCATTTATGGTGAAAGCATATATACACTGTTACCTGTCTACAATTCAGTGTGATATCATATATACACTGTTACCTGGCTACCATTCATTGTGATAGCATATCTACTCTGTTACTTGGCTAACATTCGTGGTGATAGCATACCTACTCTGGTACCTGTCTACTTTTATAGCATGCATACTCTGTTACCTGCCTACCATTCGTGGTGAATGAATACCTACTCTGTAACCAGCTATTATCGGTGGTGATAGTATACCTACTCTGGTACATGGTACATGGCAACCATTCGAGGTGATAGCTAACCTGCACTGGCACCTAGTATCCATTCGCGGTGATAACATACCTACTCTGGTAACTGGCTCCATTCATATTGAATGCATATCGTCTCTGTAACCAGACATCATCGGTTGTGATAGCCTACCTATAAGTATATGGTACTTGCTTGTATTGGTTGTGATGACATACCTTCTCTGGTACCTGGCTACCTTTCTAGATGACAGCGTACCTATAATGGTACATGGCTACCATGCGTGGTGATAGCCTACCTTCTCTGGTACATGGGTAACACTTGTGGTGATAGCATACCTACTCTGGTACCTGGCCACCATTCGTTGTGAAAGCATACCAGCTATTATCGGTGGTGATATTATGCATTATCTGGCACTAGCTTGTATTGGTTGTGATGACATACCTTCTCTGGTACCTGGCTACCTTTCAAAATGACAGCGTACCTATAATGGTACATGGCTACCATGCGTGGTGATAGCATACCTACTCTGGTACCAGCTATATTTTGGAGATCATTGCATACCTACTAAAGTGTGTGTCTACACTTGGTGACAATGGCATGCCTACTCGGGTACCTGACAAGTTTTGATTAGAGAAGAGTGGGCGTGTTGTCTAAGGGCGTCTTTGACTTGGGCGAGTTGTCCTATATTTTGTATTAGATATAACAATTAGTTTACAGAACTTCTGGCTTAAGCACGTCATTGAACATTTGGGGTTCAAGTTCCGTTATCTTTGTTTTTAGGCTGTAGGGGGATAGTGGGATTGGAAATTATTTGTGGCACAACTCGAATATAAACCTTCCGCTAAAACTAACGATGCCAGAACCATGGATCGAAACAATGAACATTTTGTAGAATTGTTTAGCAATTTCAATCACATTCAAGCGAGACTAGATTCGTGTGCAGACCATGGTTAAACTGCACCGAGGCACGTGCTTATCTTGACCTTCATCGTTTTCCAATTCCTGAAGGACGGTATTCGTATAAAGGGTCGTATTACACACATATAACAAATCTGCAATAGAAGATATTAAACACATGTAAGCAAAACTAAGCAATACTAAGCAATACTAAGCAAAGCTAAGCAAAGCTAAGCAATACTAAGCAATACTAAGCAATACTAAGCAATACAAAGCAATACTAAGACAAATACCCATGAATTAATGCATGATTTTTGTTAAAAGGGTTGAAAACATTGTTGTAAATGGTGACATTATTCATCAAGAAGAAATTCTCCTCATGACACAATGTTTTTAAAAGCCATCTGCCTGCTGCAGATGCTCCGAAATGCGTATATACATGGGACAACGTTAAATAACAGCTGCGTGTTCTGTGTTGTGCTAGTTTCAATAACAATTACGAACAATGTAAATGCAGAGGCGCCATTATGCGTCTAGATGTGGTTTAATCGTGTCTATTTCAGCCGCACGTGACAATGTCGCTCTCCCCGAGAAATTATTGAACGCGTAACATGTATCCATTGAATGACTAAGACAGTTGGAGGACTCGTCCGTGTAAAACCGGCGCTTGTTTGTAAACGACTTGATGCTGGTGAGTTTACGCACATGCGCACACAGACTGACAGGAGTCTTGGCTGTTTGCATAAATATTATTTGAACCTGAAATCTGAAAGTGTTAGTCGAAGCGCTTACACATTTAACGTATCTAAAGACGAAACCCGCAGTTTGGGATTGAATATTTTCGCCTGCCTCAAATCAATAGTTGTAATTAGTAAAGTAACTCTTTTGGTTTCATTGTAACCCTTTCCCACATGTAACAAATCTGCATCTGACGAAATTGAAAGCATTTTGGACAACAAATGGAAAATTTTCTTAAATGAAAGTGTTATTATTAGATACAGTCGGAAGTATTGTGGCAAAAGAAGAAATTTGTCATTGTCCTTTTGACACAATATTTCCAAAGTCGTCTGTTGCAGATGCGTATAAATACGTCTGCAAGCGGGAAAGGGTTAATTGTCATCTCATCGTCTTTTTTCTTGGTGTATTGCCTTGGTTCACACACAAACTTGTATGTAATTTAAATCATGATTCCTGCTGTGCACGACTTTAAACAAAGATTACTGATGTACACGACTTTAAACCATGAGTCCTGCTGTACACGACTTTAAACCATGAGTCCTGCTGTACACGACTTTAAACCATGATTCCTGCTGTACACGACTTTAAACCACGAGTCCTGCTGTACACGACTTTAAACCACGAGTCCTGCTGTACACGACTTTAAACCACGAGTCCTGCTGTACACGACTTTAAACCATGAGTCCTGCTGTTCACGACTTTAAACCATAATTCCTGCTGTACACGACTTTAAACCATGAGTCCTGCTGTACACGACTTTAAACCATGAGTACTGCTGTACACGACTTTAAAACATGAGTCCTGCTGTACACAACTTTAAACCATGAGTCCTGCTGTACACGACTTTAAACCACGAGTCCTGCTGTACACGACTTTAAACCATGAGTCCTGCTGTACACGACTTTAAACCACGAGTCCTGCTGTACACGACTTTAAACCATGAGTCCTGCTGTACACGACTTTAAATCATGAGTCCTGCTGTACACCATGATTCCTGCTGTACACGACTTTAAACCATGATTCCTGCTGTACACGACTTTAAACCATGATTCCTGCTGTACACGACTTTAAACCATGATTCCTGCTGTACACGACTTTAAACCACGATTCCTGCTGTACACGACTTTAAACCATGATTCCTGCTGTACACGACTTTAAACCATGATTCCTGCTTTACACGACTTTAAACCATGATTCCTGCTGTACACCACTTTAAACCACGATTCCTGCTGTACACGACTTTAAACCATGATTCATGCTGTACACGACTATTAACCACGATTCCTGCTGTACACGACTTTAAACCATGATTCCTGCTGTACACGGCTTTAAACCATGATTTCTGCTGTACACGACTTGAAACCATGATTCCTGCTGTACACGACTTTAAACCACGATTCCTGCTGTACACGACTTTAAACCATGATTCCTGCTGTACACGACTTTAAACCACGATTCCTGCTGTACACGACTTTAAACCACGATTCCTGCTGTACACGACTTTAAACCACGATTCCTGCTGTACACGAATTTAAACCACGATTCCTGCTGTACACGACTTTAAACCACGATTCCCGCTGTACACGACTTTAAACCATGATTCCTGCTGTACACGACTTTAAACCATGATTCCTGCTGTACACGACTTTAAACCATGATTCCTGCTGTACACGACTTTAAACCATGATTCCTGCTGTACACGACTTTAAACCACGATTCCTGCTGTACACGACTTTAAACCACGATTCCTGCTGTACACGACTTTAAACCACGATTCCTGCTGTACACGAATTTAAACCACGATTCCTGCTGTACACGACTTTAAACCACGATTCCCGCTGTACACGACTTTAAACCATGATTCCTGCTGTACACGACTTTAAACCATGATTCCTGCTGTACACGACTTTAAACCATGATTCCTGCTGTACACGACTTTAAACCATGATTCCTGCTGTACACGACTTTAAACCACGATTCCTGCTGTACACGACTTTAAACCATGATTCCTGCTGTACACGACTTTAAACGCTTTCCCACGTATATCAATTCTGGAACCAGCGGATATTCAAACCTTAAGGCAAGAATATGAAATATATGTATACATGAAAGTATAATTATTGAATAGAAACGAAAAACGTTGTGGCAAAAGGATCATCATGAAAATGTCTCCATTTGCCACAATAATTTCATAAGATGTTTGCGTTGGAGGACTAAGAAAGGGTCTATATATGACAATGTGTTAACACGTTCGTACATACGGCAACTCTGCAGCAGACGACGACTTTGAAAACATATTGGCAAAAATGATTAAAATCTCCATAAAATGAGAGTTTAATCATTAAATAGAGTTGAAAACATTGTCGCGTATACTGTTTCGAGCGATTTTCATTTCCAATCAAGAACAATGGTGTTCAGCTTGCAAATTTGGCCGTCTTATCTTGGTTTTCTAATACCTCCCCCGATGTTTCAATATTGAGAAAGAATTTGTCCGTAATATGTAATAGGTTATAATTTGAATAGTGTTTTATCCCTTTTTCAACTTTTTCAGTTACATGACGGATTTCCTGGGTAATTTCCCAATACTACAGGTGAATTTATCCTGACGCCAGCGCTAAGGCGAGTAAACCATTAGTTAAGTATTTGGTGAGACCCAGTTGGAGAAACAGTCAGTTGTTTTTTCATATACATTGTGGATATATGTAATACAATGCGTTTTGTAGAAGTGAATGTTCGTAAACGCAAGCAAATCCGCATTAGATAATGTATTATAATGTAAATAGTTGGACTCTCGGCGTCAGTATTATATCAATTATGTACCATGGGGTTGCGTTATCGAATAGGGAGCAACCAACAGTATTATTGTAAAGAAAAACACTGTTATATGTTTGAAAATAAAAAAAACTTTATGAATCAATGAATTGTATTAACTGATTTAAGAAACAACAAGATACACAATACGTATGTCTTCTACCGTTATTAGAATACTTTAGACACATTTAATTGGTATTTTAATTACTTTTCCCGAGCTTTCTAGGCTACGCTTTTTTTAATAGTTTCAAAGCTCAGAAAAGTTTCGGGGGATGCTTTCTGCCTACATGTATTTACAATATTGAGATTTTTAAATAAATGGGTAACCTGGAAAAAAAAGCAATGATACTTCATTTTAATTACTACGTATTACAATATAATATAGAAACTGTATAAACAACGTTCACCCAACTATGCAATACGCAGGGCCATAACGTGACCCATTATATTATTTGTAAACAATAAATGAGCCAATGAAAGATATATATGTATACGTCATAGCAGTTTTCCCGCGAGACGCTAACACTATCAACCGACGACCATGGGAAAGAGTAAATTCTCTTTCTATGGAACTGATTTCTGGGGTCTGTCACACTTAACTTATAACTAGAGGCATTGTGTTAATATTTCAGCACTTATCCTTTATTTTTTCTATCTAATTGATCTAGTAAGAGCAGATTTTAAACCGTTTATTGGTAACAATTAAGAAACTTCAGCTTGTATGACACATTATATTTGCTGTCAATGTTAATTGATTGGGGTTTGACGCCGTTTTCAACAATTTTTCAGTCATATCACGGCGACCAGATCACCTACTCATGCGTTGTCTGGTTTTCCTACACCAGTTCACCACACAACATACTTCCCAAGCAACTGGCTACTTTTCCACATAGACTGTTGAACAGCCCATTGGTGAAAGACGAATGACGCTGGTCACAGTGACTTTTGTCATACGTCGGACAGAATGTTGGCCGAGCTGGGATTCGAACTCACAGCCCATGGATTGACAGCCCGCGTCGCTACCGACTGAGCTACCGGGGGTCGGCGCAGTCAATGTTAAGCAAGTTGAAAAACAAATGGTTTCAGGACTAAACTTGTCATTTCACGACTAAACTTCACATGCTGAATATCACATAGATCTTAGCATATAAAACTATATAAGACTATGGTAGCCAGGTAAGCAATTTAGGCACATATTGGCTTTCTTATTTAAAATAAATGAACATTTGGCCTTCTTGTTCACAATATTTAGATCCTGTCTGTTTGCACAGGTTATTTAAATGTACTGAACTGCATCTGCTTCTTTTAAGTCATGCTTCAAAATCATGTGCGGCGTCTATGTAGCATGTCACGAGGCCCACCAACGAATGGCTTAAGTACATCTGATCTGATTTGATTTTGTTTACCCTCGCCATGCAGAATGAACTATTTGGCGAGCATCTCTAGTACATGTATTTATACAGGCTTATATACACTTCACACTTTGAGGAAGTCGCCACGTTAATACATGGTAAATCTGATCAATCATTTCTATTTACACGTAAATTGCGCCAGTCAACATGTAAAGTGCAATAACCGTAACTTTACACTACGCAAACAAAGTGTTTTTTTTATGAACTATTTGTCTCTAGATCAGCATGACCGCGGATGGTTTTTGCGTAATTTGACCGTAATTTGACCTTAAGATTGAAAAACCGTTAAAATATGCGGGTTGTACTCATCCAAAATGGACTTTACTACACCACGACTATATTTTTATTTGTTTTTCAGATTTCATATGGGAGGACAAGTTGTTATTAGGAGAAACTAAAATAGTACGGTTGAGATTGGTTTTAAAACACTAAGTTATGATATTGTTTAAAATAATTAAATTGTTTCCCCCCCCCCCCCCCCCCCCCCCCCCCCAACCCTCCCTTTTTCCACATGTAGACGCAACTGCAGCAGACGATTATTGAAAACATTGAGACAAAAGTAGAAATGACTCATGATCAGCAATTCCTCTATTTTACACAATGTTTACATATTGATTCAATTGTTGTGAAGCTTCATATGTTGAAGGATGTTTTTTTTTTTTTTTAGATCAACTGTACTGAAGAATCAATTCGATATATTCGGATCACGTCTGTAAGTCCGTCTTTCTGAATCTTGAGTGTATTATATTGATGGTGGAATGACTTAAATTGCATTACTGTCTACAATCAATAACCGATGAACGGTTGGGGAATTTGTAAACATAGCTATGTTCTGGACTTTTAATAATTGAAGAATATTCACAACTTCGTATTCAATAACAAAAGATTATGGTTTCTTGGATGCCTTGCAGTTGTTTACTTTCTTATCAACTTCAATAGTGTATGTGCTGTTTACTAATTAACCCTTTCCCATATACAACAAATCTGCAGCAGACGACTTTGCAAACACATAGGCTAATTTATTAATTTTCTTTAAATGATAGTATAATAATCAAAGAGACTTGAAAACATTGTGGCAACAGAATACATTTCTAAAACTAAGCCTAATTTCTCCTTTGGCTAAAAAGTTTTCAAAAGTCGTCTGCTGCACATGCCATAATATAAAGATGGTTTCCCCCCCTACGCGCTTCCCTTTTTTGCTGCATTCTGCTGCAATGTTTGTACTTGAAGAAATCTGTTGTGTATTTGATTTTCTTTGGAAAACTTTTGATTCACCACAACGACATCAATCATGTTATTAAACACAAACAAATATTATTTACATGAAAGAAAATAGTTTATGCTTTTTTTTCTCGAATGCAATGCTATTTGGAAAACATGCACTTGAACTTTGCTTTATTTCGTATCCAAATTCTGCGATGTCTCCATATCTCAATCTTGACATGCGTTGAAAACTTACAAAGACTTGCCACCTTTAAAATTGGCACTGGACTCGCAACTGGCATTTTGCTTGCGCCATACATATGAGCCGTCCCGCGAGAAATCTAGCATTGTAAACTCTGCGTAAAGCATCGACCCGGATCAGCTCAAGCTTGCCGCACAGGCTTACCCGGGCAGAAAACAGAAACGTTTCGCCTCCTGTGGATTTTCTGTTTCAGGAATCATTACTCTATACATATATTCCCCTAAGACGGAATGTGCCGGATTAGCCTATGCGGACTGCACAGGCTTATCTGGGTCGATACATTACGCAGAGACCATAATGTTGGCTTTCTCGTGGGACGGCTGATATAGTGTGTGCATCAATGACACAAGGGTCCTCATCTCAATATAATTTTTTTTTTTTTTTTTTTCATTTACTTTACGGATTAAGAAAATATATATGAATTTAAATGTCATGATACTGCTTATGAATGAAGTAAAGTTTTAAATTAGCCCTACATGAATTAAATAAAATGTAAATAAACTGTTTAGCTGATATGATATTTCAAGTGTGGTCTACTTTTAAAACATATGTGGATACAAATGTTAACATCTGTGAAAGCATTGATTAGAATAATGATTCAAAGTTAATATCATTTGTTAAAATGGAGAATGTTCATTTCTTCAAGCAATTCGTTTACCCGTTTCCAAGACTAGACTGCTGCAAAGGGTTTTAATGTTGCTTAAACGCAGAAAGGGGTAAATGGCGTTTGATTGCATGAAGATCAGAATCCAAACTGTATTGTATTTGGTTTTATTGACAAATACAAAAGATTCAAAACCTGACCAAAAAACCCCTAAAATTTGTATGTGGAATTTCAAAAATTCTTGGATTCTTCTTCTTCTTCTTTTCCGTAAATCCCACCAGTAAGTGGTGCACCGGGGTTTTCCCCGTAAGCGTTATTGTTTTTAGCTTGTTGACGAGTATGTAAAAAAGAAAATGATATAGCTGCAGTATAAAACAATGTATTGTGTCCCACACATGTAAAACACGACTGTACACTACACGACATGTAAAACAACTTCAACCAGTAAGTATTGCACCGGGTTTCCCCGTAAGATTAACACAATTCTACTGGTTGCGGACGGCGGACGGCCAGAGTTTTAATTATAGTTTTTGCGTAGTTTATTTAGTCATTTTGGAGAGTATGCAGACGCTTGACGTGTAATCGGTAGCACAGTAGCCTCGAGTATGTCTCTATGTTCCGCGTCACAATTGGTCCTTATCGAGGATGTTTGGACAGATAAGCTCGAAATTGTAAATCACTCCAACTTTGATCATATATATATCTTCCGTTTTAATTTGATTACTTGAGTTTGGATTGGACAGTCTGCTTTGTTGAAATATAGCCTTATTTCTTATGGTTTATTTTTTCATGTCTGCTTTAAAAGCATTATGTATATATTTAGACTTATGAATGTCACGAATGTATGTGTCGTAAGAAATACGTTAATGCAGTCTTTTCCGGTGACATTAATGTCTTGCATCAATTTTCTATTGTTACAGAATATAAATGGAATACACACTTCTTAAAGGGACACAACTTTCATTCTTTCGAAAATAGTTTCAACAGCGGTTGTCTCCTTCTATAACATTTTAGTTCTGCATCTGTCTATTTAATATTAAAAATTAAAATAAAAAGCTGAGTTCAAACAATACTTTTATCTTATGCTGGCTGGATTAAAAAGGATTTTTATTTTGTTGTTTAAACATGTTTGTTTGAAAGCAAACTAAATAAAGTGACATTTTAATGGACTAGTTCAAGTCGTAGATAGTGACTTTTAAATGGACTAGTTCAAGTCGTAGATAGTGACCTTTTAATGGACTAGTTCAAGTCGTTGATAGTGACATTTTAATGGAATGGTTCAAGTCGAAGATATTGACTTTTTAATGGACTAGTTCAAGTCGTAAATAGTGACTTATTAATGGATTAGTTCATGTCGTAAATAGTGACTTATTATTGGACTAGTTCGTGTCGTAAATAGTGACTTATTAATGGACTAGTTCAAGTCGTAAATAGTGACTTATTAATGGACTAGTTCATGTCGTAGATAGTGACTTATTAATGGACTAGTTCATGTCGTAGATAGTGACTTATTAATGGACTAGTTCATGTCGTAAATGGTGACTTATTAATGGACTAGTTCATGTCGTATATAGTGACTTATTATTGGACTAGTTCATGTCGTAAATAGTGACTTATTAATGGACTAGTTTATGTCGTAAATAGTGACTTATTAATGGACTAGTTCATGTCGTAAATAGTGACTTATTGTTGGACTAGTTCATGTCGTATATAGTGACTTATTGTTGGACTAGTTCATGTCGTAAATAGTGACTTATTAATGGACTAGTTCATGTCGTATATAGTGACTTATTAATGGACTAGTTCATGTCGTAAATAGTGACTTATTAATGGACTAGTTCATGTCGTATATAGTGACTTATTATTGGACTAGTTCATGTCGTATATAGTGACTTATTAATGAACTAGTTCATGTCGTAAATAGTGACTTATTAATGGACTAGTTCATGTCGTAGATAGTGACTTATTATTGGACTAGTTCATGTCGTAAATAGTGACTTATTAATGGACTAGTTCATGTCGTAGATAGTGACTTATTAATGGACTAGTTCATGTCGTAAATAGTGACTTATTAATGAACTAGTTCAAGTCGAAGTTAGTGACTCATTATTGGACTAGTTCAAGTCGAAGATAGTGACTTATTATTGGACTAGTTCTTGTCGTAAATAATGACTTTTGAATGGACTAGTTCAAGTCGAAGATAGTGACTTTTGAAGGGACTAGATCATGTCGTAAATAGTGACTTATTAATGAACTAGTTCATGTCGTAAATAGTGTCTTATTAATTAACTAGTTCATGTCGTAAATAGTGACTTATTCATGGACTAGTTCAAGTCGTAAATAGTGTCTTATTTATGGACTAGTTTAAGACGTAGATAGTGACTTATTTATGGACTAGTTTAAGTCGTAGACAGTGACTTATTTATGGACTAGTTCAAGACGTAGATAGAGTCCGACTGTTTATACATAAGCGGTACAATTTAGTGTAACACCATATCCAAATCGATAAGGGATCGTTGTTTGTTTTATTGGGGTTTTACGCCGTTTTCAACATTATTTCAGTTATATGACGGCGACAGTTCACATATTCATGATCCCTGGGTAAACAAACCAGTACTAGGCTAGCAAATGTGCCTTGTCCAAGGGCACTCCACCATGTCCGTCTTGCCGCGACTGGGGATCGAACTCGGGACGTATGTTTTTACATTTACAAATATACTTTCTCTTGCACTGTTTCGTGGGGTCCGATGATGTAATTCAAAAGAGGACGCTTCTAACTTCTTAGCACAGAGAACAAGTGTGTGTCCTGCTGTAGGAATCCGCCGTGACCGACTGTTAAGCGTCGGAGATTTGGAACGCGGTGTTCCGGGTTCGATCCTTTATCGTTGCAGCGGTCATGTGGAAGTCTCTTGTGACAAGGCACATTTACAAGCCTAGTACTGGTTTGTTATAAAAACGTGAACTGTCGCCAGGGTAACAGATATGATGTTGAAAATTGGCTTACACCCAAATATAACCAAAGTAGTTATGTTATATAGCTGTGTGGGATTTATGTATTTATGTAACGGATTTAACACACATTTCTCCCACATGATGCCCCATTACCGATTGAATATTTAACCCTTTCCTACAAGTAACGAATTCTGAATAATTCTACTTGTATGTGTATAGATAGTCTTTGCCAACCTGTTATTACACAGTCGTCTGCAGCAGATTTTACGTACATGAAAGGTAAACTGGTTTTAAACGTCGCTTTCAACAGTTTTTCAGTTATAATGCGCCATTCCCTGTACTTTTCATACGCTATTTAGCAGAACACGACTGAGTCGGTAGTCGAATGCCTAGCGAATAAGGTAAGAGAACGGACGTACTTAATTCGATCGATCCTTGCTTACAAAGGAGAACCAGCGTGACCAAGTGGTTAGCGTAGGAGATTCGGATCCGTACGTCCCGTGTTCGATCCCCGGATCCAGGGGTTGTGAGTTCGAATCCCGGCTCGGTCAACTTTCTTTCCGACGTTTGACAAAAGTCATTGCGACGTGCGTCATTTGTCTTCCACCTATGTGGAAAAGCAGCCAGTTGCTTGGGAAGATTGTTGTGTGGAATACTTGTGTGAGAAAACCAGGAAACACATGAGTAGGTGAACTGGCCGCCGTGATATGACTGAGAAATTGTTAAAAACGGCGTTAAACCCCATTCAATCAATCAATCAATCAATCAATCAATCAATCAATCAATCGATCGATGCTTGCTTACAAAGGAGAACCGCTGTGACCGAGTGGTTAGCGTCGGAGATTTGGAACCGGACGTCACGTGTTCGATCCCCGGTCGCGGAGTTCATTGATGAGTGCCCTTGAACAATGCACGTTTCGTGGTTTGTTTACCCAGTGATCATGAAGATAAGTGAACAGTCGTCGTGAAATAACTGGAATAATATTAAAAAATGGCATAAAGTATCACTAAAAACAATATTTAAAGAGACCGTCTTAAAGTGCCCTCGCATATTTACTTGTAAGTCACCCATGACAGGTATTACAGACAAATGATCTGTCTTCATGGAACATGTCTATCGGATAAACAGTTGAAAACGTTGCAAAGCTGAATAAATTACGCATCATATATAACTGGAAACTAGTTGAAAGCGTTGCAAAGCTGAATAAATTACGCATCATATATAACTGGAAACTAGTTGAAAGCGTTGCAAAGCTGAATAAATTACGCATCATATATAACTGGAAACTAGTTGAAAGCGTTGCAAAGCTGAATAAATTACGCATCATATATAACTGGAAACTAGTTGAAAGCGACGTAAAACACCATGCGAACAAACATTTTTAAGAACTGGAAAACATTGTGGCAAAAGGAGAAATTGTACGTTTTGTGCAATTTCTTCTTTTGTCACTATGTTTTCAAAAAGACGTCCAAGCTAGAAATGGAAAACACTAGAGCAAGTCGACTTGCCTTTGTGGTGTCAGTTCCATACTTTTGTTTAAAGACCGAGAAGGGCAACACTCACGGATGAAACAAAGCAGATATGGGAACACTTAAATTTTAATCCATTGTCAATCTATGTTCATCATGACACAGCAACATATTAGTACGCAGAGTCGTTGGTTTCATGTTCATTGGTTCCCTGTTACAGGTGCATTGTATAGGCAAGAAGGGTACCGTTTGCTGGCACGCCGCGACATGAACTCAGGTCTCGATGTGTCATATCAGTCACATTTACCTGGACGGCCAAGTTCAACTTTACCAACATTGTCAACTGAAATAAAATTATAATGATATCTATCTCTTATCATTTTAAGATATATATAAGGTGGTTTTTTTTAATTTACGTGAGAGAAAGAGAGAAATGGAGATATAGAGACAGACAGACATAAGACATACATACAGACAGACAGACAGACAGACAGACAGACATTCTGGTGAAGTGTATTTGTGGGGTTATTTCCTTTGATGTTTTTTTTGTGAGGTGCACCCCACAAGTATGCAATTAATTCCGTAATAACTTCCCTTTTACGGAATGAATAACATTAATATGCAAATGAGTTACCCGTTATAAAAAAAAAAAAAAAGCTATTTATCTAAGTTTATAAGGGTAGTGGGTGGCCTTTATGAGAACACCACACCCCACAAGTACTCGTCCAGACACAGAGACAGACAGCAGACAGACATACATGCAGACAGACAGACAGACATAAAGACAGACACAGAGACATATTTATATATACAGTATTTATATATATTTGTTATAACATGTATGCTGTATATTGCAAACCGAAGAGAGAACCTGATCAGTTAATTTCTTTTTCTGAGAGAAACGGCCGGAAAGTGTTAAATTGTCAAATGCATTCATTCATAATGGATTGTACATTTTGTTGGCATCCATTAATAAATTAATAAAGACACAACTACCGACCTCGAGTGATCTCATGCCCAACGTCGTGTGAACGGCGGCTTTTTCTGGTTCCGAAAGCTCTGCTATGTAACATACTCGATCAATCCATGTTCCAACCCTGTGTTCCTTTCTGGCGTACAGATGTTGCTGCAGAAGAGAATCGGAACAGCTTCACATGAAAAGGGGTCTTGTAGAAAATGCAATTAGTGAAGACATAAATGGGTATGCGTATGCGCTACAGTCTACCCCAGAGTCTGAAGGGCTCGCAATATTAAGAATCAAAGCACTGAAAGTGCTGACGGCCTGTGGAAGGTACAATGTGAAACATCCTCAGTGCCCAGGCTATTCATAAAATATATGATACCCTGGGCTTATTGGCTGTAAACATCTCGTACTCATGAATAATTTATGAGGTGAAATGCAGCTGCTTGATTGGCCGCATGACACAAACCTCATGCGATACGAAAATTACAGTGTAGTTACGGAGAAAATCGTGGTGCATGCTTTAAGAAGTTTCGCTAGCCAATTTGCCCAGGGTATCATATAGTTTATGAATAGCCTGGGTACCGAGGATGAATGTGAAAGGAAATAACAATTGCAGCTTAGGTGTATGTATTTGTTGTTAAGAAGTTGAATATCATATCAAAAATAGTAAATATTATAAAACTGGAAATTAGAAAACAGGAGGACATTGTTGGCCCCTGAGTACAAAAGCTCACAAGTATACACATGTTTGAGATGTAGAATCAAAGGAAAGTTTGATAGCAGGTTAAGGCAGAAACATTTTGAAGTTTCTTCCATACTATATTGAGAAATATATCAAAGTTAAATCAGCTTCCATCAAGTAGTTTATATGTGTTTTACAAATTGCACCCACTCGAGCAAACTTGGTGGAGGTTCCGAGAGGTTCAGATAAGGAACATTTCAGAGAAATTATTTTGAATTCCGGCTGGGCCATTAGTTTCTGACAAGAATAATTAATAGTTTTCTTTTTTGTCGCCATGGCAAAAAGTTGTGCACTGAATGAAATTATGTGAACAACTGTTAAAGTGGGTCCATGCAAGGTACATCCATGCACAGTTTTATCAACTTGCAGCCAGTGGTCTTTAAGTAGAGCTACGGTGATTGAGTGAGTCCAATAGATCACCTGGAGCCTTTGGCTCAGGTGATCTAAAACAAAACAGGTTACAGGGCCTCAAAAACACTAGTATATTGAATACATCATTTCTTGTTTAAGGATGACCACAGCTGTGGTCGAAACGGATAAGTGTAATTTAGCGTAGTATTAGGTTAACACGGAAATATGTATGCAATTGGATGCAGCAACTAACATAATGAACACATTAAAAGACATACACTATTACTTACAACTAGTTACAGAACAAGGTGAATGAATGAACAATAAGAAGTTTCACAAAGAGCAGTATGCTGCACTCCATAAGCATGTGTTACTCTAACACATTGAAAGCATTAATTCATCATGTATCAGATTGACTTGGTCTACGTTTACGGACAGAGTGGAAACAAGTGGAGTAAGAGTTCAGAAAGATAAGAGCATTCTGAACCCTTAGTAGACCATTTTTAATAATATGCTGGTATGCGTATTTATGGAGCACAGGGTTATGTAATATTTGTGTGCAAATTGCACAATGGTCATCTAGTCCCCATGAACCATTATAATGCTTTGACAAATGAGCTTGTAATGCCCAAAGTACATGGGAAAACAATAGTATGACAAAGTTTCATGTTGATTAAATAGAAATTTAAAATTCTGGACCAATTCTCTAAACCATGGACTAGACTGGGCGAAAGTGTTTGATCACGGCAATACTGAACATTACAAAAAAGGAAAATTATTAATAATAATTAACAGCACATGGTGAACGAATTACTAATACAATTGAAGCACATGTCAGTTTATGGCGCTTTTTTGACCTGCCCAGTTATATTAAAAATGATATAACAATTTATCAACCTTTTTCATTTCATCGTTACGAGCTGTATCACTTGAATCTGCATTTTTTTCAAAAATTCTTTATTTGCCTTTGGCAGCGAAAATGTTAAATGTCTATGACGAAAAGCAAGTCTGTGATAAAATCATATACAAATCCACAGCACAGGAATAGTTCTTTTTGCGTGTAAGAACAATCAGAACTGCTGCTACGCTTTTGTAAAAAGATAGAATCGTTCCAAGATGAGGTTCGATTTAAACGATATGTTTGAGTTATAGCATGTTCGAGATATCGCGAGTCCGCTTCACTGTAGTACATACTGTACGTCCGTTGTAAGAGAAGAAGTACGATTCATATTCAATTTAGTACATACTGTACGTCCGTTGTAAGAGAAGAAGTACGATTCATATTCAATTTAGTACATACTGTACGTCCGTTGTAAGAGAAGAAATACGACTCATATTCAATTTAGTACATACTGTACGTCCGTTGTAAGAGAAGAAGTACGATTCATATTCAATTTAGTACATACTTGTACGTCCGTTGTAAGAGAAGTAGTACGATTTATATTCAATTTAGTACATACTGTACGTGCGTTGTAAGAGAAGAAATACGATTCATATTCAATTTAGTACATACTGTACGTCCGTTGTAAGAGAAGAAGTACGATTTATATTCAATTTAGTACATACTGTACGTCCGTTGTAAGAGAAGAAGTACGATTCATATTCAATGTAGTACATACTTGTACGTCCGTTGTAAGAGAAGTAGTACGATTTATATTCAATTTAGTACATACTGTACGTGCGTTGTAAGAGAAGAAATACGATTCATATTCAATTTAGTACATACTGTACGTCCGTTGTAAGAGAAGTAGTACGATTTATATTCAATTTAGTACATACTGTACGTCCGTTGTAAGAGAAGAAGTACGATTCATATTCAATTTAGTACATACTTGTACGTCCGTTGTAAGAGAAGTAGTACGATTTATATTCAATTTATTACATACTGTACGTGCGTTGTAAGAGAAGAAATACGATTCATATTCAATTTAGTACATACTGTACGTCCGTTGTAAGAGAAGAAGTACGATTCATATTCAATTTAGTACATACTGTACGTCCGTTGTAAGAGAAGAAGTACGATTTATATTCAATTTAGTACATACTGTACGTCCGTTGTAAGAGAAGAAGTACGATTCATATTCAATTTAGTACATACTTGTACGTCCGTTGTAAGAGAAGTAGTACGATTTATATTCAATTTAGTACATACTGTACGTGCGTTGTAAGAGAAGAAATACGATTCATATTCAATTTAGTACATACTGTACGTCCGTTGTAAGAGAAGAAGTACGATTCATATTCAATTTAGTACATACTGTACGTGCGTTGTAAGAGAAGAAATACGATTCATATTCTCTCGGTTCCCTCGTCGTTGTAGGTTTGTGTGTAGTTGTTGGGTTATGCGGGGTAACAGCACCCTATATGTATGAATAAATAATATTTCTTTAAAATTACATGGGTATAACGTGCACAGAAAATATTAAAAATGTATTTTGTTTTTCAAAGGCATTACACAAGCATTGTAATTTTGTTTATCAAAAACGTTAAATAAGCATGATGCTTTCTCAAAACAGATGATAAGTATAAATGTAGGTTGTATTTGCTAACGTAGTCAAAATAGTTTCATTGTGATTTAGAAAGAAACACATCATGGGTTTGATTACAGTCGAATATAAACAAAATAAAACACCATATTTTTCTTCTTCAAAAGCGTACTTTTTAAATACAACCATTGACTTAGTACTTACGTAAGTATACACCGCTGCAGTAACAATAAGGACAATTGTTACTTTGTGGCTAAATTCCGCCATGACTCCGGTGAAACATAAAAGTAAGTTAACAGTTCATTACATCCACTAGATAAGAATCCAGCCGTGTCTTTCAAAGACTGATCCAGAATGAAAAGGGTTGAGGCATGATATTTTCAACAGACTGATACTCCATGTTCGCTTTCGTGTCAATCAGGCATTCCGGAAAGGGGCTATGAATACACTAGAGATGCATACATCTAATTAATTCTCATTAGACTCCGAATACAAAATTATTTACAGATCTCTGAATGTCGGTTTTCGCCTGACCTTACTCTGCAAATATAACGGTGCATGTCGTAGGAGGGTCAGAGATTGACAGGTCATGTGTTCAAAGGCTTAACCCTTTTCCACACACAGACTATTTCTGACGCCTCTGCAGCACGACGATATTTGAAAACATTGCGACAAAACCAGAACTTGCTCATTCATATTGAGCAATTTCCCATTTTGCCACAGTATTTTAACTTTTATTCAATAAGTTTTCTTTTATCTAATATAACAGTATATAAACCTTATCATCATAACCTTGTTATGGGTAGATGGCCGTTAATCAATAAGCACTCTGTCATTTGTCATTGCCAGTTGACTCTGGTTAAACTGCATGGGCATGCATACATGTCTTAATCATACCTTGTGTAATGTAAGAAAATTAACCCCATTTTCGTTGCACCGAAGAGAAGGCAAACACGTGTGCGTGTGTCGGAATCCCACCCGATTTTGAGACCCGTGTCATTTATTATACATGCACGACAAGATCAAAGGGTTCCTGGTTCGAATATTGCTTCCGTTTATGACTTCAATTCATATTGGTGAAAGCATCTCTACTTAGAGGAATCAGATTCGCCTGCCAATTAATGAAAGTTCTTCCCTTTGTTATTAATTTGGTTTTTATTTAGTATTTTGGTGTATAAATAGAACGCGCCGCCAGTTCAACGATTGGTGAGCTTAGGTTTTGGGCGTTCAAAGTGGCTCAGTAACGTCGAATATTTAAGTAAATAGTTTTGATTTTCGATCGTCCGAAACGATGCCAGAACAGCCGTGTCTGTACCAAACTTTAAATAACATCATTAACATATTGTAAAGAACAATTTTCACTTAACACAGAACTTGTACGCGTTGCCACTGCAACGATTTGAGAGATGCCACACGATTGCAAAAGGGGGCGTGCCCCAATATATATCAATCTTTTGAAGAAAGTATATTCCTGAATTTTCATATTTTCGCGAGAAACGCGTCAACCGTTCTCCGATTGGAAATCTGAAAACAAATTTTCAGTACGCCCCAGCACCACTGGAGTGCACAGAAACAATCGGCGAGTCGATCCGTGGCCTAATAAGGCATCAGGCCAACGATTAGTGTCTATCTGGGCTGGAGGTCGACAAGGCCCTATATAGGGAAAGTTGATACAGGAAATGGCAATTTTCGCTGATTTTCACGTGAAACGCGCCACGCGCTCAGTACAGAAATATGATAACAATCTTAAAAGACGTATAAGCACCCATAGAATGAATTAAACCACTCGGGGGAGAAGCTAGCTGGTCTAGTAAGGCCACAGTTCAAGCATTAGTCTATTGTTGAGGCCTCATATGCCGTATAGAGGGAACCCTGATTTTCACCGGTAACGCGCCAAGCGATCCGTACGAAAATCTGAAAACAGTCTTCAAATACGTATAAGCACTCATATAATGCATTTAAACAATCATGGAGATGCTAACTGGTTTAAAAAAGCCACATTTCAAGCATTAGGGTATTTTGGAGGCCCGTTATGCAGTATAGAGGAAACCGTTATTTTCGCGCGCCACGCGCCTCGCGCTACGTACGCAAATCTGAAACAAATCTAAAAAGACGTAGAAGTAACCATATAATGCTTTTAAACAATCAAGAAGGAGCTAGCTGATCTAATAATGCCACAATTTAAGCATTACTGTATTTTGAAGGCCCTAAAGGCCATATATATACGGAACAGTGAATTTCGCACGTAACGGGCCACGGTATGATTATCAATGACCCAACGCACACGAGCATTGCAACATTGGCAGTGGATATAAAGGAGTATTGTATACTTTGATATTGTTCCCTCTTGTTTCCATATGAACAAAGGATGCAATATCATTTGATATTGCACGGGTTGATATTGCACTGGAATCTTTTTCACGTGACGCTAAGGACGGAACTATTTCCATACACTAACGTTACAAAGCGCTCTCATCCAACCTTTCGTGATTTAGAGATCCAGCTAACTTCTACTTCTACTTTGTTACTGTCAGGGCTTAGTGCATCGCAGGCAAGTGAAGCCATTAAAATGGTTAAAACAACTAATTAGGCATATTAACAAATATAAATGAAATAAAAAAAAACCAGCTGTGTTGTTTAGGCTGTGTATCAATGTAGACGGGACTTGAATCAGTTTACAGATGTGATCTGCTCAAGGTTAGATTCTCTGATAGTCCTAGGGAAAAGCTGTGCTTATACGGTTCGTAGTACATTGTTTGGTACACCTTTTATAGATGACACGTAGTGAAAAAGCGTTAGACTTACACAAAACCCAATCTGGTCTATTTATAGCGTTAGCTATGCTAGTAAATACGTACGTAGTTTCTGACGTAATAATGTGACGTGTACATCAATAATATTGCTCGAGTGTTGTTTTGATTGTCGTTGACGATCTATTACATTATAAGTGTATCAACAAATACAGAGGGATTCATAACTGCTAGGATGAATAAGCAAATGATTGTTTTAAAGGTAGGTCTTCAGATTTGTTTTGTTATCCTCCGATGTGAAGTTTATCAACGCAGTAGCCTTTATATGTATATCAAAGATGTGTGTTCGCTTTACTGGACATACTGCGAGGTCAAAAGGCCCTTTTAAAGGGGCATCTAAATCGTAATAAAAAAACAAATGTCCAGGCGTAAATACAAGAATAAGATAATACACGAGTTCTTAATGAAAAACACTGTTAGAAAAGGCGTTACACATCATTTTGTCGACGATTCCAATTTCGAGTCGACAACAATGGCGGTTCGTAAATTATATTTTCCGCGACCTTAGCAACCAGCGTAAAGGAGAGTATAAATGCGCGATATATCGTTAATGTTTATTTATCTGAGCAATCCAAAACGACTATTAATTTTCTAATAAGTGTGACGTGTTTAAAACAAACAAAACGACACATTTTAAATAGCCAATATCAAATTATACAATAAAAAGGTTATTGCATGATTATGGGAATCTATTGTGTTGGGACTCGTTCCTTCGGCGGAGTGCCCTCGCAAGCTCGGGCAACTCAGCCGTAGGAACTCGTCCAACACAATATTTTCCCATATTGATGCAATAACCTATAATATGGCCTTGATGTTCATGTCAAAGTCAATTAAAAAAACCCATTGCCATATCAAAATGAAATTTGATTAATTAAGTGACTAAACTCATTTTTGAGTGAAAGCATTCCTATTCAACGAACATATCTATATAACTGCCTGCCTGACCTTAAATGACTAATTCCAACACAACCGTCCCACTAATACTTTCAGTGCTTTGATTATCTTCAACACATAACGTTCAATACGCTGCAGTATTACGACTGACTTGCTGAATGCAAGGAACATGGACCAGTAGTACTTGTAAGTTACCCAGGAAACGTCGATATATAACTGAAGCAATGTTGAAAGCGGAGTGAAACACAATTAAATCAATCAATTGTAAACCGTTCCTTTCGTTATACGTGTAGATATGCACATTCCGATCAGAATCTACACTATTCACATATGAGCCGTCCCGCGAGAAAACCAACATTATGGCCTCTGCGTAATGTATCAGACTGATCAGGGCCGACACATTCCGTCTCAGGGGGATAGAGGTATAGAGTATTGCTTAGTAAGTACGGTATGATTGGATTTCCTTGAATACTCTCGGATTGCTATAGGCACAATACTGAATGCAAAGGAGCAACAGAAAACAGTTGATACCGCATGTCAACTATTGAAATGCACCCAAGTGGCGACACATTTATTCGTTTGAGCTTTACAGAAATCTGGATTCAATCGTGGATGGATTTCAAAATCGAACATTTCAGTCCTTAACATCAGCATTCACCCCCTTTTTAAATATGGCCCATGTCTCCTTTTTGAACAGGGTGTTAATAGAACACCTTCAATTATCAATTATGCTCAACGTTTAAGCGACCACGGAACAAATATAAAAGTGATAACTCCTGAAATATCTGCAAAACCTGCAACGGAAAAATAATAAAACATTCGTCTCAATAACTGTATATGTTATATTTATCAGAAGTCACTTATAGGCCGTATGTGGTTAGATTATTGTTGTATTTTATCAATTTTTATTTCAATATTGTGTTAACAAGTCACTATAATAAAATTTACCCCATTTGAACATGTTTTTGGATAACCTAATGGTAAGAATATGTTTTGTTGTTTTCCTTTGACAGCTACATTCCGGCTTTGACTTGTCACATAAGCTGTAACTTAATTCAAGAATATTCATTCAATATACTCGTCTGTCAATCAGTCAGTCGGTAAGTTAGTTTGTGAGTGTGGTACGTCTATTCAGAATGCAGTACCTAGTTTACACTAGATTTAAGGGACATAACTTACATGATAATGTAATCCAGATGAAGTACGAATTACTTCCCTTATACAACAAAATCTGAATCTGTGTTTTAACTCCCTTCCCCCACCCCCTCACCCTTTACCTCATGTACATGGAGACACATCTACAACAGAGGACGTTTGAAAGCATTGTGACAAAAGTAGAATTGCGAATACTGTCTTCCTACAGGAAAACCAACCTTTAGTGTTAGCATAACATGTGTAGATATTAATGCTTGTGCATGTATGCTAATGAAGTCAAGATGATACTACTTTACAGAACTATCTCGAGAACGTCTGCGACTAACTGGCCAACAGTGCAGAGCCTGATCAATCTGTGTGGATATGCATATTATTCTGAACCTAATCTGATCGTCCATGCCCAAAGGTTGGTTCTCGCAGCGCATCGTTCACATACACATGGTGGAAGACAGTGGTGCAGAGGTAGAGCGTCGGCCTCTCGTACCAAAGGTCTCAGGTTCTAAAACCGTGATGACCGGGTTCTGCCTTTCAGATTGTTCCACACGGAAGTCGCGAGTACTGGTTAAGTCTCCATGAAGCAGACATCGAGCGTGATTAATATTAGCTGACAGCTTGTTTCGCAATCGATGTAAACTAACTCGGTTTAAACTTATTAAACATAGTCCATCCTGGTCTTGGCTAATAACACAGGGACTATGAGTCAGTGTACTGTTATCGTGATTGGCTATAATTAATACAATGTTGTTTGTTTGTTTTATTTTGGTTTTACATCGTTAATAACACTATTTCAAGTATATCACAGCGACAGTTCACTTGTCCATGCATGACCCATGGGTAAAGAAACAAGTATTATGCTAGGAAATGTGCCTTGTCCAAGTGCCACCATTACCTCCACGACTGGGGATCGAACCCGGGACGCCCGGTTCCAAATTCCCGTCGCTAAGCACTCGGTTACAGCGGATTTCCTGAAATATTGCTTACAATGGCGTAAAACACTTACATATCCAATTGTGAAAACAGACAAGACATTGTCCTTAACTTTTCTCCAATGAGTTTTCGCCGAGCCCCGGTAGCTCAGTCGGTAGCGACGCGGGCTGTCAATCCAGGGGTTGTGAGTTCGAATCCTGGCTCGGCCAACTTTCTTTCCGACGATTGGCAAAAGTCAATGCGACATGCGTCATTCGTCTTCCACCAATGGGCTAAGTCTATGTGCAAAAGCAGTAAGTAGCTTGGGAAGATTGTTGTGTGGAGTACTGGTGTGAGAAAACCAGGAAATGCATGAGGAGGTGAACTGGCCGCCGTGATATAACTGAGAAATTGTTAAAAAAAACAGTGTTAAACCCCAATCAATGAATCCAATGATTTTTCAGAAAAATGATTGCTTTATAATATATAGAGTCCCGTTGTCTTTATGGTTTCACAAATGATGAAAAATAATAACCCCTAAAATAATGATCGCTACACGAAATAATAGAGGGGGCAACATCCATTAACATACCGTGTTAATAACAGACAATGGAACATAAAGATGCGGAGTAAAGATACCGTCCTACATTTAATTGGCTTGACCCTTTCCCACATACAACAAATCTGCAGCAGACGACTTTGAACATATTTTATCAACAAATAAAAAATCTCTATAACTGAAGTGATAACCTATGACTAAAAGTGGAAAACATTGTGGCAAAAGGAGAAATTACTCGTTTTGAGCAATTTCTTCTTTTGTCACTATGTTTTCGAAAAGCCGTTTGCTGCAGAGGCGTCAGAAAGCGTCTATATGAGGGAATACAATGAACGTTTACTTGATATTATGATTTTCAGATTCGGCTACTTCGATAAATGTTTTTAAGACCAATACAATTAGAATATGTATATATGGTACCTTCGCGAAAGTCCGTATACTTGTTTATGGACGAGAGAGGAAAGAAAAGAGAGAGTGTTTATTTTGTTTGAAACAGGAGACATTCAAAGATGAGTTCCGTTTTATTTGCAAATGTAATTTCTATTCTAATATCCGAGTAAAATGTATTGACAAGTACTATATCACCCGTTCAAATATGTTTAAATTCACTAAACGTCTATCATCAACTACAAAGAAAACAATGAACAAACTAGCTAATTATATATTTTTGGCAACAAAACGTAGAAATAGTCATATATAACCATTATTTTATATAAGTAAGTAAGTAAGTAAGTAAATTGTTTATTATTGTGACATGTGTTACAAAGCATTTATAGTTTACATTTATTCTTTAACAATTATTATTAACACCCGGCCCCATGGGCCTATAAGTCACCAAAACATATATATTTCATAATATCATACAAATATACAAGATATATATATACAAAAAAGTGTGATCGGACGTGCAATTAGTCATTTTATTCGGTCGTATAAACAAATGTAGAAATCATTTAATAATAAATAATCAAATGTTCTAATAGAGAAGAGTAATAATTCTGTTTCATATAATCAAAACCTTAGAAATAGTTGTGGGGAAAAGTGGATATAGATTATCCATTCACCAAAATGATTTCAAAAGCATCGAAAGATATCTACTTGTGATAACATTCTCATTTAGTTAAACAATATACTCCGTCTTAGCATATACGCATTAACTACGTTAAAAATTGTTCATCCTCTATGTAGTATATGGTATAACAAAAAAATGTTTATGCATTGATGTAACCGTGTTTGATCTATATTAATTCATTTATAAATATATTTTGTTTGACGAGATTATGTATAAGCTAATAAAATATAATCTATTATATTATATTCTTTGAGTAATGAGTTATATTTTAAGCGAATTCTAGGTTTAATTACGATAACCTACGAGAAGAAAGTATTTATGATCGTTAGAGCTGAACTACGAATTATTGAATGCAGTGATCTAGGTAATAGTTCCAGGTGTCTTCGGTCTATTATTTAACATTGGATAATTTAGCCACTGTTTAAATGAGACGGCCATAAGATACCATAAGCTAACATATTCAACATGACGATTCTTCTGTCGATATACATTCACGAAATACATATAGACATTCCACGTGAAAACCAACATTATGGACTCTGCGTAATGTATCGACCCAGATCAGCCTGCGCAATCCGCGCATACTGATCCGGGCCGACACATTCCGCATCAGGGGATATAAGTATTGAGTAATGATTTCTGAAACAGAAAATCCAAAGGAGGCGAAAAGTGTCTGTCCGGGTCAGCCAACGCGGCATGCTTAGGCTGATCCGGGTCGATACTTTACGCAACGTTGCTTTTCTCGTTGGACGGCTCACATAATTGGATCTTAAAGTGCTTTCTCGCAATTGAAAAATGGAAGTAGTTGCTTTACTCCACGGTACTCATGTGTGTTGGTATAGTATAACAACTAATGAGATAGTGTTAATATAGGCTTATCAGCAATTACATTAATTTACATATTAAACGACGTGAACCTATACTGAACAGATGTATATAATGGTCTGAACCTATACTGAACAGATGTATATAATGATCTGAACCTACACTGAACAGATGTATATAATGATCTGGATATATACTGAACAGATGTATATAATGATCTGAACCTATACTGAACAGATGTATATAATGATCTGAACCTACACTGAACAGATGTATATAATGATCTGAATATATACTGAACAGATGTATATAATGATATCAACCTACACTGAACAGATGTATATAATGATCTGAACCTACACTGAACAGATGTATATAATGATCTGAACCTACACTGAACAGATGTATATAATGGTCTGAACCTATACTGAAGAGATGTATATAATGAACTGAACCTACACTGAACAAATGTATATAATGATCTGAACCTACACTGAACAGATGTATATAATGATCTGAACCTACACTGAACAGATGTATATAATGGTCTGAACCTACACAGAACAGATGTATATAATGATATAAACCTACACTGAACAGATGTATATAATGGTCTGAACCTATACTGAACAGATGTATATAATGATCTGAACCTACACTGAACAGATGTATATAATGATCTGAATATATACTGAACAGATGTATATAATGATCTGAATATATACTGAACAGATGTATATAATAGTCTGAACCTATACTGAACAGATGTATATAATGATCTGAACCTACACTGAACAGATGGATATAATGATCTAAACCTACACTGAACCGATGTACATAATGGTCTGAACCTACACTGAACAGATGTATATAATGGTCTGAACCTACACTGAACAGATATATAGAATGGTCTGAACCTACACTAAACAGATGTATATAATGGTCTGAACCTATACAGAACAGATGTATATAATGATATGAACCTGCACTGAACATATGTATATAATGGTCTGAACCTATACTGAACAGATGTATATAATGATCTGAACCTACACTGAACAGATGTATATAATGGTCTGAATATATACTGAACAGATGTATATAATGATATGAACCTACACTGAACAGATGTATATAATGATCTGAATATATACTGAACAGATGTATATAATGATATGAACCTATACTGAACAGATGTATATAATGATCTGAACCTACACTGAACAGATGTATATAATGATCTGAACCTATACTGAACAGATGTATATAATGATCTGAACCTACACTGAACAGATGTATATAATGGTCTGAACCTATACTGAACAGATGTATATAATGATCTGAACCTACACTGATCAGAAATACTACAGTGTACCCTTTTCCCATGGACCGGCTCATATATACTGATCACAAGTTTAACTCTTTTCCACATACAGACGCTTTCTGACGCCTCTGCAGCAGACGACTAATGAAAAAATTGTTGATGAGCACTTTCTCCTTTTGCCACAATGATTCCAACATTTAAAAAAATTAATAATTATTCTTTAAATTTTAGCTAAATTAAAGGATTAAGTGTAATTCTTTTACTGGACAGAATTAACCTGGTACGTAAAATAAACTATCAGTGTTTTATTTACCTGGTTACACCTTCACCAAATGTAAACTATCAGTGTTTTATTTACCTGGTTACACCTTCACCAAATGTAAACTATCAGTGTTTTATTTACCTGGTTACACCTTCACCAAATGTAAACTATCAGTGTTTTATTTACCTGGTTACACCTTCACAAAATGTAAACTATCAGTGTTTTATTTACCTGGTTACACCTTCACAAAATGTAAACTATCAGTGTTTTATTTACCTGGTTACACCTTCACCAAATGTAAATGTAAATCACCTGAACCCACACGAGCCAGAAGAGTGTAGGTTCAGAAGAGTGTAGGTTCAGAAGAGTGTATGTTCAGAAGAGTGTAGGTTCAGAAGAGTGTATGTTCAGAAGAGTGTAGGTTCAGAAGAGTGTAGGTTCAGAAGAGTGTAGGTTCAGAACAGTGTAGGTTCAGAAGAGTGTAGGTTCAGAACAGGTGAGCGTGTGCATCTATTCAGTCTTATCAAGAATGTTCTAATAATGTAATTTAAGTAATATGTGAAACAGTTTAGATCTTGGCCAGACTATTCAGATGCACATGCTGATCTGTATCTACATGGTTAACAAAACTGAACAAGAATAAACATACTCATAGCATGGGTGCTACCTAGACGCGTATACTCCCTGAACAGATCTGGAGAACGAGTTTGACCATTGATCGATTATATAAGGATGAAACCTTATTGAAATTCAAATATAAATCATTGCAAATATCTATTAAAAATACAATTTTCATATAAGCCGTTCCACTAGAAAATTAACAGTGTGGACTCTGTGTAAAGAATCGACCCGGATCAGTCTAATCATGCCGCACAGGCTGATACGGGCAGACACTTTTCTCCTCCAGTTGATTTTATGTTTCAGGAATCATTACTCTTAGCCTCTATCATCCTGAGACGGAAAGCGACGGCCCGCATTATCCTGCGCGGAAAGCACAGGCTGATCTGGGTCGATATATATCGCAGTGTCAATACTGTTGGTTTTCCCATGTCATAGCTCATATATTGTTAACAAGAAAAAGAAAAATTGATTAAAATCTATGATACATATTACTCATAGCTATCGCCAATTTTGAGCACTTTGTTTTCGAGGCGACAATTTTCGTGATTTATTACTTACTCAAATAGCGAAATAACGCATCTGAAATCCTCTGGTTACTTATTGTCTAGCTATTATCAAATGTAAAACAATTGTGTTAAAATTAGCTGTTGGCTTAAAAAAGAAATATTCGTGAAAACGGGGTATTAAAGCGAAAGCATATCTAAAATAATTATGATTTAGGAAAAGCACACATTCATGCAACATTAATTGCCTTCGATTGAAATACTATAATATTTCTAGACTATAATCGATTTGGAGCTTTTGCTTTTAACATTTCGCATGTAGACAGCTTCGAGACGATTTCCCCAAGAACTATGATAATTACCTCCCTTGTGTACCATTTCAATATGCAGAATAGATAAGCACTAAAAGAGCATATTTAAAATAAATATGTGACAATTCTAACATGCTAAGGATTATTTGTTTTACAACCATATTTCATAGAAGACTTTGTTTTACAACCATATTTCATAGAAGACTTTGTTTTGTTTTATTAAATTATATAGCCGTTATGCGAGGTAAATATTGATAATTTATTTCAACTTTCTCTTTTTAGTATAGAAGAACTTATCAAATTCAAATGGGCGTAAGGCGAGGATAATATTGATATATCATATCAACTTTCTCTTTTCAAAATAGAAGAAATCATCCTATTACAATGGCCGTTACACACGGTTAATTTGATTTTTCATTTCAACTTTCTCTTTTAAGTTTGTATTGTAATGGACTCAGTTTTGTATGACATCGCACTATACGTACACGTTTTTAAACCTGATACCTTGAGATGGACACAGATAAATACTGACAACTTGTTTTATTATCTCGTACAAGTGTACGGTAATATTAATCCATGCAATAACTGTCACCAACATCTCGCATCCTTCTCATAAAAAACAAAACATGTTTCAACAATTAAATATCTATCAAAATGTATCCAACAAACTCATTCATAAAATCCGTCATTAATTTCCCAGGTATACATTTATATTTTCTAAAGGCAAGTTTGTTTGTTTTGTTTGAGTGTTACGCCGTTTTTAACATAATTTAGTTATATCACGGTGACAGTTGACTAATCCATGATCCCTGGGTAAACAAACCAGTTCGAGGCTAGAAAATGTGTTTTGCCCAATCTAAGGGCAAGACTGAATTATAAAAAAAAGTATAAGATTAAAGACAACAAATTCTGTTTCGACATTTGTTTAAACAGAAATGAATTTCCATCGATGTTGACCAATCCTTTCAATTTACATAGAAAACACACATGGCATCGGCTTCCTGGAGACTTACGCATCTACCTAGCAGAACGGTCTGCAAAATCCCAAAATGTGAACTAGTTCAGCAAGAGATCCGAACCCGAGATCGTTGGATCACATTGCAGTGCGCTTTAACTCCGCACTACTGTGTCTAATTGAGGAACATGTACTGAGAGAAAACCACTTGCATTTTAATGAGTGAGCGATCGAAAAGTAAGTTGATAATTTATTTTTGACCTTAACTTCTTAGCTTCTTGTCCAGCATCACATCATAGTGTTATACATACAATACAAAATAAAACCACACACGTATTCACAATATAAATGAAATCGAATATGTATTATGTAAATATTATCAAAAAATTAAAAATACTTTCTCAATATTGATTTGTAGAAGAGTGGCATTTAAAAGCTGTGTGAAGTTAGCTAAACATACGACATTCAAAAATTAAAACTTCAAAAAATCGACATTCAAAAGTTAGAAAAAAACCGAATGTCGTGCTGACACGACATTCGACATTCGACATTCAAAAGTTGGAAAAAAACCGAATGCTGGCACGACATTCGACATTCGACATTCAAAAAATGTGATGGCGTTGCTCACAGTGACCCCAAGGTCAAGGCATCCACTCTGAGCAACTAGTTTAGAAGCTTCTTCACTGAAGAGGACACGACCTTCAACACGGCATCTGCAAGACAAGATCCTGGCAGTCACACTCCACCCTCAAGCTCAACCACTTGGCTAGACGCTTGGGACAAGATAGATGCAGTGATCCGCGACTTCAGCAGGGTCTCTTACAATGTCCCAAACGGGAGGTTGCTGATCAAGTTGCAACACTACGGCATCAGAGACCCAGTTTTGAGCTGGGTCAAAAGCTTCCAGATATATAGAAGCCAGAAGGTTCTTGCGGATGGTCATATGTCGGCCCCACTTCCGTCACATCCGGCGTACTTCAAGGCACAGTACTAGGACCACTTTCCTCCTTTCCTCCTTTACATAAACATTCTTCCATATGAAGTCAGTTCGACCTAACGTCAATCTCCTCGACCGCTGCTATACAGTCAATACTTTTTCTCATCAAATATCCGTCTGTTGAATCAGATGCCAGACCACATTGCCATAGCCACCAACCTAGAGGAATTCAAGTGGGGCCTTACTCACGTAATTCAAGCGGGGCCTTACTCACGTAGAAGAAGAAGAAGAAGAAGAAGAAGAAGAAGAAGAAGAAGAAGAAGAAGAAGAAGAAGAAGAAGAAGAAGAAGAAGAAGAAGAAGAAGAAGAAGAAGAAGAAGAAGAAGAAGAAGAAGAAGAGAGAAGAAGAAGAAGAAGAAGAAGAAGAAGAAGAAGAAGAAGAAGAAGAAGAAGAAGAAGAAGAAGAAGAAGAAGAAGAAGAAGAAGAAGAAGAAAGAAGAAGAAGAAGAAGAAGAAGAAGAAGAAGAAGAAGAAGAAGAAGAAGAAGAAGAAGAAGAAGAAGAAGAAGAAGAAGAAGAAGAAGAAGAAGAAGAAGAAGAAGAAGAAGAAGAAGAAGAAGAAGAAGAAGAAGAAGAAGAAGAAGAAGAAGAAGAAGAAGAAGAAGAAGAAGAAGAAGAAGAAGAAGAAGAAGAAGAAGAAGAAGAAGAAGAAGAAGAAGAAGAAGAAGAAGAAGAAGAAGAAGAAGAAGAAGAAGAAGATGGATTGGCCGACAATAATGAAAGTATAAGAAAAAGATGAAAGTAGTTCATATATCTGTGATGGTCAGACAGTCAGTAAGACTTCAAATAGTCAGACGCAACTTATATATATATTTAAGACATATATTGACATTGCCAGATTGTATTATTCTGTGGTACGAACATATGGCGTGCACGACACCAATCAATTACTGTTACTTATATTCTTTATCTAAATAATCGACCAGAAAGTCAGTAACACTCCAAATCGTCAGACGCGACTCATCCATATGTGAGCCATTCCACAAGAAAACCAACAGTGTGGACTCTGCGTAAGGTATCGACCCGGGTCAGCCTAAACATGCCGCGCAGGCTGACCCGGACAGACAGTTTTCGCCTCCTGTGGATTTTCTATTTTAGGAATCATTACTCTATATCTATATCCCCCTGAGACGGAATGTGTCGGCCTGAATTAGCCTGCGCGGACTGCGCAGCTGATCTGAGTCGATACGTTACACAGAGTCCATAATGTTTTTTTTTTCGTGGAATGGTTCATATGTATTTCGTGAATGTATATCGACAGAAGAATCGTCATGTCGAATATGTTAACCCGGATCAGCCTAAGCATGCCGCGCAGGCTAACCCGAACAGACACTTTTCGCCTCCTCTGAATTTTCTGTTTCAGGAATTACTACTCTATCGCCCTGAGACGGAATGTGTCGGCCTGGATTAGCCTGCGCGGACTGTGCAGGCTGATATGGGACGATAGAGTCCCTAATGTTGGTTTTCTCGTGGAACGGCCCATATTTAAGACATGATAGAAACAGATAGATATTGATAATGTGTTGACACGTTGTAATATCTCGTACAAACCTACGACAAGCACGACACCACCAAGAACTGTTACTTACATTATAAATCTAAGCGGAGATACGAACAGCAAGGCACGTTGATTGCAACTGTATACATGCACTTGTATCTGGCTTGAATATTTAAAGAGACGTCTGTGTCAGCACATCTTATGACGAAACTACACGGAGTTAAACATTGTTGAAAAGAAGAGGGCGAAATTGTTTCGTTATTTATAAGCAATGTCTGCTGTTACGCTGTTTTCAAAATTGTTATACGTTCCAGTAATTGGTTCTTGTTAAAAGATATAACCATCTGTATGTGGGAAAGGTTTTTTTTTAACACTTTTACCACGAGGGTCGATTTTTCCGTGGCCTAGTTCAATTTGTAAGTGTTAATAAGTGACATCCGTATATCTAAATTGATTTTGAAGCGCGCCAGTCGAAAAGGCGTCTTGATGTAACGTCGTTTTGGCACAACTCAGTGCGGCAGTTACATCAGCCATCCGTGGTATCTTTCTCGATGTGCGTCTTATGTTAAATCAAGGCCTATTATTTCATGTAGGTGAACAGTGTAGACTCTGACAAACCTGGCTGAATGACTTTCTGCGATCCTCGCTTTTGCACTGATAACCATTTTCGCCTAGTCCCATTTCGTATCATTTTATTAGTCATGTTTTATTTCAATATTGATAACTTTTTTAAACGGATATATTTTTGCTTGAACCCTTATTCTCATTTTGATTTACAGTTACAGTCAAACTTGTCTTAAGCAGCCACCCAGGTGAGAGTCAAAATAGGGCTGCTCATCACGCCGAAGCCAGACTCAACACAGAGCACCCCGGATTAACACGGAACACTCCGGATCAAGAGATATATTGATCCGGGTGATCCTGGGTGAAATTGAGACCCTCTACGGTCGCAAAACATCGTCACCACCCGGACCAGCCCGAACCCAACACGGCACCACAACGGATGAACACAGATCAGAACGGAGCCAACACGGAGTCAACACTGAGCCAACACGGATCTGACCCCGGTACCACCACGGCAGCGCCACGGACCGTCCCGGAATGACCCGAACCATCCCGGACCCAACACGGTGTAAACACGGATGTCACCGGACCATCCCGGACGCCCAGGATCGCCAAGGATCAACACGGTGCCACTACAGACCATCCCGGAGCCAACACAGTCGCTACACGGACCGTCCTGGACTTCCCCGGATTGAAAAATCCTCCCGAACGGTCCGGGATGGTCCCGGATGACCACGGCATTTTTAAACATCCCGGACTGTCCCAGATAATCCCACACCCAACACGGCACCACAACGGATAAACGCAGATCAACACGGAGCCAACACGGATCTGACCCCGGATCGGCCACATTTTAGTCCGGGACGCTCCGGGACGGTCCGAGAGGTCGGTGTGACTGGGGCTTTAGTACAAGTCAAATAAAGAATCAAATGTTCTTTATGTTAATCTCCCAGTGGCTGCTTAATACAAGTGGGCTGCTCACATGTACATGTAACAGAGGTGACCGCTACACAAGTTGGCTGCTTGCATGTACATGTAACAGAGGTGACCAGGCTGCTTACATGTACATGTAACAGAGGTGACCGCTACACAAGTTGGCTGCTTGCATGTACATGTAACAGAGGTGACCAGGCTGCTTACATGTACATGTAACAGAGGTGACCGCTACACAAGTTGGCTGCTTGCATGTACATGTAACAGAGGTGACCAGGCTGCTTACATGTACATGTAACAGAAGTGACCAGGCTGCTTACATGTACATGTAACAGAGGTGACCTTTACACAAGTTGGCTGCTTACATGTACATGTAACAGAGGTGACCGCTACACAAGTTGGCTGCTTACATGTACATGTAACAGAGGGACTGTCAACTGCCTATCCAACATTTTGAATTTGATATTTCCTAGATGTTTCTATTGACTCTTTTAAATGCAAAGCAGTTCAAGTCCAATTTAAAAGTTCAGCATGGAAAAATAAATCTTAATCTGTTAAACCTTTACCATAGATTTACGTACGCAAATTAGCAGGTGAAACAATAAAAGAACAAACACGAACGATTTTTCTTTACCTTTTAAAAGCTGGAGTTTTGAAATGGACGTGTCCAGCTTTGCATTTGGAAGAGTTCATAGTCCATTCTAGGAATATTAAGATAAAATTGGTGAGAGGAGAAGCCAACACTATAAATCATGGTCAGGCGGCGCAGATACTGGTAGCACAGGCTTCACAAAATCGGTCCCGGCAGTTAAAGAGTTGACATTTATCCACATACAATAATTTGCGAAAAGACATTGAAGACAGTTACTCCAGAAATGGAAAATCTCTAGGAATGAAGATATAATTACTGAAAACAAAGTTGAAAACATTGTGTCAAAAGGAGAAATTGCTCGTTTTGAGCAATTTCTCCTTTTGTCACAATGTTTTCAAAAGTCGTCTACTGCAGATGCGTCATAATGCGTCTATGTTAAAATAGTATCATGTTATTATATCACTGGTAATCATGAATCAACGTATAACGTTCGATATTTGTGTTAAGTTTCCTAGTATTTACCCATTATAAATAAAAGTACATTAAATAAACGTTTTAAGTTGGCTATAGTTAGGAATTTAGGAGAAACTTTAATTATCGAAAATGCATATTTTTGAATCCAAACAAAGTAATTAATTGATTGATTGAATAATGAATTAAATTCATATAAAGTGAATAAATTCGACACGTATATAATGTGAAATTTGACTCCCACCAATCGGCTAACAGTCTATGTGGAAAAGCAGTCATTTGCTTGAAAATACATGGGTATGTGAACTGGCCGCCGTGATATGATTGAAAATTGTTGAAAACGGCGTCAAACCCCAATCAATCAATCAATAGTACGAATTGCAAATATTTGCGTCGTGCAGTTACAATAATTGACTGGCCTCATTTGTCTTACATCAAAGGCAATACTTAATGCCAATATAGCCACGGTTCTGTGAAGAAAGTTGTGCGGAGTACACGTGCTGGAAAGCCCGGAAACACACATGAGGTGAACTTACCAATATAGCCAGTTTTCTATGAATATGGTTTTCCGGATTACAGGTGCTAGAACGCCCGGAAACACACATGAGGTGACCTGACCAAGATGGCCACTTTCCTGTGGTTGTTCGGACTAAATGTGCCAGAAAGCCAGGAAAAACGCATGAGGTGACCTTACCAAGATGGCCACTTTCCTGTAAAGATCGTTGTGCGGACTGCATGTGCTAGAAAGCCCGGAAACACACATTACATGAACATACCACAACGATACAAGTAGAATACAGTTGGAAACGGCATTTAACTCCAATATATCAATCAATCAATCATGACTCAGTTACAGTTAGGACACCAATGTTTTAATGTTTTAATGTCAGTTACTCAACCACGAGGCTGAAGATGGCGACATCAACTGTTTCTAACGACTCGGATAAAGAGCAATTTTGTATTACTCAAGACAATGTCACGTTAATGAGTTTAAATATGGGACACAAATATGAAACCTGTCATCTAAATTTTCATTACTCTATAATTGGGTCGCGACACAATAAAACCGACCATGTGATATTTTGAATAACGATGGACTCGCAATAACTCAAATTCGTTTTGTTTTGTTGGGGTTTTACGCCGTTTTCAACATTATTTCAGTTACATCACGACGGCAGTTCACTTATTCATGATCCCTGGGTAAACAAACCAGTACTGGGCAAGGAAATGTGCCTTTTCCGAGGAAAGTGTACCATGACCGATGCGCCGCGACTGGGGATCGAACCCGGGACGACTCGAACGGGACGCTTAAATTACTTCGAGTTATCGACGTATTGTTCGAGTGATCCCTTGATTTATATACAATCAAACCTGTGTTTAAAGACCACACATGGGATGTGAACAATCTTGTTTTTGTCCACATGTGGTCTTTAATGACAGGGTGATTTATGCAGGAAAGGAGTATTAGGGAAACTTAAAGTACGGTCGCTATAGACAGGGGGAATTGCTGAAAGTTGGTCTTTATCACAGGGTTGACTGTATATATATTTAAGCGTTTATTATTAAAAGCAAGTCTGTGTTAAACTCATACTATGAAAACAGCACAGCAGCAGTTCTGGTTGCTCGTATGATCCATTCCAGGTAATGATTTAAACGATCTATTCGACATTTCACATGTTCGTGTTAACCCTTTCCCTCATAAAGACGCTTTATGACGCCTCTGCAGCAGACGGCGTTTTGAAAACATAGTGACAAAAGAAGAAATTGCTCAAAACGAGCAATTTCTTCTTTTGCCACAATGTTTTCCACTTTTAGTCATAGGTTATGCATTGAATTACAGAGATTTTCTATTTTTTAACAACATATGTTCAAAGTCGTCTGCTGTGGATTTGGTATATGAGAGAAAGGGTTAATGCAAGTCCAATTTTCTAGAATAACGATGCATCTGTAGACATAGTATAAGTCATAGTTAATCATATTAACTTAACTATCCACAGGCTACAGTCTTACCTGCACGACTAGATGGAGAACAGACGAATTAGTTTACAGATGCGCAGGTTGAGCTGGGTCTTCTCTGGTTGCGAAGATTCGGTAGAACGTTTTTTCGTGTTGTGGCTCCTGGACGCTTTCTACTCAGAAACCGTTAACAATTCCCCATAAGACAATTTCAATCTGCGGAAAATTTCGACACAATTTTGATTTATGCAGGGGCGTAGCTTTGCAATAATCAATGTGTAGACCGTCTCGTGAGAAAATCAACATTGTGGACTCTGCGTAAAGTATCGACCCGGATCAGCTTAAGCATGCCACACAGGTCTACCCGGATAGACACTTTTCGCCTCCTGTCGATTTTCTCTGTGTCTGAAATAACTACTCTATACATCTTTCCCCCTAAGACGGAATGTGTCGGCCGGATCAGTCTGCGCGGACAGCGCAGGCTGATCTGGTCGATACATTACGCAGATGTCTATCGCCGCAGCTGCATTGTGGGGCATTTTGAGAAAAAAATGTGTAGGCACGTGCCTACAGTGCCTAAAGCGATCTACGCCCCTGTTATGTACTTTAGACAGGAATCATGTCATGAGTTTTTAGGAAATTCTGCAGAAATCGCTAACCGTCTCTTGCGTCGAGAAATTGTTGATTTTGATCCCAAAATGATTGCATTATAGATAGATATTGTATTATTTAAAGTGCAACCTATACATACAACCCAATACAATACAATTCAATAATATCTAATAGCCAGCCTTTCAAAGGCTTACGAAGCACTATCATTTCTTTTTACAAATGAATTCATGAAAAGTCAATCATAGTCTGTTTCATCATAACATAAGGTCTACGGTTTATCACATTATTTATATTCAAATTTAGGTTGTTAAATGTTTTTAATAAATATCACTCGCGATACTTTAATATTATATACGAAATTACATTACTGTGTTTTTACCAAGTTGTCTGCAATTGATCCCTATCTATGACAAATGACAAATAATTCAGTTTCATTCAATCGACCGTGCTAAATTACTCCAGCTGTTATTTTATAATGATACATTCACCATCTATTGTTAGATGCCTACACCCATGCTTTGTTTCAGTAAGATGGCAATTTATTTCAACCCCTTTCACTCCTGCATTTTGTTCCCCCCTCAAATATCGAGCGTTTTATTTGAGTGAGTTTATTAATGATACAAATACCTGACTGACAGCAACAATAACAATGTACGTACATATTTTTCTTTATTTTCAATGGTTATTCAAAGTTTATCTTTAAATATTCGAAAAGGAAAATTAGATTCAACCTGCAAAGTTAAAATATTTACCGTAGTACGTGCATTTAACCCTTTGCCATTTACAGACGATTTCTGACACCTCTGAAGTAGACGATTTTGTAAACATGTTGTCACTAGGTGGTATTCCTCACTTTGAGGAATATCTTCGTTTGTCACAATCTTTTCAATTTTATTCAAGAATTGTTCTTTCATATATAGAGAATTTTCATATTCTTTACTAAATGTTTTAAAAGTTCTCTGCTGCATGTTTTGTGTATGTGGGAGAGAAGTCAACAAGCCGGTTTCGAACAATGTGTATCAAGACAGCTCTGCTCATCGATGAAAGTGCAGTCAAATCTAGATCTAGAGTGTTCGCAACTACTGTGTCACTCATGAGCATAAGCGCCTCGATAAAGCTACACGAACACTTCGAGGGCTTGGCATGAAACGGTTGTAACATAAAACCTATTTCAAAAACCCTGTTTTTGGGGCAATTTTTACCCCTTTGTAAACAATGCAAATTTAGATGCCATTGCTCAGAACGAGCAATGGCACCTAAATTTCCATTGTTTACCAAGAAAAAGGATTTAACGCTTATACAGACTTTATAGCGAGGTGATTAACCTTGGTACAAAAATACCAATTTTAGTTACAACCGTTTCACGCCAAACCCTCAAATTCTGAGTTTATTCTGAAAGTCACGAGAATTCAGCAGGATAAGTATATACCCCTTTCAAATATTCAGCAAATCTTCAGCAGACGGCTTTCGAAAACAATAAGGCAAAAGAATGGATAAATATTTACAAATTAATCTATACTAAGCGCATAGAGTTGAGCACGTTAGGTCATAGGGAGAAAACCCTCACCTTGAGCTATTTCGCCTTTTAAAACAATGATTTCAAACGCCGCCTTCTGCAGAGGAGTCAACATCATCTGCGCTATGTAAAGAGTTTAAGACTCAATTTAACTCCATAATGAGTCCATTAACTTTAAAATGGAGACAATAGCAATTTTGGAGATAGGGTGTTATGCGATTTTAATAACTAAAACGGGCTTATTAACAATTTGGAGTTACTCTACCCGTTAAGGAACGTTGATGTTAACAACAGATAGATACCCTCGGATAAATGTCTGACCCTTTTGTCCCACACTAAGAATTTATTTGTTTCTATATCTGTTTTACGTTTTTCTTTACCCTTTTACAATGTTTTTCCACATTATCACTTTCAGCACCAAAGGCAATATTCATGTTTTTGAAACAATACTGATTCAGGCGAGTCAGCTCGTAACGAGCTGTCTCACCTGAAATCAGCCTTGTTTGCCTTTTAGTTATCAAACAAGTCCAAAATTGTATTACATGCGAAATGGAGAGGCCCGATATTGAACATGGAAGAGTCTAATTCTAACAATTCGGCGCTGAAAGTGTTATTCAATAATTATACTTTTATTTATTTTAATTTTCAAAGATTTCCCATGTTTTACACAAAATGATTATTTCAAAATCTTCAATGTCAACATTTACCGTGACGCGACTCGAATAACGTTAGACATATTGCCCTTTCTTGATGCAGGACAATACAAAAAACGCATCAAGAATCATCAGAATGTGTGAGTACAGACGGATTGAACTGTCGAAGGATGTTAATCAGCATAATTGAATCGTCTCTCGCACACGCCATCTTGTAACATAGATTGACTGCACACCGCTTCTGTCCAAAATGGCCCTTAATTCGGACAGTGTAGACTTTTAAAAGACGATTGAGACTTACATTATCTGCATTTGTATTAATGATAACCTGGGAAAAATTGGCGAGTGTTGAAGATCAATATTTCCCAGTATAAAGGAATTATCCGTATTCCCTTGTAATTCATTCAAGCCCAATAGAAGATTTGGGGATCGGGTTTGGGTACATATGACCACACAAAATTGTGAGCAATGACGCGACTTAATCTGAATTCCGTGGCTTATTCTTTATCTCTGAAATGGATTGAATCTGGGAACACCTCATATAATGTGACATAGGTACAGCCTCTCATACAGCACGTTATTCAGGTACATACTCACAGTATGTGTGTTTGGGATAAAATGAACGGAGATAATTCTCGCACTACTGTTTTGTGCGTAGAGGCACACTACAATACAGAAATCAAATCACTTGTATTCTTTCGCCTGTAAAATTTGGTATCTCGGAGACACTTAAATAATGATATTTATTCCTTCTTGAAGTCCGCTGGGGCCCACCGCCATGATGAGTCGGGCGACATATTAATCTTATCTGATTGGTTAAGATTACCCGATTTCACGCGTGGATGAGACTGTGATCACGTGACTGGAAAATACATATTACTCCGCCACGCAAAATGGCAGTAGAAGATAAAACAGTGATTCGGATAATGGGTCTCCCATCCCGTGGGTCATATAAATATTTTGTCTGCAATTTGTTACCGCTAGAAAACATATTGACCCTGTCCCACATACACATATATGCAGCACTTTTAAACAATATCTTAGAATTAACGTAATAGAACTCTCTAAAACTAAGATAATGTATTGAATACAGTTGAATTGAATGCGGCAAAAGAATGAATTTGTCATTACCAGTATGCTTTTCTTTTTCCCACAACGTTTTTAAAAGTCCCCTGATGCAGTTGCGTCAACTTAAGTCTGTTTATGGGAAAGTGTTAATGCGTCCGATGGTCAATTTGTTTTTAAACGTGTTAAGTGTTTTTCATGGATGAACAACTCGTTGTCTCAATCCTTAAAGGAGTCATTTTATTTTTACAAAGGATGTGGGTTGCATTCTGATACACCAAACAGGTTCCAATACGACCACCCCTACTTAGCGCTAAGTAATACTCAAATACATAAGAGTGTATTTCATCATTTATGTGTTAAACATAAATGGTGTAATTTATTTAACCCTTTCCCACTTGCAGACGCATTCCAACGCATTTGCAGCAGACGACTTTTGAAAACGTTGTGGGAAAAGGAGAAATTGCTCATGATGAGCAATTTCACCTTTTGCCACAATGTTTTCAACTCTATTTAATGATTAAACTCTCATTTGTGGAGATATTTCACATATTTGCCAATATGTTTCCAAAGTTGTCTGCTGCAGAATGGTCGTATGTGGGGAAGGGTTTAAAAGGAAAACGACTAAGTAGAAATCAATAGTAACATTTCTTTCTAAAAATCCTTGTTAAGAAATTAAATATTGCGGCATTTTTAAACAAAAGATATGAAATGCGCTCTTAATTATTTAAGTATTTCTTAGCGCTAAGTAAGGTTGCTGGTTTTGGATCAAGACCAACTGTATTGTGGAATTAAACAAATTATTAAGCTGTAATTTCACCCACTGTCTATTCAAGGTCTAAGCCACCAGTAAAGAGCGATCCACGCCGTCTGATCAGGCTTCACGCTGGTCGCTACTCAACATATTAGCCTGATCTTTAACTGGACCATGAACTTATTTTCCAAATACAATGCTGGACAAGTCTATTTTAAAAATGCAGCATTGAAAGGGTTTATTGGTACATTCGTTACCTAGAGATAACGTAACGGTTAGCTAGACGCTAAAATAGTTTTGTTTCCGTTATTGAGTTATCCACCTACTTTTCCACCCCAAAAGGGATTCTCAATTATATGATACTTTTCCCTTAAACCCTTAACTCTTTCAGCGCCAAAGGCAATATTGGGGTTTTTGCAAACAATACTGATTCAGGTGAGTCAGCTCGTAACGAGCTGTCTCACCTGAAATCAGCATTGTTTGCCTTTTAGTTATCAAACTTGTCCAAACTTTGATTACATGAGTAATGGAGACGCCCGATTTTGAATATGGAAGAGTCTACTTTAAACAATTCGGCGCTGAAAGAGTTAACATGACATGATATGTTAGGGTCATTTGCTCTGAAAATATAAGAAAAAAAAATGTGTTACCGGAAGTTGAACTCTTTGTTGAAAACGACGAAAATACGATAATATGCAAATTCTTATATTTTTAAAAAATCTAAATTATTTTAGTCAAAGAAAGGCTGATTATATATAATTGATATATATGTAGTTTTATAATATTCCAGTCGTTTTCCCAACCTTAATATCGAGGGCTTGGCGTGAAACAGTTGTATCTAAAATTGGTATTTTTTTACCAAGGTTAATCACCTCGCCATAAAGTCTTTATAAGAGTTAAATCACTTTTCTTGGTAAACAATGTAAATTTAGGTGCCATTGCTCGTTCTGAGCAATGGCACCTAAATTTGCATTGTTTACAAAAGGGTCAAAATTGCCCCTAAACCAGGGTTTTCAAAATAGGTTTTAAGTTACAACCGTTTCACGCCAAGCCCTCGATATGTTTGTATCACTTACAATGTACATGATACACTAAATTGTTACGAAATAATGTGTTCTGTTGTCTATGGTAGGTTTTTACTAGAGACTTTTAAAAATGTAGTCTCGAAGCTCAGAAGTGTGATGTTAACAAAAGACTTGACTCTCTTAAGTTTGGATAAATGGACCAGGAGTACGGTTACCTAGGAAACGCCGTGGTATTACTATAACAAAATGACTGACTCGCTAAAGTCGGGATAAATGGACAAGTAGTACAGGTAACTTTCCCAAAGCACAATACAAAAAATAACATTTAGATGTCTTAATGGTGAGTTTGATAACATTTTATAATAGTGTTTGTTATAATGAAAACGGTATCGTTCGCTCAGCCTAAAACAATTGTAACTACGACTTAAATTACGTACAGTTACAACCGTTTCGCGCTAAGCCATCGATATGTCTAGCGAATAGGAGATAAGGAGATAGAGGTCTTAAATTTTGCTGCTCTTGCCAATGTACCTGTCGTTGTTTTCTTCTTTACCGTAACCATTGGTAAACCATGTAATTAGCCTTAGCTAAGCGCACCCATTTTGACCTTAGCAAATGGGATATATGCCGTGTGACCCACTATTTCAAAAACACTTTAAATGCTAACTAAAGCTTTTGTTTCAGAACAAAAAGAAAACAGCGCCCCGTCGCAAAAACTCTACCCTGTTTTAGTGATATCGATTATCCCGGGCTCGATACCTGCTCGTGGCAGTTATTGCGACATGTCCTGAGACAAAGCGCATGTCATAACACGGTACGAGTAAGTGCAGTCCATCAGTAATATAACCGATAAATTGAAAACGGCGTTAAACAATAACACAACGTAAATGACTTGATCAGCCGAATATGCAATATATCGAGATGTTCCCCAGATTAATCCACTATACCGTAACTATGGGAAATATAGTCGACGTCTAGGTTACGGTCTTTATGGGTATCCATGCAAGCTGATTTAAATAGACACTGTTTAAATCACAAGATTCCCAAATCCCATTACGACAAATCGGTGACTGGTGCAAAACCAGATCATACAGGATAAGTGAGATGATCTGGATCTAAACTGGTCGCAAGAAATTAACGGTTGTTTTCTAAGAGCACGGCGTATTCATGCGTCAGTGAATGCAATGGCACTCTATCTACGCTAAAGTAATGGATTGCTCTTGTAAGAAGCTGTGATAGATGACACAGCTGACTTCACAAATATACAAACGTCAACGCAACGACATGTGAACTTGAGATATATACAATAGCAGTCCTTCAACGCATCGACTATGGTGTCATGTGTGGACCATTACAATGATATTGAGCGGAGTTTCAAGTCTGTATTATATACATTATATCGTGGCGGCCAGTTTGTCTTTAAGTGTGTGTCCAGTATTTGTTGTACCAATAATCCACACAAGAGTCTTCCTTAGTTATGCGATACCTTCCCACATGACTATCTAGCTCATGACTATGCTAACCCATTAGCAAAGAACGAATGACGATGGTTGCAGTTATCGAACAGAATTTCGGCTTAGCTAGGATTCGAATGCATGACCCGTGTATCGACAGTCTTTCTCGTCAACCGCTGATTACTTACGCGGCTCGACTACTTTTGTAAGCTGTCATTAACAAAATAAATTATCTTTTTAATTGCATCTCTTAACCTGATACTGTTTCACTTCTCCTATTTTTCGAGAACGATATCTGCTTTCTTAATTTTTGTTTATTTTATTGGGGTTTTACGCCGCTTTCAACAATAGTTCAGTTATATCACTTATTCATGATCCCTGGGTAAACAAACCAGTACTAGGCTAGAAAATGTGCCTTGCCAAAAGGCACTCCACCATGAACGTAGTGCCAAGACTGGGGATCGAACCCGGGACACCCAGCTTCAAATCCACGACCACTTGACCACATCGGATTCCTGGAGTTCTTAATGGGCAGCGCTCCTTGGAAACTAGCAATTGAGAATTTGAAATCAGTGTAGATCGATATAAATCTGCCCATCGGATGATATGGATGATGATCTGTGTAACTTGATCGAGCTTCGTACCGTTCAGCAATTAGTCATAGAAAGTTACAATCATAAGAAATATGGATGCTTATGTTTGAATGTGCATACCGATTACTATCTACACTTGTCCATTGTCCGTGTGTGCTAGTTTTCCTTGGGCACCGGCCGTATTGCGTTTACGAGCTCAGCTGGAAGTATCCGATTGTACTAATAAAAGGTCGTTATAGAGCATCGTAGATATAATTGAAAAAACGTTCGTCCGTTGGGCACCAATGATCAAATTTAATATTGCACGCATCTATTCAAGATCACCATATGAAGTCCCGATTACATGACATTAATATCTGGTAAGATATTCAAAATACTTTTTACTGTCCGCACTTCTAAAGGAGAATGACAATAGGGCAACAATAGCGCCCTGGCGCACACCTTGACAGAAAAAAATAACTTTTTACAATAAACAGTAACCAGTCCGTGTGTAAGAAATATCTCCGGTCTTTACCGGGTGTTCAGTGACAGATGAATGGATAAGACATGAGTCTTCAATCAAATCCCTATTGTCCGGGCACTGTCATCAAATTCGTGATATTGATTTTGCTAATTAATTACGCTGTTCTGAGGAAAGGATTCTTTGGTATTCCTGCGACTCTGTAAGGTTTATTCGATCTATTAAATGGTGCGGAAGGAATTAAAACGTGAGTCGTAAATGGGCAGGAGCGTGAAAGCGGCGGTCCACGAAACAGATAAATTTCCTGTATATTCATTAACCCTTTTCCTCATATAGACGCTTTCTGACGCCACTGCAGCAGACGGCTTTTTGAAAACATAGAGACAAAAGAGGATATTGCTCAAAACGAGCAATTTCTCCGTTTGCCACAATGTTTTCTACTTTTAGTCATAGGTTATCCGTTCAATTATAGAGATTTTCTATTTCTTTACAAAATATGTTCAAAGTCGTCTGCTGCAGAATTGTCGTATGAGGGAAAGCGTCAACCTCATGTACAGGAAAGCTTAAACCCTTTCAATGGCAGTGTCTTCACATCAGATCTCTCTCATCGAACATCGTCTGTTAATTTAATTACAAGATTACGGGAAAAGCATAGAAGGTGAGGAATTCTTAAAATAGCATGTTTAAGGTTGATATTCCCAAGGAAAAACACTTTATACTGCTATCGGTTTGATATTTCAATAACTCCACGATGTTTACCTGTAGAAAAGAGTCATATCGTTTATGGGATGATTTCTTTCAAAGAAGCACCGACAAAAAAGCACTAAAAGACAAGCAGATTTATAAATGCGCCGTGTCACTCGAAAATCGGCATTCTATTTAGTCTTCGATCGAAAACTCAGATCGTTGAAAAAGTAAACATGAGCAGTTAATTCGTACACTTGTTGGAGACAGTGGCTCGGAATCAGTGCGTAAGTACGTAATATAAAGATCCCCTGTTGGAATCCCTTTGAAACCGGAGTTCAGTATTTATAGAAGATGATTGTATAAGTTGTAAAAACTTGTTTAGTAATCCATGTAAAATACATGTAAACATAATTTCGGCTGCGTTTAACGATTTTGAGCCATTTTAAAAGCACCTGTGTACAGTGAAGACTCTTCTCTGTCAGTCTATATGGAAGGGAATATCGATCCAGGTCTTCACTGGTGGTACATCTACGATCATCTGTTTTACCATTACAAGGCTGAAATAGGTTGAACGACGCCAGACGAAAAATAGTACCGTTAACTCTCCAAATTTGCTATGTTGAAATTTGAACTGAAGTAGTTGGACCATTACTATTGTTGTTTTGCATTGCTCCCCTCATTGGCGGTAACGTTTCAACTGGTCTACCGGTTTAATGGGAAACTTACCGGTAGTACTAGTCATTCACTTTGAAATCACATTGGTATAACTGAAAAACCGCTGGAAGCAATTAAAACAAATTCACATCTTTTCGTCAGAAGTTATATTTACAGCTCCCCAAGATGATGGTGAAGCACAGTCTCAACAGAGAAATCACTGCTTAAAAATGTAACGAGAGCATTTTATCCTGTCGTTGCTAAATTCAATTAAGTCGACTCGTGTCAAAAGTCAATAAAGCGACAATTGTGCTGACCAGCTTGTGGTGTCCTATTGTATCATTTGCGGTCTTTGATGAGAAAGTAGAGACACTTTAGAAGAGATTAGACAAGCTTTCATTGCACTTAAAAATAACTAGTTGCGGATGAGTTGTCGTCTCTTTTAAAATAGAATTCTTAGGATTTACATCTAATATCTGCGATATTGGATGAATCTGTTGATTATACAGAGGTGAAAGTTGTTCGTGTGATTGAGATGTTTCCCGTTTTGAGTACAAATTTAAGTCAATTTTAAAACTTTGTCAAATGTCGTCACCTTCAAAGTTGCTAAAAGTCGACTGTATTTGAAATACAAATATATTAAGAGAAAGCTGATATGTCTACATTTGTAACTAACTGACTATTGTTGTATGTGTGTTGAATGTCCTTCCTTGTAAAGTCATAGTTATAAGATGTAGTTTTTGTTATGCAGACTTTCATGTATAGGTTGATCTCAGTTTGAAATAAACATTATTCCAGGTTTGACTTCAAACTTATGTTTTAATATATGCACAGCGCAACTTTCAGTTTCGATGTTCGTCAAATAAGGCCTAAATATGACTTCGGAAACATGGGAAGAATGAGTACACAGTTTGATATCCTTTTCACGTTTCGTCATTTCGACGACATTCCTACAGCATACAATTCATCTTAGCGGTATGACTTTTACGTTAACGCTTATCTTGCTATACGCGAGTCTATAGGTTACAATACACCAAACAAAATCCTTTTTTGTTTCCATGTAAATCGACCAGTTTCAGTTCTCAATTGTCACACTTTCTAAGCGTTTCTCATGTAGAACACCATATATAATTGAAAAGAGTTACCTCCTAGCTTTAAGACAATCCAAAGAAAATGTGGGGTCATGCATTATGCAAAAAAGAACTCACCAGGCAAAAATGTTAACCGTCATTTTGGACCAAATCGGGCCCGGACAAAACCGGTGTTTAGCATTCTCTATTTTCACTTTCAAACAAGGTCAAAATACTAAAAGTGATCAAATCAATCATTTCCAGTGCATCCTATACACATTCACAATGCATTTAAACTCAATGTCATATATTCAATACATTCCGGTGATGGTATACACTCATTTCTACGCAAACAAATGTTTTTTAGGGACAGTAGATCAGCAAGTCAGCGGATGTATTTAGCGTAATTTGACCTACACAACATGTAAGCAACCTGCAAATCAGTACTTCAATCTAATTTCGTGCAGTCTTATCGTGGTCTCTCATTTAACGGTATCTTGTAAAGACACGCCCATAAAAAATATGTGTTTATATATATATATATATAAAAATCTGAATTAAACTTAATTAATTACTATTTTCTCATCAATGTTTTTTTCTTAACCCTGCAGACGTATTTTGACGCAATGGCAGCAGACGACTTTTGAAAACATTTCAGCAAAAGATGAAATTTGCTCATGATGAGCAATTTCTCCTCTGGCCACAATGTTTTCATCTTTATTTAACATGTACGCTATCTTTTGTGGAGCTTTTTCAGGTTTCTGTCACTGTGTTTTCAAAGTCGTCTGCTACAGATGTATTACATGTGGGAAAGGGTTAGACATGTCTGTATGTATATTTGTAAATATCTACCATGAGCTGTTTATGCTTATAAGTTGAAAATAAAATATCTGATTTGTTCTGTAATGTAAAAAACTGTCATAAAACGGGGGCGATGATTGCGGTTGCCTGAATTCAGCGTGATAAGGGTTAAGCCTAAACGAATAGATAACCTTCAATGACATATGGGCCGCCCGCGAGAAAACCAACATAAAGGTCGTGGCGTAATGTATCGACCCAGCTCAGCCTGCGCAGACTGATCCGGGTCGATACATTCCGTCTCAGAGGGATAGAGGTATAGAGTTATGATTCATGACACAGAAAATCCACAGGAGGCGAGAAGTGTCTGCCCGGATTAGCCTGCGCGGCATGCTTATGCTGATTCGGGTCGATTCCACAATATTGGTTTTCTCGTGGAACGGCTCATCTATCTGCATAAAGTGCAGGCAAGAATGACAATCCCATTAAAATGTTATTTGGCCTTTTTAACGTGTCGTTTGTTTGTCGTCAAAATGACGCGGAAATGGCTAAATAATTCGCGCATAGACAAGATAGCATTGACAAATTCGAAGACGGCCTGCGTCGGGGGTAAATTGATCCGTAATATATGTGCTAAATGGGATTAAAAACATTTTATTTTTCAAATAGTTTGCCCGTTGCATTCGTAGCCAATCATTATTAAAACTCTGAGAGAATTTGTTGGACAAACACTGAAAACCATCACCAGATCACGATTTCAAACCAAAGGCCAGATCTTAGGTTAGTGTACACATATCATCGTTGACGAACTCTTTACCTAGCCGTGCACAGCGGATGAGTAATCAACGAAAACATTGTAGGAAAAGGAAGAATTGCTCATAAGGATTATTTTTTTCAATTTTCGATGTTGTATTTTGAACAACAGATATATTGCATTCGACATGATAATTTTTCGAAGCAGTCGATTCTTCAATACTCATATTAAGTAAACGGTTAACCCTTCCCCTCATATAGACGCTTTCTGACACCGGCTTTTTGAAAACATAGTGACAAAAGAAGAAATTGCTGAAAACGAGTAATTTCTCCTTTTGCTACAATGTTTTCCGATGTTTGTCATAGGTTATCCATTCAATTATAGAGATTTTCTATTTTTTGACAAAATATATTATGTTCAAAGTCCTCTGCTGCAGAATTGTCGTATGAGGTAAAAGGGTTAATCTACAGTAGATGACTTAGAAAAACATATGGAAAATCATCTCTATCTAAATGGATGTATAATTGAGTTGAAATGGGTTTTTTTGCAAAAGAAGAAATTGCTAATCATGAGCAATTTCTCATTTTTCCACAATTGTTTTTTTTTAACGGTCGTCTACATCAGATGCGTCAGAATGCGTCTGCATGTCTGAAAGGGTTAACCCTTTCCCTCATATCGACGCTTTCTGACGCCTCTGCAGCAGACGGCTTTTTGAAGACATAGTGACAAAAGGAGAAATTGCACAAAACGTGCAATTTCTCCTTTTGCCACAATGTTTTCCACTTTAAGTCCTATGTTATCCATTCAATTATTGAGATTTTTACAGTTTTTCACAAAATATGTTCAAAGTCGTCTGCTGCAGAATTGTCGTATGAGGGAAAGGGTTAATGCATACCTTTTCGCGTGACGCTGTGTATGACACTGGAGTGCGAAAACATGCAATCCAAAACCATTCATATTAGATTAGCTCATCGAGGAAGACATATCGACACGCCAGTGAAGAATGGGGGTTCTACACTGTTCGATTTCTGATAAGACTGAACAAGTGAATGCACAGTAGGTCACGTATAAAGTCTTCTATATTAACTCAAACACACATAGTTTATGTGTATCACTTTATAGAATAATGTGCATGAAGAACCAGCTGTTTTAAATAAAACCCATATAATTGCGACCCCTTTTATTTTCCAAAATATAATTCTCAAATGATGACTTAGAAGAGAGTCTGAACACTTTCCATCGTTTACCAACACATGTGAAGCAGACGACTTAAGTTTTTACATTATTGACAATCTATACAAATGTGGATATAACTATTGAATAGAGTTGTACACCTTGTGGCAAAAGATGATGAGCATTTTCTCCTTTTTGCCACATTTAGATAACAAACAACATAATGGCCTCTGCGTAATGTATCGACCCAGATCAGCCTGCGCAGTAATGACTCCCGAAACAGGAAATCCACAGAAGGCTAAACGTGTCATTTCGGGTTAGCCTGCGCGGCATGCTCAGGTTGATCCGGTTCGATACTTTACGCAAAATCTACAATGTTTGTTTTTTCTCGATACGGCTCAATCGTCTGCTGCTGATGCATCATAATGCGTTTGCCTGTGAGAAAGGGTAAAGAGGTTCTATCAGCCTGTCGTGGCGGTCACTTTGCAGATGCATCCTAATACGCCTGCCTGTGAGAAAGGGTAAAGATGTTCTATCAGTCTGTCGTGGCGGCCACTTTGCGGATGAAGACAGCTTCAAACAACCGTCTTCAAAGTCATAATATAACACAGTTTAGCACATTCAATTACCAAATAAAGGCAAAAACATGAAAACATCCGATTTAAATGAGCGCCCCCCTCCGGACTAGATTTATCTATTTAAGATGACGAAGTTTTTGTCAAAGGAGCGCCGTATGAGCCCGCTGTTTTAGATCATATGCTTTCGCGGTTGTCCCAAATCGCAATGTGAGTTTTTTTTCCGTGTTTAACAAATTCGATTTCGTATTTTGTTTTTTGAGGAACGACATGCATACGGTGTTGAAAGATAATTAGATGAAAGAATGTTGACGCTTATCCACCTGCACGCGACTATAACCCACATACATCACGTATGCAGCAGACGACTTTGAAAAAATACAAAAGCAAAATTGTTCTAAATAAATGTATTATTATTGAAAGTTAAAACAATGTGGCAAAAGGAGAAATTGCTCATTATGACCAATTTCTTCTTTTGCCACAATTATTTCAAAAGACGTCTGCTGCAAAGGCGTCAGAAAACGTCTACACGAGGGTAACTGATAAACAACGTGTGCGAGTAATTCTATCCACAGCTTAAAACTGCAAATGCGAACAATGGAAACCAAGATTAGCCTATACGTTGTCGTAGTATAATCTAGTTATCCATATCGAGTGGTTAGCGTCGGAGATTTCGATCCGGGTGTCCCGGGTTCGATCCCTAGTCGCGGAACTACTACGGTCATGGTGGAGTGCCCTTGGGCAAGGCACATTTTCTAGCCTAGTGCTGGTTTGTTTACCCAGGGATCATGAATAAGTGAACTGTCGCCGTGATATAACTGAAATATTGTTGAAAGCGTCGTAAAACCCAAATAAATAATAATAACTATCTTCCATGTGTCAAAAAACACGACGGCTATCAATTCAGAGTCGAATCACAGCAGCTCGGTCAATTAATCTTTTCTAATGATCGACATAAAGGCTTAATAGTCGATGTGAAAAAGGAGCTAATTGCCTGGGCAGAATGGCTTTAAAATCCATTTAAACAATCTATGTTTCTTATCTAAAATATACAACTGTATGTTTTTGCATTTACTGCAACCATAATCACCGAGTAAGTGAATAAGGTACTTTTTGCATCGCATGCCTTTGCCGAGTGACATATAGGTACACCAAATAAATTCCTTCTTTGTTTCCATGTAAATCAACCAGCTTCAACCCTCGTTTGTCACATTTTCTAAGCGTTTCCCAGGTAGAACACCATATATCATTGAAAAGAGATACCTCTTACCTTTAAAATAATCCATAGAAAATGGTGGATCATGCATTATGCAAGAAAGAACTCGCTCTGTGAAGATGGGGACCGTCCTTTTGACCACAATCCAGCTAGGCTGAAACTGGGTTTCCACATCCTCTACTTTAACTTTCACACAAAGTCAAAATACCTAAAATGATCAAATCAAACAGTTCCAGTTCATCCTCTACATATTTACAAAGAATTTACACCCATTGTCACATATCCAATGCAGTCTGGGCCAGAAGTACAACCATTTCTAGGCAAACAATTTTTTTTTAGGGACTACGGTACTTACGGTATTTAACGTAATTTGACGTATAGAGATACTCTTTTGTTCGTGTTTCCGTCCGTCCGTCCATGTGTCCGTCACGCTTTCATTTAGGGACTTATCAAGTAGAACACTCTTGTTTTCTAAAATGTAACTACTCATCGGTCGGTCAATTTGGACCTAAAGATATATATCAAAATCCCGTGTATTTGATTTAGTTTAGTTTAAACTTATTTATTTAACATCGATTGTGAAACAAGCTTTAAGCTTATATTAATCACGCTCGATGTCTACTTCCTAGAGACATAAGAGGCATTACAAGTACTCGCCCGTTTTGTATTCATCATTTATTAAATATCAGACAGGCGTATACCTATCGTTTTATCTATAATGTTGTATATTTTTTGAACTATAAATAACACTATCCCACAAGCATACGCATTTAACGCACGCGTAACATGTGACTATTTAACGCATTTACACAAAATCAGACATTTGTCATGATGAGCAAAATTCTACTTTTGTCACTATTTTATCAACTCGTTAAAAAAAAATCTCAAATATGTAGACATAGGAATTAGTTTTGTCTATATATAGACGTTTTCAAAACTAATAGTTTTTATGATCTCCTTAATATCAATTTCCTCAAAAGCTTTTGAACTGATTGACTTGTCAAATGTTTCTTTCTGAATACTTTCTTTTTTATCTATTCTCTGAACAGCGTATTTCGAGATTATAAATTAAAAATACGCATCACCGGTATGGTGTAAAAAGATGTCTGTATCCAATTTGTCTAACGTCGCTTGTGAAACGTCTTTTCAGCTCTTGAATCGTACTTAAATGGTTGTGTATAACGAGTTTATCGGGATGAATAATAGTGTTAAATTAGCGAGGAAACGCTGAAAGCGGCGTAAAACTCCGTAACATACAACCAGACAAATGATTACCTGAAGTCATTAAAGGTCGCATTACATTATAATCAATATGTAAATATTGTCCACGTATCCACGTATTGTTCATCAAATGTTATATGTTTTGTATCTAAAAATGACATACTGCCATGTTTGACATGAGATTTCGTGTATATTGTATGTTTGTCATGTTTGTCATGTTTGTGTTTCTGTAACGTATTACCACATGAGTATTTGAACTTCTGGTTATATAGATACACCAACATATATATATATATATACATGATAAACCTTCATATATATACATGATAAACCTACATATATATATATACATGATAAACCTACATATATATATACATGATAAACCTACATATATATATATATACATGATTAACCAATGCTGAATAGTAGAATGAAGGTAGAAGTCATCACCATCATGCACTAGCTTTACAACGAGTTCGTGTTTCTGGGTTATATTGGTCCGCGGCCAACTTGCTATTATCTTTCTTGCGGGTTAAAGCAGTGCCATTAATGAACTGCTCCTCAGAGATGGTCCTTAAAGCCTATTGATTTCTTGACACATTTTCATGACACTGTTTTTGAAACGTCGAATAGAGAAGAATACATATGTGGTTAAATAAGTGGACAAATAATTCAAAGTCAACTAATAAAGCATAGCTTCGAGCTAGAAAGGGCCCAGGCCCCGAATCTTCCTATGCTCTTCAAACATTCCCTATATAGAGTCAAAACCAGTAATAAAGCATGTTCAGCCGTCAACATATTCCGGATGCATACGCAAGTGCACTAAATTACAACTGTAATGAAAGCGTCAGAAATACATGTTCCCTTGACCGAGGCACAAGTAAATGAGCAGTACTGATCATTTCCGGTACAATGCGAAAACCAACCCTAAGGCAATTATAACGAGTTCAGTACCAGATCCACAAGCGCATCCGTGCAGATTGATATGGATGTTTATTTAATGCCTATCGATGGATTATAGAGATATCTCAGTGAAATAGAAACTGGTAATCCACTTTTTCAAACAGTGAAATTACCATTTTCAAACAGTGAAATTACCACTTTTCAAGCAGTGAAATTACCATTTTTTGCCGGAACTACTTTCTTTCATGATTTATATTTGTTTAATTATGGAGTTTACTTATATTTTCTTTCATGCCCACTGATGAATTATAGAAATTTCTCATAAAAAATAATAATCCTATAATTTCACTTGTGAAACCAGTGAGATTATGACTTTTTAATTGACGGAACAACATTTTTTCTCCATTTTGTTGACAGAATTTATGAAAAAAATGAGTCTCAAAACGAGTGGAAATTAATTTGTCGACACAATAAAGATGGTCTGTGCATCTAAATATGTGATAACACATTGAATATGCCCCATAAGGCCTACATTTAATGACGTGAATCAACACAAGTCACTGTTTATATGTAAATGATAGTTGTAGCAGAAACGTATATAAGATATCTTATCTACGTTCCGGGTGGTAGTGATTTTAAAATCGTATTGTGTCACTGGTATTAGAATAAGTATGTCATATCTAAAAGAGTTACACATAATACAACAAGGGAAACGAGATATGATTGAAAGTACGTAGATTGGCAAGCTTTACTTCCCTTTACCAGTGACGTCATTCAATGAATACACACATTGACATATTCTTCTACATGTATGCAAGAACCTGTACCTTACTGTAGATCAATTGTTGCTTAGATAGTGTATGCAATATAGTTCCGTAGCTCGAATGGTTTTGATATTAATTACTATTGTGGATAGTTGTACTTAGATGGCTATAATGAGGAGTGTTTCAATAAGGTTTACACGGGAGGAACACGGGAATGAAGCTAGATTTTCATATTTACACATCGTCCTATTTGCGTTTATATGTTTGCAGGCATAGTATAAACATATATGCGAAATATAACGAGTAACAGGCATCGAATAAATCAGATGTATCGTGATCGTAAGAATAGAGCTTTAGAGTAGGCATATTCCTATGATATATGAATAATGAACGTCGCTTGTTTTCATTATCAATAAAGATCTAGCCATCTTGGTCGATCGAGTCGACCCGTTTTGACTTGGGTTTTTTTCTTCGCCGATAAGCGATATAAAACATAATTTCCTTCGCAAAAGACTTCCATCCAAGAAATCTCCGTGATTATTTGACAATTGAAATAATTAATATCCTTTACATTTAAAAGAAATGGTTAAAATAGACACTTTTTTTTTTTAGCGAGACCTGCTTAACAATCTCAATGGCCGCCGCATTGTTTTTAATTCTGCACCTGGAGATTACTACGCTAGTGTAAATCGGTTTGGGGCTCTCAACGGGGAATGCATTACCAAGTCATCGACTTTTTACACCTCCGTACTTTCAATAATCTTTATTTGAAGCATAAAATAAATAGAATAATTATTTGTTTCAGTGTATTATCGAAATTTCTTTCATCTCGTGAAAAGCAAAGGGTTATATTTTCACTCGTGGCTACGCCACTCTTGAAAATATCACCTTTGCTTTTCACTCGATGAAAGAAATTTCGATAATACACTGAAACAAACAATTATCCTCTAGCATTTGTAACTAACTAACATTTTATCTAGAGCACCGCTCATTTAGTAGTGTATTAATTACGTTGACGTTACACGGAGCACCGCACAACTAATACCACGTCACAAGAAAATTACATTCGGATACATTTGCATTTATGATCATATTACATACGTGTATGATCATGTTCTGACCATAACCTTTTTCTATCTAGAAGTTGATTCTGGTCCTCGCCGTTCGCATAGTCCATTGATGATTTATGTATGACCCAGATCAAATGTAAGATTGTTTTTGTTTTTTTAAAAGCCTTTTTTGTTTTTGTTTTTTCAAGGATATTCAATTATAATGCCCAATGGCCATTTTGTCACCTAGTCTTCAAACGTCGGATTCCTTTCAAAGTCTTAATAATGCATGACCTTCAGGGACAAAGTGGTACTTGTATGTACTTTTAATGTCACCTTTATGATCAGAAACAAAACATTTCTTACATTGTAAATAAAGACGTTTTTGATCAGTGCTAAGCTATGTGAGATATAGTATATGTATATAGATTATGTTTTATTTGATTCGTTAAGTTAATTAAATAATAAATGTTACGTTATATATAACCATACAGACTAGCGGTGAATGATTTAAGACGGAAACAAATGGAAGAAATCCGATAAGCCATTCGGCATAAAACATACCCAGTGGCTATTTCTTTTTGCACCGAGTTAATGTATTTATCTTCAAAAAGTGTCGATCATCTACTTGGTCAATATTTAATGACCCAATGAAACGAAATGGCTTTTTGAATTTCTAATTACGTTGCGAGGATTGGCCTTCAAACCAAACCATGTGACAACCGAAGGAACACTGTGGTCATAAATGTAACGGCGATTTCGATACCACACGGTATTGTCTATAATTACCCCCACTTAGAATCTCGTTCGCTTGGATATATAACTGATAGAAAAGCAGAACCAGTATCGAATTCTGCCTTCTGGCAATTGTCTATCTGACTAAAATCTCGATGTGCTTTTCTGACAATTTTCCTTGCAACTCGGCCAGTCAAATGAAAATAGCAATCATTTACCACGCCGCCCGACATGCTTGCTGCTCACGGCTTAAAATATAGCAGTCGTGATTTTACCCTAAAAATAACTAAAATCAACTAAACTTATATGAAGTGACCCGCCAAAATTCAAGGATATTGCTTTTACCTTTTCCCACATACAACACATCTGCAGGGGATTTTGAAGACATTTAGTTAACATAAATGACAATGCCTATAACTGAAAGAACAATTATTTCATAAACCAAGACAGACATGTTTTCACGCCACAAGATTCAACAGTCGGAAAGGCAATGTGTGTTCTCACGTCTGCAAAGGAAACTGTTTCGTTTCCAAATTTCAAAACCAAATAGATCCTACGCTGCGTAACACGTTTAATTAGTCTTTATACTTCGACTATAGCATCTATAATTGACACTGCAGGGTTCACGCGTTTGATTTGATTTAAAATAAATCAACAACACCAGATGACATTGGAAATGCTGTTTAATAAATAAACGGCGGACAAATTAAAGAATGCTCAAATGTTCGTATCTGAAAAGTGTATGCAATCATGTAACTTAAACAAAAAACACTTATGGTAAATATCAAAATAAATCAAAGATGGGAAAACATATCCTTCTGTGTAAGATATTATGAATGCACTCTAATCTCAATCCTCGTCGCCGGTGTCTCATGTTTAATGTCTTAGTAAAACAATTAATCTACTACGCATTAACCTGCCAATGTCCAAAGATACTGTTCTAATGTATTCCCACTTACACAAAATCTGCACATAATATGCAGCAGACAATAAGTTGCGGCTGGCTGTTTCTTACTCCTCTTCATACTTCATCAGGCGACACTTGAAAATATTGTGGTCTCATAAATTCTCCTTATGCCACAGTGTTTTCCAACTATTTTCAGCTTTCATTCTAGAAGTGTTCCATAATTTAGCACAGATTGTTTTCTATGCGATAAAGAGTTAATGCTGCATACATTTTGACGCATGTTATTTAGTTTAAACTTCTTTATTTCATTTCGGTTGTTACACATGTTCTTAAGGGCCGTCCTGCGAGAAAACCAATATTGTGGAGCTGAGTAAAGTATCGACCCGGATCAGCCTAAGCATGTCACGCAGGTTTACCTGGACAGACACCTTTCGCCTCCCGAGGATTTTCTATTTCAGGAATCATTACTCTATACCTCTATCCTCCTGAGGCGGAATGTGTCGGATCGGATCAGTCTGCGCGGACTGCGCAGGCTGATCTGGGTCGATACATTACGCTGAGGCCATAATGTTGATTTTCTCGCGGGACGGCTCTTATAACGTGTATACAATACACCAGCACGGCCGTCGTAAAGATGTCCCCGAAATCCTGAGCGCCAAGGAGGGAAAGACACACATATCAAATTTAAAGTATCTAGTACGACTCGACCCGGGATCGAACCCGTGGTTTCTACTCTCGGTGCAACTGTATTTCAGTTATATCAAAGCGACAGATCACTTTTAGGAGCCCTTTGTGATTTACAAATACTAGGCTTTGTCATGTGCATGGGTACTCCAACATAACCGCCGCGAGGTATCAAAAAGCGTTTGTATGTGTGAAACGGTTTATTGACACGAATACCCACACCATATTTATGTTTAAACAAAACTAATCAAATTGGTTGTCAGAAAGTCAAATACAAATGAAATGTTATCAAGAAGGTTAAATTATGACAAACAGAAAAGATAATTATGAAAATAAAATTTGAAAAATTCCATTCGTTCATTCGAGGATGCCCACCTTTGATTTAAACCTTATCAGAAATCAGAAATCGACTTGATTGGTCGAAGATGAGAAATGATATCGTTTGAAAAGCAAACCATCGTCAAACACTGATCGACAACATTTGCCCAGTCCGTGCCTTGATTCTAAACGGTCGTAACTCCTTTAAATGATGGCGTATAGATAGGCCAGTTTTGTAATAAAGCCATCACGGTTATGACAAATATTGATCACATTGATCATTTTTCTATCACCGCCGATCATTTCGGGGCTTCAATATTTTATCATTTATTGTGTCGTTCCCTGGGAAAAGGCGGTCTTTCTTTAAAAACACGAGTGAGGCTAATTAAACGACCATTTACCAACCATCTTGTAATATCATCACAGTTTATATTGTTGGCATAATTGATATAGTCGAGTGTTATTCGTGTAAGATTGACACATCCCAAGATGATTAAATGTCTTAATGCATATGATTCAATATATCTTGATCTGAAACCTTTGGATGTTAACGACGACGCTTTTTCTCAAATGGCGGCCACCATTTTTCATTTTTCATTCCTTCATAAAGCAGATGTCTTCGGCGAGAGTCATCGATAAAATCACTTAATGTATCAAACACATAAAGAAAGACCGCCATTTATGGGACCTCTTTATTACATTTAACGCTAATTTATTTATCCACTTTCTTTTCAACCTATTCTATTGCTTAAATGGTTTTGCTATTAAACCACAATGCGCGTCACACACCCCACCAGTTCAGAGATATTTTACCAGTTAATAAAACATTTGGGCTGATTTCTGGGAAAAGGGGTCTGTATCCTTTTTGTGAAACAGACGTCACCAGGCGTCTTTAAAGAAGACGATATTTAAAAACAATTTGAAAAAAAGAAATATATTGTCATAACGAGAAATATCTCTACATTACATGTATTTTGTCCGTATTTGTTTTGTGCTCTTTATTCAGAATGTCATATCTATGTTTTTTCCAGAAGACGATTTACAAAAACATTGTGGAAAAGTTTATCCTTTGCTCACAAAGTTTTGCATCCACCAGTTATTACTTTACCAGCAGATTAAAAATGAGGCTGGTGATTTCTGGTTTATCGGGGTTTTCCGGTAACAGATCACATTTGACGGCTTTGAAGATGACGGCTTTTGGAAAGGAGAAATTTGCATTTTCCCGCATTTTTATTCTTTCTCATTGGGCAAGTAAAACACAGCCAACCATCTACTAAGTCGGATGTATTGCTATCGTATAGCTAGAACACATTGTGCTTCAGAAGATCACAAGTACCAAGAATGAAAAGCAAAATGCCCCACCCATCTCTTTAAGCCGAGTCCGGGGAGCTCAGTCGGCTGTCAATCCAAGGGTTATAAGTTCGAATTCCAGCTCGGCCAACATTCTTTACGACATTTGACGTTATTCACTGCAACAAGCGTCATTCGTCTTCCACCAATGGGCTAACAGTCTATATTGAAAACCAACCAGTTGCTTTGAATTAGTGTTATTTGGAGTACTGGTGTGAGAAAGCAAAGAAACACATGGGTAGGTGAACTGGCCGCCGTGATTTTACTGGAAATTGTTGAATACGGCATTAAAACCCATTGAATCAGAAAATCTCGAGAACAAGGAGAAAAGAAACCACTTCACCAGTAAATGCAAGTTATGGATTCGGGCCAAGTGGGAGAATATCAGACGATCTCCAGGGTACAACATCAATAGACATACTCAACGTCTGAATTAGGGTTCGACTCGCGCGATGGGTTCTCCGTTTCAGAATCACTTACAACTACATAGACGCGCGACTAGTTAGGCTACACGTCCAGTATTTCAACAGAGGATACATCTAGAGATATGTTACATGTAGGCGCACATGTCACGAATACTTTAGTGTTAGAGTGTGTATGCACAAGCTCGTATTGGGGTTTTACACCCTTTTCAACATTATTTTACTTATATCACGGAGAAAGTTCAATTATTCATGAACCATGAGTAAGTAAGTAAATCAGTACTAGACTAGGAACTATGCCTTGCCCAATGGCACTCCACCATAACCATTGCGCTGCGTATGCTCTGTACACAAATGCCAAAAATACCCTTTTTTCACCTGACTTGGCTTAGTTGTATTGTATCAGTCGTCAATATTGACCTGGTCCTGATCTTTGTATAAGATAAGATAAGATAATAAAAACTAAAATGTCCAGGAATGATTCGCTTAATGAAATGACACGTGGTCAATTTGGCCGGGCAATGCATGTTTGGTTGATTAATTGCTTGACTGGAGTTTAATGGCCGTTTTCAGTTAAATCACAAATCGGCCAGCTTTTTCGTACCTGTACTCCAGAAAAATGTCCTCCCATGTAATTGGCTACCTTCCCACATTGACAATTTAGCCCATTGGTTGAAGACGAATGACGCTAGACGCAATGAGTGTTATCAACCATCGTAAAGAAGGAATAGATAGCCGAGCTGCGGTTCGAACCCCATGAGCCCTGTATGAGGGAAACAGTTTAAGTATTTAGAATACTAAGAATATGTTGCCAGTTAACAACTCTTTTGAATGATATAAGACCCATTCATCGAGAACACTTCCATTATGGTTTATGCGTAATGTATCGACCCAGATCAATCCGCGGGCCGACACATTCCGTCTCAGGGGGGTAGAGGTTACAGTAATGATGCCTACACATTTTTTTCTCAAAATGCCCCACAATGCAGCTGCGGCGATAGACATCTGCGTAATGTATCGACCAGATCAGCCTGCGCTGTCCGCGCAGACTGATCCGGCCGACACATTCCGTCATAGGGGGATAGATGTATAGAGTAGTTATTCCTGAAACAGAAAATCCACAGGATACGAACAGTGTCGGTCCAGGTAGGCCCGTGTGGCATGCTTAGGCTGATCCGGGTCGATACTTTACGCAGAGTCCGCCATGTTGGTTTTCTTGAGGGACGGCTCGTATTATGGTTTTCTACATGGGAAACGCTTAACCCTTTCCCTCATACGACAATTCTGCAGCAGACGACTTTGAACGAATTTTGTCAGATGGATAACCTATGACTAAAAGTGGAAAACATTGTGGCAAAAGGAGAAATTGCACGTTCTGTGCAATTTCTTCTTTTGTCACTATGTTTTCAAAACGCCGTCTGCTTTAACCCTTTCCCTCATACGACAATTCTGCAGCAGACGACTTTGAACGAATTTTGTCAGATGGATAACCTATGACTAAGAGTGGAAAACATTGTGGCAAAAGGAGAAATTGCACGTTTTGTGCAATTTCTTCTTTTGTCACTATGTTTTCAAAACGCCGTCTGCTTTAACCCTTTCCCTCATACGACAATTCTGCAGCAGACGACTTTGAACGAATTTTGTCAGATGGATAACCTATGACTAAGAGTGGAAAACATTGTGGCAAAAGGAGAAATTGCACGTTTTGTGCAATTTCTTCTTTTGTCACTATGTTTTCAAAACGCCGTCTGCTTTAACCCTTTCCCTCATACGACAATTCTGCAGCAGACGACTTTGAACGTATTTTGTCAGATGGATAACCTATGACTAAGAGTGGAAAACATTGTGGCAAAAGGAGAAATTGCACGTTTTGTGCAATTTCTTCTTTTGTCACTATGTTTTCAAAACGCCGTCTGCTTTAACCCTTTCCCTCATACGACAATTCTGCAGCAGACGACTTTGAACGTATTTTGTCAGATGGATAACCTATGACTAAGAGTGGAAAACATTGTGACAAAAAGGAGAAATTGCACGTTTTGTGCAATTTCTTCTTTTGTCACTATGTTTTCAAAACGCCGTCGGCTTTAACCCTTTCCCTCATACGACAATTCTGCAGCAGACGACTTTGAACGTATTTTGTCAGATGGATAACCTATGACTAAGAGTGGAAAACATTGTGGCAAAAGGAGAAATTGCACGTTTTGTGCAATTTCTTCTTTTGTCACTATGTTTTCAAAACGCCGTCGGCTTTAACCCTTTCCCTCATACGACAATTCTGCAGCAGACGACTTTGAACGTATTTTGTCAGATGGATAACCTATGACTAAGAGTGGAAAACATTGTGGCAAAAGGAGAAATTGCACGTTTTGTGCAATTTCTTCTTTTGTCACTATGTTTTCAAAACGCCGTCGGCTTTAACCCTTTCCCTCATACGACAATTCTGCAGCAGACGACTTTGAACGTATTTTGTCAGATGGATAACCTATGACTAAGAGTGGAAAACATTGTGGCAAAAGGAGAAATTGCACGTTCTGTGCAATTTCTTCTTTTGTCACTATGTTTTCAAAACGCCGTCTGCTTTAACCCTTTATCTCATACGACAATTCTGCAGCAGACGACTTTGAACATATTTTGTCAAAACATAGAAAATCTCAATAATTAAATGGATAACCTATGACAAAAAGTGGAAAACATTGTGACAAAAGGAGAAATTGCACGTTCTGTGCAATTTCTTCTTTTGTCACTATGTTTTCAAAAGACGTCTGCTGCAAATGCGTCGGAATGCGTCTGCAAGTGGGAAAGGGTTAAAGGCCTTAGAAAGTGTGACTATGAGGGCTGAAACTGGTTCGATTTAAATGGAAACAAAGAAGGAATTCATTTGGTGTATTGTAACTTAATAGCCATCTAATTAGAGAGCCAAGTGAATGAAATAAAGTGGTTTAGATATGTGTTTAATTCAGCAAAACTAAGTACACATTGCTATAGTAAATTACGTGTGCACCTATTATACAGGAATACATCAAAATCTAAATTCATTATAATGTTGTTATTTTCGCGTGTTGTTTCCCCCCGGGAATATTTCTAAATGATTGAATTGTTGTACTCGCGTTCTTCGATAAAAATGAATCTAATAATACCGATATTTGACTTCTTAATGTACCGCCTCGGTGTAAGAGTGCAGAGTCTGCCTCGAGTGGTGTTATAGTGCAGAGTCTGCCTCGAGTGGTGTTATAGTGCAGAGTCTGCCTCGAGTGGTGTTATAGTGCAGAGTCTGCCTCGAGTGCGGGTGTTCGAACTCCGGAAGGGTCATACCAAAGACTTTTTAAAATTGTAGTAATGGCTGCCATCCTTGGCGCTCAGGATTGCGGGGTTTACATCACGACTGGCTGTCCTCTGTCAAGCAAACACTTACTACAAGTATACGTAGATTGTCGTTCATACACACAGTACATTCGCGTTAATTCGAGTCGAAAATGACACTTTAATAATTTCGAGTTATCGACTTGATTCTCGATTCATGCTAAATTCACTTTTGATTTTTCAGCTTCGAAATGCATTTATTCTTAATATGCTATAAATGCTTATAACGAAAACCATATATGAAGTGAAACTCATATATTAAATATTCTGAAGCGCAGCTCTTATATAAAATATTCTGAAGCAAAGCTCTTATATAAAATATTCTGAAGCGAAACTCATATATAAAATAGTCTGAAGCGCAACTCATAGTTAAGATATTCTGAAGCGCAACTAATAGATAAGATATTCTGAAGCGCAACTCATATATAAAAGATTCTGAAGCGCAACTCATATATAAAAGATTCCGAAGCGCAACTCATATATAAAATACTCTGAAGCACAAATCATATATAAAATATTCTGAAGCGCAACTCATATATATAAAATATTCTGAAGCGTAAATCATATATAAAAGATTCTGAAGCGCAACTCATATATAAAATACTCTGAAGCGCAAATCATATATAAAATATTCTGAAGAGCAACTCATATATATATAATATTCTGAAGCGCAAATCATATATAAAAGATTCTGAAGCGCAAATCATATATAAAAGATTCTGAAGGGCAACTCATATATAAAACCTCGTGGAGCATCGATCATACATGCAACCTTCTGAAAGAAAACGGAATTTTCTTGAGCGCCAATCATATAGGATATAATAATCAGCACCGCTCATATATAAAACGTTCTTGAGCTTTGCTCATATACAGAATATTATGCAGCATCGCTCAAATGTAAAACATTCTTGAGCGTCACTCATATAAAAAAAATGCTATTGAGCCTCACTTATATATAAAACATTCTTGAGCGTCACTCATATATGAATTACATGTATTCTGGAGCATCGCTCATATGTAGAACATTCTTGAGAACCGCTCATGGATACATATTTCTGTAGCATGGCTAATACATATAAAACAAACAATTAATCTTAATAAATATATACAGCCTAGCCATAGTCTACCCGTTTGACATCTATATTCTACGTCCGGCGGTTTTGTCATGTCGCGGCAGATGTTTATCTCAATAGGTTGTCGTCGATTGATCATCAAAGAAGGTAAAATAGCATGACATCGATAAATCAATAGGTAATGATGCTGACTTTTTGCTACCCTAACCGGAATGTTGTTCGCCGGCCCTGTCTGTTTAAATGGTATAGGTTAGTTCGCCATGATTCGTCCATTCGAGATTTTATTTGTATTAATCGTGCCACTTTCAACAGTATTTAGCGCTCAAGATAAGTAGGACAACCATTATGTGGCACCAAAACCCTAAGTTGCGGGTAATCAAAATAATTATCTCTGGAGTTCAGCCCCTTTAAAGTAGTTGGTATTACTCCACCGGTCCCGGATGTTCTCATGTGCCTCGCAGTTGTTTACTTGGTCATCAACATCAATAATGTAAGTGGCATGTATTTATTAACGAAGTATTTTCCGGCGACATTGGTACCTTGCATCAACGTTCTTTGTCAACTCGACACTTTTGGTTTTTCTAATCTTAACAAACGTGACTAGAATTAATTGATATCCGTTAACGAGCACGGTTCCTGAAAATACTTTTGTCACTATTCTTTTAAATAGCTACACTATATTGTAATTATAGAGACCAATTGCTCTGATTGAGCATAGGGTTTTTAGCTTATATAGGCAGGTGTGTGAAGTTAGCAGTTAGTTGGTGATTGGTAGTTGGGTATTCAATCTACTGCCAGAGTACGAATAAACAGCAAGCTAGTAGTTGGGTATATGCCATAGTATCGAATATATAGCCATGGGCGAATACCCACACAGTTATCAATTGGGTATTCAACAAAGAGCCAAAGCGCGAATCTACTGCTATATACGAATAACCACACAGCTATCAATTAGTTATTCAACAAAAAGTCAAAGCGCGAATCTACTGCTATATACAAATAACCACACAGCTAGCAATTGGTTATTCAACAAAAATTCAAAGCGCGAATCTACTGCTATATACGAATAACCACACAGCTAGCAATTGGTTATTCAACAAAGAGTCAATGCGCGAATCTACTGCTATATACGAATAACCACACAGCTATCAATTAGTTATTCAACAAAAAGTCAAAGCTTGAATCTACTGCTATATACGAATAACCACACAGCTATCAATTGGGTATTCAACAAAGAGTCAAAGCGCGAATCTACTGCTTTATACGAATAACCACACAGCTATCAATTGGGTATTCAACAAAGAGTCAAAGCGCGAATCTACTGCTATATACGAATAACCACACAGCTATCAATTAGTTATTCAACACAAATTCAAAGCTTGAATCTACTGCTATATACGAATAACCACACAGCAATCAATTGGTTATTCAACACATTGTCAAAGCGCGAAACTACTGCTATACACGAATAACCACACAGCTATCAATTGGTTATTGAACAAAGAGTCAAAGCGCGACTCTACTGCTATATACGAATACCCACACATCTATCAATTGGTTATTCAACAAAGAGTCAAAGCTTGAATCTACTGCTATATATGAAAACCCAGTCAGCTATCAATTGGGTATTCAACAAAAAGTCAAAGCGCGAATCTACTGCCTTATACGACTAACCACACAGCTATCATTTAGTTATTTAACGAAAAGTCAAAGGGCGAATCTACTGCTATATACGAATAGCCATACATCTATCAATTAATTATTCAAAGAAAAAGTCAAAGCGCGAATCTACTGCTATAAAAGAATAACCACACAGCTATCAATTGGTTATTCAACAAATAGTCAAAGCGCAAATCTACTTCTATAAACGAATAACCAAACATCTATCAATTGGTTATTCAACAAAGAGTCAAAGTGCAAATCTACTGATATATACGAATAACCAAACAGCTATAATTAGTTATTCAACAAAAAGTCAAAGAACAAATCTTCTTCTATAAACGAATAACCAAACATCTAACAATTGGTTATTCAACAAAGAGTGAAAGTGCAAATCTACTGCTATATACGAATAACAACACAGCTATCAATTAGTTATTCAACAAAAAGTCAAAGCGCGAAACTACTGCTATATATGAATAACCACACAGCTAGCAATTGGTTATTCAACAAATAGTCAAAGCTTGAATCTACTGCTATATATAAATACCCAGCCAGCTATCAATTGTGTATTCAACAAAGAGTCAACGCTTGAATCTACTGCTATATACGAATACCCTGCAAGCTATCAATTGGGTACTCATCAAGGAGTCAAGACGCGAATCTACTGTTTTATACTAATAACCACACAGTAGATTCAAGCTTTGACTCTTTGAATAACCAATTGATAGCTGTGTGGGTATTCACATATAGCAGTAGATTCAAGCTTTGACTCTTTGTTGAATAACAAATTGATAGCTGTGTGGGTATTCACATATAGCAGTATATTCGCGCTTTGACTCTTTGCTAAATGCCCAATTGATAGATGGCTGGGTATTCATATATAGCAGTAGATTCGCGCTTTGACTATTTGTTGAATGCCCAATTGATAGATGTGTGGTTATTCGTATATAGCAGTAGATTCGCGCTTTGACTCTTTGTTGAATAACCAATTGCTAGCTGTGTGGTTATTTGTATATAGCAGTAGATTCGCGCTTTGGATTTTTGTTGAATAACCAATTGCTAGCTGTGTGGTTATTCGTTTATAGCAGTAGATTCGCGCTTTGAATTTGTGTTGAATAACTAATTGATAGCTGTGTGGTTATTCGTATATAGCAGTAAATTCGCGCTTTGACTCTTTGTTGAATACCCAATTGATAGCTGGCTGGGTATTCATATATAACAGTAGATTCGCGCTTTGACTTCATGTTGAATAACTAATTGATAGCTGTGTGGTTATTCGTATATAGCAGTAGATTCGCGCTTTGACTCTTTGTTGAATAACCAATTGCTAGCTGTGTGGTTATTTGTATATAGCAGTAGATTCGCGCTTTGAATTTTTGTTGAATATCCAATTGCTAGCTGTGTGGTTATTCGTAAATAGCAGTAGATTCGCGCTTTGAATTTTTGTTGAATAACTAATTGCTAGCTGTGTGGTCATTCGTATATAGCAGTAGATTCGCACTTTGACTCTTTGTTGAATACCCAATTGATAGCTGTGTGGTTATTCGTATATAGCAGTAAATTCGCGCTTTGACTCTTTGTTGAATACCCAATTGATAGCTGTGTGGTTATTCGTATATAGCAGTAGATTCAAGCTTTGACTTTTTGTTGAATAACTAATTGATAGCTGTGTGGTTATTCGTATATAGCAGTAGATTCGCGCTTTGACTTTTTGTTGAATAACTAATTGATAGCTGTGTGGTTATTCGTATATAGCAGTAGATTCGCGCTTTGACTCTTTGTTGAATAACTAATTGATAGCTGTGTGGTAATTCGTATATAGCAGTAGATTCGCGCTTTGACTCTTTGTTGAATACCCAATTGATAGCTGTGTGGTTATTCGTATATAGCAGTAGTTTCGCGCTTTGACTCTTTGTTGAATACCCAATTGATAGCTGTGTGGTTATTCGTATATAGCAGTAGATTCAAGCTTTGACTTTTTGTTGAATAACCAATTGATAGCTGTGTGGTTATTCGTATATAGCAGTAGATTCAAGCTTTGACTTTTTGTTGAATAACTAATTGATAGCTGTGTGGTTATTCGTATAAAGCAGTAGATTTGCGCTTTGACTCTTTGTTGAATAACCAATTGATAGCTGTGTGGTTATTCGTATATAGCAGTAGATTCGCGCTTTGAATTTTTGTTGAATAACTAATTGATAGCTGTGTGGTTATTCGTATATAGCAGTAAATTCGCGCTTTGACTCTTTGTTGAATACCCAATTGATAGCTGGCTGGGTATTCATATATAGCAGTAGATTCGCGCTTTGACTCTTTTTTAAATAACTAATTGATAGCTGTGTGGTTATTCGTATATAGCAGTAGATTCGCGCTTTGACTCTTTGTTGAATAACCAATTGCTAGCTGTGTGGTTATTTGTATATAGCAGTAGATTCGCGCTTTGGATTTTTGTTGAATAACCAATTGCTAGCTGTGTGGTTATTCGTTTATAGCAGTAGATTCGCGCTTTGAATTTGTGTTGAATAACTAATTGATAGCTGTGTGGTTATTCGTATATAGCAGTAAATTCGCGCTTTGACTCTTTGTTGAATACCCAATTGATAGCTGGCTGGGTATTCATATATAACAGTAGATTCGCGCTTTGACTTCATGTTGAATAACTAATTGATAGCTGTGTGGTTATTCGTATATAGCAGTAGATTCGCGCTTTGACTCTTTGTTGAATAACCAATTGCTAGCTGTGTGGTTATTTGTATATAGCAGTAGATTCGCGCTTTGAATTTTTGTTGAATATCCAATTGCTAGCTGTGTGGTTATTCGTAAATAGCAGTAGATTCGCGCTTTGAATTTTTGTTGAATAACTAATTGCTAGCTGTGTGGTCATTCGTATATAGCAGTAGATTCGCACTTTGACTCTTTGTTGAATACCCAATTGATAGCTGTGTGGTTATTCGTATATAGCAGTAAATTCGCGCTTTGACTCTTTGTTGAATACCCAATTGATAGCTGTGTGGTTATTCGTATATAGCAGTAGATTCAAGCTTTGACTTTTTGTTGAATAACTAATTGATAGCTGTGTGGTTATTCGTATATAGCAGTAGATTCGCGCTTTGACTCTTTGTTGAATAACTAATTGCTAGCTGTGTGGTTATTCGTATATAGCAGTAGATTCGCGCTTTGACTTTTTGTTGAATAACCAATTGCTAGCTGTGTGGTTATTCGTATATAGCAGTAGATTCGCGCTTTGAATTTTTGTTGAATAACTAATTGATAGCTGTGTGGTTATTCGTATATAGCAGTAGATTCGCGCTTTGGTTCTTTGTTGAATACCCAATTGATAGCTGTGTGGGTATTCGCCCATGGCTATAGATTCGATAATATGGCGGATACCCAACTACTAGCTGGCTGTTTATTCGTACTCTGGCAGTAGATTGAATACCCAACTACCAATCACCAACTAACTGCTAACTTCACACACCTTATATAGGCCCCTTAAAATTTTGAAAGTGTACACTATATCATGTACAATCATCTGACAGGAGCAGTATACTTAAGTAACATATTTAGATACAAGGGAGTCCGAGGCGTTACGCTAGCTCTTTCCTTGGTTCTTTAACGTGCTCTGTGCATAGCACCGATACACGCGATGCACTATTTATGGAAAATACCTGACCTCTAGTTGAGTGGGAAACACTTAAAGCACCTCAAAAATATACAGAACCCGGACTGGGATTTGAACTCAAGACGTATAGATTGGCAGTCGAGCGTGTTAACCACTAGACCACAGAGCCACTTTTGTTTTCATACAATCTGAGAGAGACATTATGTGAAAAAGAGCAGAATACCCCTCCTTATCTGGACCTCCGAGTCACTGTTTGTAAACTAACGAATTTATTTGATTTTTAAAATAGAATATCAGTATTGGTCAAACCGTTCAAATTAAACGTTATAATTATAATAATTAGCCTTGAAAGGTTTGCGTAAATAATAAACAGTTTATATATATAAAAATAAAATAAATATAAAAATTAAAGTTGCATGTTTAAACAATTAAATTGAGCTCAAGATACTAGTTTACGTTTGTGGACAGTGTAGGTTCAGATCATTCTGTCCAACTCCGCAACAGTCAAACCCAGCTTCATAAATATACACAAGCTGTCTGAAGCCTCTAACAAGCATGTGTAAGTAATATGTCACCAAATCTTCACGGCATTTCCTGGGTAAGTTACCAGTACTTCTTGTTCTTGACACCAACCGGTCAGTCGTAATGCTAAACCCGCAACCCGGAGCGCCAAGGATGGCAGCCATTTCTACCATTTTCAAAGTATTTGGTATGACCCGATCGGGATCAAACCCGCAACATCCCGCATCCGAGGCTGACGATCTACAACGACACCACAGAGGCAGTCAAAGCAATACGGCGTTTACAATAAAATATAATATGAATATTTGTTTGTATTTGATTATTGTTTAACTCCGCTTTCAACATGTTTTCAGTTATATCACTGCGTTTCCTTTGTAAGTTACCAGTACTTCTTATCAATGTATCTTTACAGCAGTGAGTCAGCCGTAATGCTAGCCTCGTAACCCTGAGCTATTACTACCATTTTCAGAGTATTTGATATGACCCGACCGGCGGACGCTTTACCACTACACCACCGAGGCAGTCAGCGCAATACGGCGTTTACAATAAAATGTTATGTGAAGAGTGGTAATATATCTGTGTATTAAGGATTTTTGTTTGTATTCCATTATTGTTTTACTCCGCTTTCAATATGTTTTCAGTTATATCACTGCGTTTCCTATGTAAGTTACAAGCACTATTTATCTTTACAGCAGCGAGTAAATGCTTACAAAACAAGCCTGAGCTCCAAGGAGGAGAACAGCTATTAAAGTATTTGGTATGATCCGGTAGGGTATCGAACCAGACATCTCCCACACCGGGTGGACGCCAAACGACTACACCACCGAGGCGATGTATTGATGAAAAAGAAAAAACAATTGCTCAGTGTTTTAAAATATATATATTTTTTTTTTTTTTTTTTTATTATGCAAAAAAGATGTACAATCCATCAGCATACATGTATGAATGCATTTGACAATTTAACAATTTAACAATTTCCGGCCGAATAACAGAATAAACCAGAGAGAATGGCCATCCATAACCCTCACACCAAGAATAGCTTAGCATTTACGAACAAGCCTGTACTAGTTAATGATTGTAGAAAATAGACGAACATTGATATATAGATGTTCAAATTATCTGTTTCTACCGATGAGTAATACACACAACTATGTAAATGATGTGTATACATACATGGGAATATAACGTACACCCAATTATCTTATTAACGAACTTACCAGCTTCGTTTAAATATGGGAAAATAGGGTACATTTAACTCCTACCTTTTATCTAGGTAAACCGCCATTTGAACCGTCCCGCGAGAAAACCAACATTATGGCCTCTGCGTAATGTATCGACCCAGATCATCCTGCGCAGTCCGCGCAGGCTGATCCGGGCCGATACATTCCGTCTCAAGGGGATAGAGGTATAGGGTAATGATTCCTGAAACAGAAAATCTACAGGAGCCGAACAGTGTCCATCCGGGTAAGCCTATGCGACATGCTTTGGCTGATCCGGTGCGATACTTTACGCAGAGTCCACAATGTTGGTTTCCTCGCGGGACGGCTCATCTTGTTTATCACACATGTGCTTGTAATGTACACAGACAATCATTATTGTCACCATTGTCCGTTCGTTGATTGTTTAGTATGGCCGTGACGTTTTGTTTAAGCAACTGCCTTTGAAAATGCATGTGAAACAATGTCTCATCAAATAGGGAAACTTGATTTCAAAGTATTGCTTTTTTAAAATCCATAAATGAGCCGTACCGCGAGAAAACCAACATTGTTGACTCTGTGTAAAGTATCGACCCAGATCAGCCTAAGAATGCCGCGCAGGCTTACCCGGATAGATACTTTTCGCTTCCTGTGAATTTTCTGTTTCAGGAATCATTACTCTATACCTCAATCGCCCTGCAACGGAATGTGGTGGCCCGGATCAATCTGCGCGGATTGCGCAGGCTGATCTGGGTCGATACATTACGCAGAAACCATAATGTTGGTTTTCTCGCGGGACGGCTCAAATGTATATACATGTAATAGATAAGTCAAAGCCCCAACAAGCATACATGTACGCAAGAACACACGCTCAACTCTTCCATTATGTCGACTATGTCTCGCCCGTCCCTAAGGGACTTGACAGGCATCAGATACATAAATAGTAATGGTTACGTACATCTTTGTACCGATTTAAATTGTTCAGTATCCGCCCTAAACGTGATGAACAAAAACGACATTCGTATACACCTTATATTGCTCATTTTTTACTTGTGAGCCGTTCCACGAGAAAACCAACATTATTGACTCTGCGTAATGTATCGACCCAGATCAGGCTATACCGGGCCGACACTTCCCGAACCAGGGGAGAGGGGATGGAAGTTTAGAGTAATGATTCCTGAAACGAAAATCCACAGGAGGCGAAAAATGTCTGCCCTGATTAGCCTGCTTATTCTGATCTAGGTCGATACTTTACGCAGAGTCCACAATGTAAGATTTCTCTTTGAACGACTCATATGTTCCCATTAAGATGATATGTGCATGTATGTACTAACTTATATATTTAATTACTTGGAAGCGAATCATGTCGACTGAGGTTGATCTTAGTCTTTATCTATCAACCTATAAATGTTGGAATCTTTTAGGAAATTGTTTGTTTTTTTGTTAAGCAGGATTCGTGTTTATAACATCGAATTAGATTAGGTCACGTCATTCTAAAATCAATTTTCAAAGTTTATTGTTAGATCATGTTTGCTGCTTTCTACGAAAACTATCAGAAATACATTTGATATAGTGTAGATCTAGATCAGCCAGCGCATTTGCACATTTTGATCTGAGTCTTCCCAGTTCTTCAATCGGTCATAGAAGGGTTCAAGAAGCTCTTGTTTAAGCAGTATCCATTTGGATCATTTACTTATCGCACACTTGTATTACTTACGTTAACTCTTTCAGCGCCAAAGGCAATATTGAGCTTTTTGCAAACAATACTGATTCAGGTGAGTCAGCTCGTAACGAGCTGTCTCACCTGAAATCAGCATCGTTTGCCTTGTAGTTATCCAACTATTCCAAAACTGTTATAACATATGAAATATAGCCGCCCGACTTTGAACATGGAAGAGTCTACTTTAAACAATTCGGCGCTGAAAGAGTTAAGGTTGGTATTCCTAGAGTTCCACTCACAAACTGATTGATTGATTGATATGCGTATAACGCCATTCAGTCCAAAAAACATTCAGTCATATCACGGCGGCCAGCTTAACTTATCATGTGTTTCCTGGCTTTCTCACATCAGTACTCCACGCAACATACTTTCAAAGCAACTGGCTGCTTTTCCACAGAGACTGTTAGCCCGTTGGTGAGTTTTGTCTAACGTCGTAAAGAATGTTGGCCGATGTGGTATTAGAACTCACAAATCTCTGGATTGACAAAGTCCTATACATGGCACACTAGATCTCTTCATACGCTTTAAGAACGCTCATAAGACTCGATATGGGTCCAATTGCACTAACCTTACTTAGCGCTAAGTAATACTTTTAAAAATACTTAAAAGCATATTTCATCATTTCTGTTTTTTCTAATATTAGATAAAACATGCATGGTATTTAAGTATATGACTAAGTTGACATATTTACCTTGCTGAATAACAAAACTTCATAAGGAATAAATATTTAGGCATTGTTATTAGGGAAACAAATATGACAAAATATGCCTTTAAGTATTTAAGCATTACTTAGCACAAAGTAAGAAAGATGGATTTGGAACCAGGACATTTTTTGTTATTAAACTGCGGTGTGAAATTATGAAATGGAACGTGGTTGCACACATAGTACTGAAGAACGGTTTTCATACGACGTCGCTCAATGTGTTTTCGCTTTTGTAAATAGATAGTTAGCCCTTTGCTTTCTGTAGTAAACATTTGAAAACATTTCGGTAAAAGGAGAGATTTCTCTTCATAAGCAATTATCATTTTACGAAAACGTTTTTCTACCTTATTCATTAATTGAACTTTAATTTATAGAGTTCTCTTTCTTGTCTTGATATTTTAATATCGCATCAGTTAATATGTTTTATGAGGGAAAGGGTTATATATACATTTTTTACTGGTAAACGATTAAAGTTAAATGCATCAGTTATCGTATCATTTCATTTGGGTTCAATTTTGCAATTTGTTTTTAATGTTATTTTAACTCTTTCAGCGCCGAATTGTTTAAAGTAGACTCTTCCATGATCAAAATTAGGCGTCTCCATTTTTCATGTTATACATTTTTTGGATTATTTTGATGAATAAGAGGCAAACCTCAATATTGCCTTTGGCGCTGAAAGAGTTAAGCTGAATTCAATAACATTTGAGACATATCCGTTCATTGCCGTCGTTTTTCGCTGCCAGTAAAGTCATCCATAACCCTCTTTCACCCACTTGTAGACGCGTTTTGACACATCTGCAGCACATGGCATTTGAACACATTGAGGGAAACGGAAAAACTGCTCATGATGAGCAATTTTCTCATTTTGTCGCAATGTTTTCAACTCCATTCAAAGACAATTTTAGGGTGTTTCTATTTTCTTGAGCCGATATTTGTTGTATGTGGGAAACGGTTAAAATTGGTCCATCCTGTCTTTTAAAATGTTCCCTTTAAAACGGCTCATCGGCCATTACGCTTTCATTGCAACTCTCAGCACAATATAGGAAAAACAATAACATTTCAAAGAATTGTCGCGGGTTATTAGGAAAAAAGACATTTAAAAGTTTCTGAATTGATGACTGTTACCATAACAGAAATCACATGTTTGTGTAAAATATGTTTCATCAAAGCAGTTTTAGACGCCTGTAGAGTTTTGTAAGACTAGTCGACGAACAGAAAATATCCTGATCGCAATGCATGTACATGTTTCCACAGGCTGGGATTGGTTTTCACTGTTCGTTGTATTTCTAAGAAATAAATCACTGGCAATTACGACGTTTATCAATTAGCATCTATATAGAGTGTTTTCTCGACAATATCTACCGGATCTTAACTGTTTTTGTGAATGTATTTTGTATGTATTATGACATAGGTATGAACCGGGCATTGCCGTTTAGCGTCTTATTCGATATTCATCCAGCATAGTCTGACCAGAGCCTTCACTTTGTTAAATATACTTAAACGTATATTCTGAGAAACACACACTACTAGTTCAAGCCACAGTCCCGCCGACCTCCCGGACTGTCCCGGAATGAAATTTGGCCGATCCGGGGTCAGATCCATGTTGGGTCCGGGCTAATCCGGGACAGTCAGGAATGGTCTGGGATAGTCCGGGATGGTCCGTCATGGTCCGTCATGGTCCGTCATGGTCCGGGACACCATCCTGGCAATTTTAAACTGTTTAAAATTGCCGTCGTCATCCGTGATCGTCCGGGAGGATTGTTCAATCCGGGATAGTCCAAAACGGTCCGTTTAGCGACCGTGTTAGCTCCGGGAAGGTCCGTAGTTGCTCCGTGTTTATTCTGGACGATCCTGGGCAATCCTGCATGTCATGTTGGACACGGATTATCCCAGAGCATCCCAGACCATACCTGGTTCATGCCGGACCAAGCACGGATGAACACGGATGAACACGGTGGCGACACGGTAGCCACTCGAATGAGCACGGACTGTTCTAGATGAACGCGGTAGGACTACGGATTAACAAGGTGGCGTTAAGGATTGTCCCGAGTGGTCCAAGAGTAGATACAGACGACCCAGGATGAAAACGGATCACCACGGACCGAAACCATAAAGGAACACATTTTTAGATTTATTTTAGTTCTGTGTATGACTCCACACCTGTCACACCTTATAATATATAGCCGAGATGAGCCTCACGAGGGAGAAGCGACTGCAACTGATGTCGTTGCAATTGCAACTAACTCAACAACAGAACTAAAACGCAATTGTAATGGTCCTTGTTGGGTCCGGCACAGTCCGTAGCTGATCCGGAATGGTCCGGGACGGTTCGGGATGTTACGGTGTCATCCGTGTTGACGCCGTATTGGGTCCTGAATGTTCCGGGTCATTCCGGGATGGTCCGTGGTGCTGCCGTGGTGTTGCCGTGGTGGTACCGGGGTAATACGTGTTGGTTCCGTGTTGGCACCTTGTTCATCCGTTGTGGTGCCGTGTTGGGTCCGGGCAGGTCCCAGGTGACGATGTTTTGCGACCGTCGAGGGACCGTCGACTCAATTTCAACAAGGATCACCCCGGATCAAGATATCTCTTGATCCGGGTTGTTCCGTGTTTATCCGGGTTGTTCCGTGTTTGGTCCGGCTACGGTGGGACTGGAGCTTAAGTAATGCCAAAGTCCAGTAGTTTGACGCCTACGCCACTTTAATTGATGGCAAATCTGACTGTTTATACATTCCGATATACAACACATCTGCAGATGACGACTTTGAAAACACCTAGACAAAAGTAAGGATAATTTTTGTAAATGAAAGTATAATCTTTCGATACAGTTGAAAACAAAGTGGTAAAAGGATAAATTGCTCTTTACGAGCAATTCCTCCTTTTGTCAGAATGGTTTTAAAAGTCGTTTAAATTTACTACAGGTGCGTTGTAATCGTCTGTATGTGGGAAAGGGGTTCGCCAGGCGCGTCTTGTGTACGCGTATATTCATCAACATATACCGCGATAAGTGAAACACACACATATATATCGGACGAATAGTACGTGCACATCACAATCAAATAAAGTTATACATGTATTTGCACCGAAGTTAAGATCGGGTTAATGTCGTCGCTTAACCCTTTCTCTCATATAGACGCTTTCTGACGCCTCTGAAGCAGACGGCTTTTTGAAAACATAGTGACGAAAGGAGAAATAGCTCAAAACGAGCAATTTCTCCTTTTGCCACAATGTTTTCCACTTTTTGTCATAGGTTATCCATTCAATTATAGAGATTTTCTATTTTTTGACAAAATATGATCAAAGTCGTCTGCTGCAGAATTGTCGTATGAGGGAAAGGGTTAATGTGTCGCCCGTACCAGTATTTCTATTCACCAGCACTGGATTGGGCTTACAGCTAACAGGGTGGAGTTTCCGACAGAAAAGTGCAAATTGGGCGGAAAGTATAGAGAGTTAATAGGTTTATTTTTAAATTGATGGATACAACTAATGCTTGAGAGTGATAGTACGGCAGCTCTAAAGGGACACACACGAACTTCTTTTTGTTTATCTCGTGCGCACGAGTTTGTATCTCGTTCGTACGACTTAATATCTCGTGCGCACAAGATAGTATCTTGTTCGCACGACATAGTAACTCTCTTTTTGGATATCTCATGGGCACGAGATAAAATAAAAATCGTATGTAATTTATAAAAATGTGTGTGTCCCTTTAGAGCTGCCGTATGATAGTGACTGCACGAGGAAATATTGTTTTTTATTTACGACTACAATTAATGCTTTTGATATAATATAACTCACTCTTACATATTCAGGTTATGAAATGGGTCATGTCGTACAATAATCGACCGAACCCATGTAGCTCAGTAGGTAGAGACGCGGGCTGTCGACAAAAGTCACTGTGACGAGCGTCGTTCTTCTACCACCAATGGCTACTAATATATGCGGAAAAGCAGCCAGTTGCTTCGAAAGACTGTTGTGTGGAGTACTGGTGTGAAATAGCGAGGAAACACATGAGAAGGTTAACCGGCCGCCCGTGATATGACTGCAAAACTATTGAAAATGGCGTTAAAAACCAATCAATCAAACACAATGTAATCTACATTCGGGACTTTGCGTACAACAACGATTTACAGTCTGATCTGGTTATTCCCTAATCGTTATTTAGCCGTACAGCTTTCGTTGAAGCTTCCGGAGAACGAAAACGGTATAAACCCACCCACTATTATCCCTTTCCCACATACAACAAATCTGAAGCAGACGACTTTGAAAACATCTAGGTGAAAGCACAGAAAATCAATTTAGATGAAAGAACAATAAAATTAAATAGAGTTGAAAACATAGTGACAAAAGGAGAAATTGCTCGTATCGAGCAATTTCTTCTTTTGTCGCCATGTTTTCAAAACAGCCGTCTGCTGCAGAAGCGTCAGAAAGCGTCTACAGGTATGAGTGAGAGGGTTAATTAAAGGAAAGCGTCTACAAGTATGAGGGAAAGGGTTAATCAAAAAAAAGTTTCATTTGATCGTAATTATCATTATTTTTCAAAGTTTCCGAAGGTCTGTTTTCGTGTGATGTGGTTCAAATGATGTTGCGAATTTCGAATTTTTGAATGACATGATAATTTTGTGATATTAAAATGATCTCTTTTTTTTGCCCTTTTGATGTTTTCAGAAAACCACATCCTCTTTCAGACAGCCCCTTCTTCATCATTTTACAATGTCTCGAATGAAACTAAATTTTGATTAAATTATGTTGAAATATCGAGAAAAATGTACTAAATAAACGCTATTAAAACGATATAAACCCTTACCCACAGACAGGCACATTTGATGCATGTAGACTTACAGACGACCACTTTTGAGAAAAAAAATCGAAACAAAATAAAAAGAAATAATATGCAATTTCTCCTTTTTGTCACAAGGTTGACACCTATATTCAACAACAATACTTTACGGAGATCTTATATGTTTTGTCTAGATTATCTCAAAAATCGTATGTTGCATTTTTTGTTTGTATGTGGGAAAGGGTATAAAGATATTAAGGGTATGATATAGTTATATTTATAATATAAAAAAACCCATGTACGTATGATAATAACATTTCGCAATTTCAAAATAAATAAACAGACGGGACTAGACTAAACTAATTTGTTGTAACAACAGATGAGTCGTCCCGCGAGAAAACCAACATTATGGCCTCTGCGTAATGTATCGACCCAGATCAGCCTGCGTAGTCCACGCAGACCGATCCGGGCCGACACATTCCGTCTTATGGTGATAGAGGTATAGAGTAATGATTTCTAAAACAGAAAATCCACAGCAGGTGAAAAGTGTCTATCTGAGTAAGCCTGCACGGCATGCTTAGGCTGATCCGGGTCGATCCTTTACGCAGAGTCCACAATGTTGGTTTTCTCGCGGGACGACTCAGATTAACATTTGTAAAACTGTTCAATAACGGATTAAGTATAAATAGTTAATTTTGGCGAATCGAAAAATACATAAATGTATATGAAATATATTTCTTTATCGTAACAGGCTGAATATTGCTGCGATGCCTGCGGACAAGTAGTTATACGTGCTCAATAGTTGTGTTGATATTTAGTTATACATAACACATACATGTATGCTATATCGGATTTTCTGTATAAGATGATCTTTGAAGTAAAACATGTAAGTGATTTACAGTAAATACTAGTAGCACATCCGTCTTTGTTCCCATTCTCCTAAACTGCTGAAATGATGAACATGTATGGTTAAATCCTATCACTACAGTTATTATCAGTGAAATATATTGAAAGCCTGCATCAGTGCAAGTTATTGCAATATAAATCAAATTAATATCTCATGTTCACGTACACATTAACTTTTGTTAATGTAAATGTATACATCTGTATATGACGAGATTAATGTATTTGTATCAATCAAACAAAATTTGTATCTCTATATATATATGAGCCGTTCCACGAGAAAACCAACATTATTGGATCTGCGTAATGTATCGACCCAGATCAGCCTGCGCAGTCCGCGCAGGCTAATCCGGGCCGACACATTCCGTCTCAGGGGGATAGAGGTATAGAGTAATGATTTCTGAAACAGAAAATTCACAGAAGGTGAAAATTGTCTGTCAGGGTTAGCCTGCGCGGCATGCTTAGGCTGATCCGGGACGATACGTTACGCAGAGTCCACAATGTTGGTTTTCTCGTGGAACGGCTCATATATAATGATCATTTTCCTCATTCTGTATGTTGTACATAGCCGAGTCGGATTTGTTAAGGTACCACATTTAAGGCCAAGGTTCGATATCAAATAGTGGCGGCAATGGTTGAAGACCCTTTTCACGGTTCAGTCAACAATTTACAGATATGTATATGTTCACTGTAGCCGTGGTTTAGCTGAACTATTGCTGAAAAATGGCGTAAAACTCCAATAAATCAAATCAAACCAATTATTCTGTACCCCTTCCCTTTATTTTTCTAAAGAATGACATGGGTACAGAAATAATGAATACAACAAAGCACAACAATTTAGGAGCATGATGATCAATTTTACACGCTGTCGCAAAAAACGCTCTCACGACATCTTTACAACTGGGTATTAAGCAAGCCACGAGTAAATAAACCCACTAAAACGCATCAATTTACGCTACAAAGTTCAACTTGCCCCTTGGAATACCAGGGCTTCGTCCAACAGACACTACATGAACGTATAGCTGTAACGCTATGTACGAACATCAAATTCATGTAAACAAAGCGTTTTTCTTCAAGAAACATGTTTGCTGAACCAATGTCCGTTGAACACTAGACTGTTGGAAGTATGATCTTAACCTATATACATATATTTTACATATTTTACACAGACAGTTGAACATTGTTTACACATGTCTTAATCTCGCTCTGTGTCTGCTTCCTGGAAAATCAACCTGTGTTCGCACTGATAGCGGCCGATGATGCAAAAGGTTCAGATCGCTCACATCCGATTCGAACGCAGAACCTTTAAATCACGATACCGGCGTGCTACCTCTGATTCTATGTCTCACACACTTGGTGCGTAAGGAAGTTAATACATAAATGAAAACCAACATTATGGCCTCTGCGTAATGTATCGACCCATATCAGCCTGCGCAGTCCGCGCACACTGATCCGGGCCAACACATTCGTCTCAGGGGGATATAGGTATAAATAATGATTACTGAAACAGAAAATCTACAGAAGGCGAAAAGTGTCTATCCGGGTAAGCTTACACGACATGCTTATGCTGATCCGGGTCGATACTTTTCGCAGAGTCCACAATGTTGGTTTTCTCGCGGGGACGGCTCAAATGAACAGCCGTTTCGTGAACGATGAAGGCAAAGACGAGACTATTCCACTCCTCATGAAATTGATTCGTTGGCCTTTTCAAACGGGCCATTTTCACCCGACTCTGGGCCCAACAAGACGTCTTCATTACCATGCCTGACTTTAATCGTCGTAAAACAGTTTGTCTAATGTTTGTTGATAGTTCAATTGACCTATGTCATCGCTGACACGACCTTGTGTTTGACCTCTTCCGGTGACCTCACGAAATGGTCACAGGTACTTCCGGGTCAAGTTAAAATTTCATCTTAAACGTTCTTTTATTTCGGCCAACTCGTATGATTTTTCCCGCCTAGCGAATTATACAGAAATAATTTTAAAGTTTTTTAATTATAATATATTGATCAGCCGAATTGAATGATCTTGCAAAATAGTGTATGCATCTTTTGTTTTTAACTTTGTCTATTTATGTGTTTTCGCTGAAAACCTCTTATTTAGATAAAAACATTCAATCCGTAGAACAGAGTAGCGAACAAAACCCGACGTTTTAAAAGAAATTGGTGATAAATTGAACGTTCAATACATTGTATAAAAAGAAAGACATGAAAGAAAGGCTGATAAGACGCTGGAAAGCTATATAAAAATAGTAATAATATTACAACTGACAATAATTACGCAAACAGCAACAACAGTAATGACAAAAATATAAACAATGGTGATACTAACAATAATATTAAATTTAAAGATGATAATTATAATAATAATAATAATGATAATAATAATAAAAATATTTCTCAGCAGTTATAATAATGACGAAAAGAATAAAGAAAAAAACAATACTTATAATCAAACAAGTGTATTTAGAAATAATAACTTTTGTTCATTTCGACAATCAAAATAACACTCAAATTATAGACTGAGTTAAACTTCGCAATTTACTGGATACATGTGTATAATATATCGATTAACCCTTTCCCTCATACGACAATTCTGCAGCAGACGACTTTGAACATATTTTGTCAAATAATGGAAAATCTCTATAATTGAATGGATAACCTATGACTAAAAGTGGAAAACATTGTGACAAAAGGAGAAATTGCACGTTTTGTGCAATTTCTTCTTTTGTTACTATGTTTTCAAAAAGCCGTCTGCTGCAGAGGCGTCAGAAAGCGTCTATATGAGGGAAAGGGTTAATAGGTTGTCGTAGGTAAATACTATGAGCCGTTCCACGACAAAACAAACATTATGGACTCAGCGTGATGTTTCAATCCAGATCAGCCTGCGCAGTCCGAGCAGGCTAATCCGGACCGACATATTCCGTCTCAGTGGGATACAAGTATAGAGAAATGATTCCTGAAACAGATACTCCACAGGAAGCGAAACAAGTATGTCCGGGTTGGCCTGCTCGGCATGCTTAGGCTGATCCGGTTCGATATTTTACGCACAATGTTGGTTTTCTCATGAGACGGCTTAATTATGTCAATCGCACCGCGTCACGCGATATGCAATCTTGATGTATCTCTGACACTATATATAGTATACATTAACGAAGCGTACTGCTAGTGGGGATGTCCTAAGGGGTTTTGTATGGGTATTTTGTTTACATATGTGTGCATATTACATATAAGCGGACAGTGAAGGTTCCATTGGGTAGGTGTGGATGCAAAAACTCGCCTGAATCTCGCCAGTTTCATGTGCAAGAGATATGCAGTCTTGATGTATCTTTGACACTATATACATAAGATAGTCGTACTGCTAGTGGGGATATCCTAATGGGATTTTGTATGGGGTTTTTGTTTACATATGTGTGCATATTACATATAAGCAAACAGTGAAGGTTTCATTGGGTAGATGTGGATGCAAAAACTCGCCTGAATCTCGCCAGTTTCATGTGCAAGATGATATCCAGTCTTAATGTATGTTTGATACTTTAAAACGTTATAATGGCGTACGGCTAGTGGGGATATCCTGGTGGTTTTGTTGTGTGTGTTTTTTTTTTTTTTTCATATTCGTGCATATTACAGATATATATATGTTATTGACTTAGACTATACATAGTTTTTTCGTCATACAACATAAGCATTATTGAAAATAAATTGCACACACATGACACAATTCACACAATCGCGCAATCACTTACTCACTCGCACACTCACACACACTTATATACAAGTTGATTACTCGGGTTCAACACTAAGTACATATGTGAATACGTTTGTACCTACCTACCTACCTACCTGTTATCGAATTATTACATACTTAAAATAATATTAAACTAATAAAAGATGAAAGCAACCAAATTTCTATATCTCTGTTTATCTAAATAGACTGGTTTGTTAATTAAGAATTACATATACGCGGACTGTGAAGGTTCCGTGGGGTAGGGGCGGATGCATAGACTCGCCCAAGTCTGCCAAGTTTCGAGTGCAATATGACCCTATGATTTCATGGAGCGGTTCATTTACATCTATGATGATGATTATTACGCAGTTTAGTGGGTACTTCGTAGTTGTAAAATGGTGACTCAACGCATAAATATTCTCTTGTTTTTTCGTTTCACTTTCTCATCATTATAAAATTATGGTTATCACACGATACTATATCTGGTTACATTTAATATTCGCTCTGTCACAGATGATTGCACACGTGTCTATATAAGAAAAATTAAAAAAGCATTGAGAACAAATGGGAAATTAATAAATTTCGTTTCCCAACACTCCGTAACAAAATTAAACTTCCAATTTACAAAGTATAACAGTATTCCTACGACATTTTCAAAGCGGACGATATGTGAACTACAAGACAGAGAAACGTTCTTTTAAAGCAAGTGTGTTTTAAGAGTAGCCATTCATGAACTTTATGTTATCCCTTTCCCACATTTAGACGCATTTTGCTGCCGCTGTAGCAGACACTTTTTGAAAATATTGTCACAAATTGAGAAATTGCTCATAATGTCACAATGTTTTCAACTTTAGCCAATCATTATGCTTGCATTTATATAGATTTTTTTCCGTATTTTTCCGAAAATGGTTTCAAGGTCGTCTGATGCATATTTCTTGTATGTGGGAAAGGGTTAAAATGCATCGTTATCAGGGTTTATCATATAGGTAGTACTTATAATTAACATAGAATATACCGTGCTATAACTGACATCCTGTTGAAAGTGGTGTTACCCGAAGAATTTACTTATGTATCTGATGATCGAGTAAGTTAGCTACCGTGCACCATGACAAACACGCACGATCACTCAAATGATAGGGTTTGGCCACTACCGTCGGTGTTTCGGCTATCGGGTTTACCTTTACAATGGCTTAATAGTTTTCTTGCGCACTTGTGACAAATTTTTATGTCCTCCCATTTGGTATTCAAACTACGGGTTGGCACGCCAAATCCAAATTACAACAAAAAGATGGGTCCTATAATTTGATAGAAAGGTAAACATGAGGGGAGAAAGTGGGTAGCCTTGGTTCACCCAAACTATCTCTGCTCAATCGACCTTGCAATGGTTGATACATTGTGTCAACATAATACCCTTTACATATTGTATTGGTACGTGTATTTTACATCTATATTTGTCATACCAAACACCTTGGGAATGACAGTAATTGTTCCAGCCATGTCGATCAGGATTTAGCGGTAGTCATTACAACTGATACACCTGTGGCAAAGAGAAACTTGCAGGAAGTATCTTTAATTGGCACAGAAAACGGAATGATATTACTGAAATAATGTTAAACGTGACAGTTAACACCATTTAAACGCAGATCTTTAGTACGTACTTGATTCATATGGTTTCCAAACATTTCGGAGCAAGGGAGGGCAATTCAATAATATTTGCAATTGATATTAAAGGGAAAATCACTGAATTGCATAAAAACATTTTAAACCATTTCATTTAGTTAGACGACAAATTAAACCTCTGCAGCACGTGGAATTTCGAAAACATTGTTGAGAAAGAATAAATTCGTCGTAATAAATTCAACGCTGTCTGAAACTGATCCTTCTAACATATGAAAAATGTTGCACATATTTTCATTAATTCCTTTGGCTTGCCTACCTTAAAATTAGCATATGGGGTAAGTGTAAACAAACGTCCGCACTTTCTCGACTTTCACATTATTGCCCCCAAGTATTTAAAAGGTATTAAATTTTATTACAAGTAAATATGATTTCTATTAAACGATCCATCAGCGCATGAAATCGGAAAATGACAGTAAAACGGATAATGGCGCATTGTTCTATGATGGGGAGGGATTAGCGGTTGACTGGTATCAGAATGCAATGATCACAGGCTTTTGAAAACTATGGTAACAATGTGTACCCGTCACGCATTCCAACAGAAAAGTCGCTCGTTTGAACTCTGGCGAAATCATATTGAACTCGCTGGATGATACGGTTACAGAGTGTTGTGGGTTCAGAGATGTTTTCAACAGCTTGTCAGTTATACCACAGCGTCCAACTTACCCGAATGATTGAATCCTTTGTATTTTACGCAGCTTTCAACAATTTTCAGATAAATCATGTCGTCAAAGCTACCACAATAATTTCTAGCACCAGAAGTAAACACAACATTATTCCAAATTTAATTTAATTGCATTCATTGTGCTGTAAGTAATTGCAATTTATGTGAATCCCTCTCGGTGTCCACTTGTTCCAATTGGCGTGGGCGAAATGCAAAAACGTTTCCAGCGCCAAATACGCATTTGTAAACGCAAATTGTCTCTCTAAGCAAAATAAATTACCACTTTAAAACAATAGATTACTGTCTGGCTTATATGGCGATTTTGCAAGGTTTAGGCCGACGTTCGTGAACCTTCTAATTTTAGCTACTATGAATCCCTTTGTTGTATGTATGGCGGTCAGAACTAAATTAGGGAAAATAGAACGTGAGTGAGTCACTTAGTTTTATGATCCTGAACCGTTTGTTTTTTCTTCAAAGGTAGCAATGATATCCGTATAATTATCAATCATTGGTACACTTTCATATGGAATGTCTCATTGGTCTTATTACGTGTGTGTACAGTGAAGACTCAGGTGAGATCTCACCAGAGCCGCCACAGTCAGCATATACACCGAGGAGCCGCAGATGTAACTTATGAATAACGACTTCAGTTGAAGTGCTTTTAAATGTGCGCACGCATTCCGTTATATTGCGCCACTACGGGGTCGTATCAAGGCCCCTTGTTGCCTGGCACGGATCATATCGTACCCTATCAGACGCCATTTCCAGACTGTCTTTGCCATAATTTACATAAAACAAGTTTTATGTCTTAACATCATTTGAGAGATCAGTTGTTCTTTGAGAAATTATGTCTGTAATAATGTCTTCGTAAAATAGTTTTTTACCGTCCATTCATTTTTGTTGTCAGGTGAATATCAACACCTTTGTAAAAAGTATGATAACGCGGATTTAAAACGGATTTTGATATAACGAGGTTTTTAGTTCGTAAGATTATTTGTATAATCCGATGGCGTGTAAGACTTTATTGTTTTAGTGTTTCTTCTTAGGACGATATACGTGTAACTATAATAGCCGATAGATTATTAATGGAAAACTCAATATTAAACGTCCGAAATAAAGAACAGACTCTGTATACATGTATGTGCGAGTCACAAATATAAATGCTTACAGTTAAAGTTAAGCCACGTCAATTGATAAGGAGCCAGGCCATATCTTTTAGTTGTACATAACGGAATAGAAAAGAGGACTGTGTAGTTACAGCCGTGATAACTCAATTTAAGTGTTAGGTTTTTATTTTTGTTCAAAAGATTCTAAGACATGTTAGCGGAATGCGAAGGCTTTAATGAGATTGTGTAATTACGCGTTTTCGAAATAAATGTATATTTGCACATTTAATATGGGTTAATTGTATCACAGAGGTACTAACAATGCGAAAAGGAAGACCTTTTCAAGACTGAAGAATTGGACAATCAAGATATACGCTATAAGCTTATTCATCACATATGAGCTGTCCCGCGAGAAAACCAACATTGTGGACTCTACGTAAAGTATCTACCCAGATCAGCCTGTGTATACTAACCCGGACAGACTCTTTTCGCCTCTTGTGGTTTTTCTGTTTCAGGAATCATTACTCTATACATTTATACCCCTGAGACGGAATGTGTAGGCCCGGATTAGCCTGCGCAGATATGGGTCGATACATTTCGCAGAGGCCACAATGTTGGTTTTCTCTTCGGACGGCTCATATGGAGCCTATGAAAGAAAAATTCAGCTCGACAATTCTCATCGCATAATTCGTACTCTGAACATCTGATACGGGATAGACGATACCCTACCGCTGATTCACCGTCTTAAGCTATGGACGATAAAAAAATATTTGCACTTTTTAAATTATGTCTGAAATGATATATTACTTATACATATGATAAATGGTAATCATTTCACTTCAAAGGAAAGTGCATTTGTTAAATGCTTTAATTGCATCTTTATAGACTATTTACACATTTGGTTTGATATCTAAATGTACACTTGAACACATTAGCAGGTGTTTGAGACACCTTGTGATACTTTAACCTGACGAAAACGGACTGTATTTATACGCGTCCCCGACATTCGTCTTTTTCCTATATTTTTTTTTTTAGCAAATGTTTTACCGAATATTAAAAGTAACGGACATTAAAAACGCTGATGATAGTACCTTTTCTCACATGCAACAACTCTTCAGTGGACGCCTTTGACAACTTCATTGCCAAGGTATCAAAACAGATCCGTTGACTTTCAGCGCCAAAGGCAATATTTGCAAACAATACAGATTCAGGTGAGTCAGCTCGTAACGAGCTGTCTCACCTGAAATCTGCATTGTTTGCTTTTTAGTTATCAAAATAGTCCAAAAGTGTAATAACAATTGACATGGAGACGCCCGATGTGTTGTAACATGGAAGAGTCTACTTTAAACAATTCGGCGCTGAAAGAGTTAATGAAAGTATAGGTATGTGTAAAGATAAGCCGGTTTGGTCCAGCACATGTTGTCTCTATAGCCGTTCGCTTGCTACATCATTTCCAAAGACCCTATGATGTAATGTTAGGGACAGGTAAATCTTAACTTTATATTTGGGGGACGTATTGCCTGACTGTTTGATACTTTTAAAATAATGAAAGAAGCCGGGCGTCAGGGCGTATTGTAAGTATTTTCATTCAATGTTCAAGAATAAATGCATCTTCGACGTGATGTAAGCAAACTACTGGTGAAATTGACACAAAGGTATATTATAGTGCAAGTGTACCTTGACAGCAGGTTATATATACTTTCGTAAAAAAGGTTTACTTATGGTATTGTATTTATTTCGCTAGTCCTTGATCTCTGGGTTAATAACCTATACCGTCAAGACTTTGTCAACAAAAGACACTTTACTCCAATAAGCCTCGATCGGAATAAAACAATGCCGTCAGTACTCACTTTTTTTCGCGCGCGAACCTCTCGGTCACGGCGGATTCCTCGTTTTCCTACTAGCAAAACACCGTTATCTAAAAAGAAAGGAGACTTTTTCATTTATTTGAATGTGCTTTGAACGTTCACTTAGCCGTAAATGACTGATAAAACTATCAGTAAAGTTATTTAAAAAAATCCAACGAGATATAAGAAAATACACGCAAATACCCGCCATTTTTGCTCTCTTAATCAGCACATGTCAAATAAACCGGAAGTGGTTCTAATCATGTTTGTTTCTCTCAATTGACATGTCAGATGATTATCGTGTTAGGATCATGACATTTGAAATACCATCAGACCCTGTATATTGCACTATCTGATCTATTGTACCCTTTATACTAGTTTCTACCTAGTCACGTACGATAAGGTTGTTTCACCTATGTTCATTCGTAAATCAATTGGCCTGCAGTGGACTTTTATAACCAACGTTTGCGTTTCCCTGTCTTTGGTAAAGAAGATCATCTCATCAGTAGACGTCTTCCGAAACAAAATGTTGTGGAAAGGATAAATTGATCCAATTAAAACAGATCTCATTTTCCAAACCATGTCGTCAACTCTATGTATGCCAAAATTTCGACTTAACATTTTCGATATTTTCGAAGATTTCCTCAGAAGTTATCAAATCTAATAGCCTAAATTTATCAATTCAGGTAAACAATAAAGAAACCCAATTTTATGTAGCCCGGTCAACTTATGTTTATTCGATGTTGATAGTTGCTGAGAAGGATCAGCGGCTGTGAGTTCAAACGGAGTTAATCTGAGTTAATCTGAGTTAATATATATATTTATAATATGCATATAGAAGATTGATAATGCCCTATGTAGAGCTCGAACATATTCAATTGTTTTATATATATATATATATATATATTCGACACTGAAGATATATATTAGAACACTAACTTCAAAAAATGCAAAATCAGAAAAGTAGTACTTAGTATAGACAGTTTGTTGCAAAACAGTTATGGCATGTAGAGTAGTTATGCATTGCTTGTTTAAATGTGTTTTACATGGCGTAGTTTATTTTAATTGGTTGGACAAAGGGGAGCTACATGTATATGATAAACATAAAATAAATATTTCCATAATGAAGCCACAGAAACCATCACAACGGATGGCAAGAATGTACAGAAATCCTTAAGAAGATCACTATTTGTTTACCTCTGCACGTCTTTATTTGTAAAGGGTTAGTAAAACAATTGGATACAACCCAACACCTTTGAATAAAGATAGAAGTTATGACAGTTCCATGGGTCGGTCAATTTGTTCGAGCATAAGTCGTGAATATTTTAAGAATGTTAATAACTTGTTTTGGCCATATTGCAACAGTCACGGCATTCATGTGCATAAAATATTTTATTATTATGTGATACTAGATTTAGATACTAGATTTAGATACTTTATTTAGATTTAAATGTACATAATTGAAAAATATCGTTAATAGTACTTTCTCAATATAGTCGATTCCATTTTATTACAACCTGACACTTGCGACATAGTGCTCACTTGCAATCAAGGGTAGTCATTGACTATATAATGATAGCATAAACGTAATAATAAATCATAAAGTTATCTTTCACAGGAGTTTTCAGATGGACACTGACGCCTGTTAATATGCTTGTAAGTAAATACCGTTACGTGACAGACAGACGGACGTTTGAACGTACATGGGACTATATGAATTGATGAGAAGAAAGGTAACTCGTTATCAGGGTTTATACTGTAGGTAGTACTGCTATGAGAAAATACATTTAATTGGAGATTTACGCCGTTTTTAACACAACATTCCCTCCTGGCAACTGGCTACCTTTCCATATACTATCTAGCCCAATGGACGTACTAGAACGACGATAGTGGCAATGAATTTTGTCAATATTTGAAATAAGGAATGGCCGAGCTGGGCAGTCGCGAAACCATAATATTATTTGTTTTTAAATAATTGAAATTGTCATAAAACATGATGGATACCATACTGATGACGAAATGGTACCAAACGAATAATAAAGTCATTGATGAATACAATTGAAAAACGTTAATAAATTGTATAGTAGATATACCAGGGGCGTAGCTCCCTTTAGGCACTGTAGGCACATGCTTACACATTTTTTTCTCAAAATGCCCCAAAATGCAGCTGCGGCAATAGACATCTGCGTAATGTATCGACCAGATCTGCCTGCGCTGTCCGCGCAGACTGATCCGACCGACACATTCCGTCTTAGGGGGATAGATGTATAGAGTAGTTCTTTCTTAAACAGAAAATCCACAGGAGGCGAAAAGTGTCTATCCGGGTAGGCCTGTGTGGCATGCTTAGGTTGATCCGGGTCGATACTTTACGCAGAGTCCACAATGTTGATTTTCTCACGAGACGGCCTACATATTGATTATTGCCAAGCTACGCCCCTGTATACGATAACTCGAACATGTACCTTTTCAATTCGAACCATTTCCTGGAATGTTGGTCCACAGTAGTTACATTTTAAACCTCGTCGTTATAGACCGACTAAATTATCGAGGTTGAACAATACCAAAAATATCTGCATTAATGAGAATTACATCTGAAACGCTGTTACATGGTAACTTTTGAGTCAGCCCTCTCAACTTGACGTGTTATTTATTATGTATCATGTTATACAAACGAGTGTCATGTCCGAGGCGATATCCACATTGTTAATCGTGAACCCAACCCTTTTCTTCAGACACGCTACCATTCAAATCTCGACCATGTACATATTTTACTCTCTTGAAACCAGAAAATCGTTGTCCATTTCAAGTAGTATACTTGTTTAAACATTGTTTCTTATTGGATCCCTCGAATGACATAGACTATTGTCTTATCTGGTTTCCAATCGCAACACTTACGTACTGGAAATCCTAAGTGAGTCAATGTTATTTTATGAGAAGGAGGATTAATTATTTCTGCACCTTTATGCCACATCCTAATCAAGTTATCTATGTATAAGGATACCCTTCAAATCATGCGGAAACCGTAGAACATTGTTATATAAAACATTAAAAAATTGTTTCTAGTCTGGTATTCACACTTAGTCTCTCTTGCGCTGCAAAAGAAATGATGGTGAATTGTGTGTCACCGGGGTATGCCGAAACATATGTAACAAATACAGCTGACAGCTACGGTGTCCCGCCGTAACCCTAATTGAGCGATGGGTAACGTTGACTCAAGATTACAAAAGGGCTATTTAGGAACAATGGAGATCTTCGTGGGTGTTATGGTCCACTGTCATGGTCTAATGTTACATGTACGCGAGTTAGATTTCCTGTGCCTGGCCCTTGTACGTCACGGTCGGCAATACGTACCGTGCGACTACAGGGATAGTTTGACAGTTATTAATGGGTTATTAACTTATTAGTGAATCATCGTTTGTAGATTGTTTTCGTTATCAGTTATCAATGAACTAAAACGAGCTGGTAATTCCCTTTGCTGTTCGGTTGTTGCATCATGTGGGGGTGTTATCGAAACCCTTTGTATATATTAACCTTTCCCACATATAGACGCTTACTGACGCCTCTGCTGCAGACTACTTTTGATAATATTGTGATAAAAGTAGAACATGTAAATAATGAGCAATTTCTCCTTTTGCCAACATGTTTTCAACTTTATTCAATAATTGTTCTATATATATTTATTATAGATATTTTGCATAGTTTTGACCAAATGTTTTCAAATTCATTTGCTGCAGATTTGCTGAATGTGGGAAAGGATTAACTCTTTCAGCGCCAAAGGCAATATTGAGCTTTTTGCAAACAATACAGATTCAGGTGAGTCAGCTCGTAACGAGCTGTCTCACCTGAAATCAGCATTGTTTGCCTTTTAGTTATCAAAATATTCCAGAACGCCTATAAAATGGATATCGAGTCGTCCAATTTTTGAACATGGAAGAGTCTACATTAAACAATTTGGCGCTGAAAGAGTTAAAACAAATCCAAGAAAAAAAACATCTTCCATCGACAAACCTGAACCAGCACCAAACTGTTGGATCCAAATGGATACTGCTTTACAGAAGTCTATAAAAACTGTATATTACAAATTCCGGTGCCGGACATCTTGTTGGAAAAGCATCCGCTTCGTTGGCGGGGGACCAAATGGGTCCACCCTTATTCGGCCGGTATGTGCATCTGCCCAGTTATGTCTGGCTCTATACTGGTCGCAAGTGCTTAAAGGTTTGTATACGTGGAGCGCGACTTAAACAATAATGCAATGGGAATGAAAATAATCTCTTATCAAATAAGAATGTCGCAGGGAGGGATAAGACAACACCGTAAACAGAAGGACAACTGAAGAACTGATATTTAACATACTCGAATATCATTATTGCGTTTTGTGTTTAACCAAAATCAATCACTCAAGTCAGAGATTACAACAGTAAGAGGCATGTCAAGTACGTACGGATGAGCAAAAACATGACAACTTATTCAAGGTTTTAAGTACATAAATCACAAAAATAGAAAAACCACAATTTATTTGGATTCGTACGACTCTATAATGATCGTATTTAATCGAGTGTAGATACCCTAAGCTTTCATTAACCCTTTACGTCAATTGTGAGATTATCTTAAAGCACTTAAAGATTGCTTAACACCCCTTTCAATCAGAGAATATATGTGTCACGGCTTTAGGTAACGTACTAAACTTCCTTCTTAGTTGATGTATTTGCTGTGTCATGTGCACCTCTATTGGACAAAAGTAAATTTATATATATATATTCAGAAAAAAGGGCTGTGAAAGTTCAACGTGGATTGAGTAAATTATGTCTTTTCTTTAGGGTTTGCTGTTAACATTATAAAAAAGATTATTGTGACACTTCGGATTTAATCTTTTAGACAGTCAATAAAAAACAGAATAGCAATAGAAATATGAGCCGTCCCGCGAGAAAAACCAACAGTGTGGCCTCTGCGTAATGTATCAAACAATATCAGACTGCGCAGTTCGCGCAGGCTAATCCGGGCCGACACATTCCGTCTCAGAGATATAGATGTATAGAAAAATGATTCCTGAAACGGAAAATATACAGGAGGCGAAAAGAGTCTGTCCGGGTTAGCATGCGCGGACTGCGCAGACTGATCTGGGTAGATACTTTACGCATAATCAACACTGTTGGTTTTCTCGCGGGACGGCTCATATGTAGATACAGTTAGCCTTGTGTATTGATATTGGCGATTATTCTAATGTATTCCGTATAAAGGGATCGCTTGCTCGTCCAGGTGTTTTCGGTTTTAAAACGGAATGTTACTGACGCACGCGACGAAATGATTTTTCAATGATATTTCTTGGTGCAATTGCAACCGTCCCAAATAGTACCGAACGTACGATAGATAATTATGTACACCGGAAAACAATTTAAACCAGGGACATTTGAGAATGTGAAAATAATCTTCGTCATTGACATTCTTCTCTTTTGAACATGTACCATACACTAAACATTATTACTCAGCTGAAAACACTTGCTTAACCCTTTCCCTCGTATGACAATTCTACAGCAGACGACTTTGAACATATTTTCTCAAAAAATAGAAAATCTCTATACTTGAATGGATAACCTATGACGAAAAGTGGAAAACATTGTGGCAAAAGGAGAAATTGCACGGTTTGTGCAATTTCTTCTTTTGTCACTATGTTTTCAAAAAGCCTTCTGCTGCAGAGGCTTCAGAAAGCGTCTATATGAGGGAAAGGGTTAACTGCATACCGCATGCAAGCATATTTTGACGGTTTCGCAGCAGACGACTTTTGAAAATATAGTGGAAATATGAAATGATGTTTACTAGTTTATTCTAAAATTAAATTGAACTTTCATAGAAATATCCGATAATGAAAATTCCTAAATAATTGCTCACGTGTTTGAGTCTTGCACTACTCAAACTGATACATCAAAGATCTGCGGAGTGATATTCAGTTTGCCTCTAGAGTCACTCGAAAAGCACAGAAACTGGTGGAACTAAACCAGGATAAAACGTATAGATTACACGGATGCCTAGCTAGGAACACAGTGTGGCAGAGGTTGAGCGTCCAAAGGTCCCGGGGTCGAGTCACGTGATTAGCGGTTTCTGACTTTTGGATTTGTCCACACATACACACGAGTACTGGATAAGTCTTAAGAAAGAAGACAACGAGCGTGATTAATATAAGCTGACAGCTTGTTTCGCAATCGATGTAACATAGATAGGTTGAATCTAGGTAGGAACACAAATAAATAAATACAGTCACCATGAAGTACTATACTAATAGTTACGCATAAACCTGCCTTCGCCAAAACGCATTCTCTTATCTATTGAATGTATCTTAATACATAGAGAACCAGACACTTCCTACAAATGAGCATTGTCCCGATGATTTCCGGGTCTTTAATGCATTTTCGTACAGCGATTGTACAGGTTAGCCTGTACAGCATTACTCACTTGTATAACAACGTATCACGGGTTCAATCCTCTGCCGTCATACCAAGACTTTAATAATGGTAGTAATGGCTGCACTCATTGGCGCCTAGGGTTGCAGAGTTAGCATAACGACTGGAATGCTGGTGTAAGGATAAATGGTCCAGTAGTACTGGTAACTTACCCAGGAAATGTTGTCAAACACTGAAAAATTGTTGAAAGCGGCGTTAAACAATAGATAAAGAAATGAACCAAACTTTATATCGTGAAGAGGAAATAAAACCACGAATCGCCGCACAATCATACATGGGCGACTCTCTACTAAAACCAAACGTTATACATGTATATGCAATTGCGACCAGTGTAGGAACATACCATGCAGCGCATCCGCACAGTCTGATGTGGTTCTGCAGTGTTCACCGTATAGTCATATCATTGAAAGAACCATTATCCTGCAGATCTTATTTCACAATATGTAATAATTATGTTAACTCTTTCAGCGCCAAAGGCAATATTGAGGTTTTGGCAAACAATACAGATGCAGGTGAGTCAGCTCGTAACGAGCTGTCTCACCTGAAATCAGCATTGTTTGCCTTTCAGTAATCAAAATAATCCAAAACATGGAAGAGTCAACTTTAAACAATTCGGCAATGTGTAATAATTATGTTAAGTTTGGTTTTCACAGAGCACCGTCCATATACTTTTGCCATTGGCATGCCAATTGTACAAAGTAAACTTAACGAGTTAACAAAGATAAAACATTCCAGACGATAAGTGAACTTGCAGACCCCGGTGCGCCCTTTATTGACCATGGCCACGAAGGTTATCTAATTGAAGTTACGGTCAACCAGTATAAAATGGTGGGTGGGGAAGACTTGTCATCGGTTCTCCACGCATGCCGGGGAACCATGATACTATACGCTGGGTTCCCATGTAGTGCACTTCGCTAAATGTTCCATCTAAATAAATCCGCGTCAGAAGATAATGGGTCTAGTTAGATGAGCGGCCAGTTAAGACTCCTATCGAGCCTGTGCGTCTGTATGTCCTTCCCAGAGGTAATCACTGTCTAGATGCATAATTGATTGACTGATTGATTGTTTGGTGTTTAACGCCGCTTTCAACATTGTTTCAGTCTTATCACGGCGTCGTTTCCTGCGTAAGTTACCAGTCCATTTATCCATTTATCCTAACACCAGCCAAACAGTCGTAATGCTTACCCCGCAACCATGAGCGCCAAGCAGGCCAGCCACCTCTATCATTTTTAAAAGTCATTGATACTATATGCATGAACATGCTTGAAAGTCCTATCTGTACTTGAACTCGCCTTTACGTGAAACCATTGCACCAGACCCATTTTCGCGTGCTTGTCTACACGATTATTTTGTATGGCAAAACAGACAAGATGATCATTTCATGATTCAGTTGTTCGACGGTAAAAATGTCTCATGTTGCTATTTTTCAAAAGTTATTCATGCACGTGATCACTTTAATCTATATAATAAGTGAAGCCTCTTGTGGGCACATACCTTAAACATATGGTTCGAACAATTTTAAATTATTTTAGAAGTATTTAACTTATTTTGATTTTAGTTCGGTAAAATATTTGTCACATGTTACTATTTATTTTCAAACGTGTGTTTTTTACTGTTTTTGTTTTTCTTTACCTTCGCCATGCAGATTAAGGTATTAAGCGAGCGTTAAAAAAAGTTTGTCATGCAAATCCTTGTCTTTAAATATATTTTATTATCCTTCGTGTTCAAGTGGTAAACGTGGGACATTTAAGACCGGGTTATCTGGGTTTGATCTTGCTCTTGCTCGTTTGACAACGACTTGTCTAGGCTTTGAACTTAAATTTATATATTTTACATCGATTGGAAAGCAAGCTTTCAGTTTAAATTAATAACAGCGTTTGTGTGAACAAATCCCAAAGGCAGAACCTGCTCCTCACGGGACTCGAACACGGAACGTTGGTACGAAACGACGACGAAGCATCGAACAAATATGAGTGCCTCTGCTGCTCTTCACAAATAGTTCTAAATATCATTCAAATTATAATTCTAAACAAAGTAACATACTGTCTGATTGGCTAATCCGTATCAAACGGTTATACCTATCAGAAAATGCGTTGCTTTGAAATTCCAGAATATTCTTCAGTATCAAGATTGGAAATCAATTGAGATTGGTTTGTGAAAACGAAAGCAGGATGGTGGGCAGCAAAGATCCTGTCTTAAAGTGGCTGGTTGCGGACTCACATACATGTACATTGCTGTTCCTGACGCATGGCACATAATACATCCACTGAGTGCATAACTATAGTAACTCTTAATACGGTCGAGATGGACTTACCATAGTTTTGCACTCAATAGGTGGAGCTTCATAAGCCTCGATCTGTTTTTATTTTCAAATTGTCATTGTTTTATATTGTATTTCTTTGTTGGCGTTTTCTCGTAAATATTCCAAAGAGGCTTCCGTGGTTCTTGTATACCTGGATAACGAACAGAGAAGATCCTGATCAGGTTTATTTGAATCTTCGCTGATCGTAAAGTTATGGAAATCGTTTTTTGGTGTGGCGTTACTTATATTACAATAACAATACGTGTTTATCTGGTTTCAAACGGACACTAGTCGATGGCATTATTAGGTTTAAAAAACCACAGTCAGTTTTGCGGTTTGTAAATCTTACGAATGTTTACTCGTTTGGAAATGTGAATGGGTACATAATTTAAACTGTTGTAAAACTACTCTGTTTACCAAAACAGGGAACCTAAATATAACCAAGAAAATGACGTTAATATCTACATATTTGTAACGTGCTTCATTTATTTATTTATTCATCCTCCTCTTGGAAAATCGGTTAACATCAAAAATAAACTATAATATATACACGCACAATATGATACAATGAAAAGAAAAATACAGTTAGATCAAAGCGACATTACGAGGGCGATTTTCAATAGTTTAACTCTTTCAGCGCCGAATTGTTTAAAGTAGACTCTTCCATGTTCAAAATCGGGCGTATCAATTTCTCATATATTACAATATTGGACAATTTTGATAACTAGAAAGCAAACAATGCTGATTTCAGGTGAGACAGCTCGTGACGAGCTGACTCGCCTGAATCAGTATTGTTTGCAAAATCCTGAATATTGCCTTTGGCGCTGAAAGAGTTAAGTACTAGATGTAATGTGTTGATATTATAGTATCAGCATAACCTCTTCATTGCAACTCATATGTAAGTCTTACAACTGTGAATACAAATCTGTGAAACTCACAGTTCTGCACAATGAGACGTTCGTCCTGTCGTGTGCTTAGTGGCGCACTAGCAAGATCATCTTTTTTCATCTCTGATTAGGTACATAGCATTGTCCCTTCCAAATGCTTGGCCAGTTGCTTGGGAAGATTGTTGTGTGGAGTACTGGTGTGAGAAAACCAGGAAACACATGAGTAGGTGAACTGGCCGCCGTGATATGACTGGGTGGGAAATTGTTAAAAACGGCGTTAAACCCTAATCAATCAATCAATCCAAATGTTTGTGATATATTGTTAAGCAACTGCTCTCTCGCCTGGTCAACATGGAAACATTTTAATATAATATGCACATATTTGTAACGTACTTCATGAAAACCGATCATGACGTTTACGTTGTTAGAAAATGTGTAAATAAAGATCTGTCAATGTTTAGATGTAACCGGCTCTAAATGTGCGTTTATGTTGTAATAAAACTTTTCTGTTTACGAAATCGGGTACCTTAGCCCGTTCCTTCATACAGACACTAGCTCACACATCTGCAGCAGATGACTTACTTTCGAAAACATTGTGACAACAGGAGAATTTACTGAAGGAAAACGAGCAATTTCTCTTTTTGCCGCAATGTTACTAGCTTTTTTTAGTAAATTCTGTTATGGAGATTTTCCATGATTTTGAGTAGTATTTTGTCTGATGCAGAAATGGTGTATTTTGTAAAGGGTTAACAGAACAAAATACCGTAAGTATCTATCAACATAATGTTCCTTGTTTCAGAAAAACTAATCTCGGCGTGTTTAATACATATCAAGGTAAGTAAATATCCATTCAAGTAAACTGGGCTAAATGGGACAATATTTTGTCTAAAGTCATGAATCCGTCTGAGACTCAGTATTGTGACGAACAGTTCGGAGAAAACCGCATACGAAAGTTATTTTGTTTTTTATCAAGTTGCTCTTTAGAGCTTTTTGCTATAGTAGGCAAAATCCGAAGACACTCATCGAAATGGAGACTGGAATCAGTCCCTATTGTCAAGTCTTATTATAATATCGGCAATTAAATATTTCAAATATCTATTTCTACAGTAGCTCTCCCTTACTGAACACTATTTCGGATTCAGAGAGATGTCTTGATATTCGTATATAGTATATAATGTCAACGAAAGCACATGCACCTGCGGGATATTTTTTAAAAATGAATTGACTGGTTCCTGCTGCCTCTGCGTGCAGGGGAAGCCTCTGACAAGCCTAAGCGAATTAATATGCTGAATTCATTCTAATGTAATTCACAGCTTCTTAGTTAATTTATAGTTCATTTATAGTTCTATGTTTAATATGACAATAAACAATAATTGTATTGTCATAAACTGTACAGTTTCTTATCATGTTTACAATATATACACAAATTACAATTAACACACACACAAAATCCCGAACAAATAAAAATCATGCATAAGGATATATATTCTTAATCGAAATTGATTAATCTTGTTTTTTTTTGTATCGAGATACTTATTTTGAAAGGCAAGTCAGTGTCATATTGGGAATACAGAACATCATTAGTTCTTATTGCTCGTCTGCTCGCTGTTTTAAAAGACACGCCCGTTCCAGTAATGTGTATGGGTTACACATTATATTCGAATGATCGCTTGCTCGAGTTACCTTGAGTCAGTCCACTGTGTATGTGTAAAAAAAATATATAAGTAAAACGTCGAATTCCATGGGTGAAATATCATACTGTCGTGTTATATTTATGTGCATACTTTAGCGATGAGGCAGTCTTAGGTAAACTAAAATAGATTTGTGACAAGGTTGCAAATCAATTAATTAACATTTTAGCGATAAGGCATTCTCAGGTAAACTAAAATAGATTTGTGTCTAGGTTGCAAGTCAATTAATTAACAAACCCGATGACTAAACAAGGAGTAGTACACTTGTTTACCCACAACATAGGGTTTGATTGTCAAATAAGTGTTTTGGAATTTGAAATACTCATCATATCTAGCGCTCTGATATACGCTAGACAATGCAGGCAAAAAGTAAAGATATAAAACCTGTAATGATTGACACAAATAGAGAGATTGCAGATAATACTGAAAGAGATATATACAATACAAATACATATACAAAATACAATACAAATACAATAAAAATACAATACAAACACAATACAAATACAACACAAACACAATACAAATACAACACAAACACAATACAAATACATATACAAAATACATAGACAAAATACAATACAAATACAAAATACAATACAAATACAATAACAATACAATACAAATACAAATACAAAATACAATATAAATACAATACAAATACAACACAAATACAATACCAATACAATATAATTTCAATACAAATGTAGATGGTGCGATACTATTCAATTTTATTTAATTATGCAATTAGAAAATATGGCTAATGTTCGTGTTGGTTTAACTCTGTCCTCCATACGGCAAATCTACAGCTCATTATTTTGAAAACAATTCGGGAAAGATAGGAAGCATATCTTTATTGAAAATATGATTATTGAATCGAATGGTAAAACTTAGTGTCAAAAAGGAAATTTACTCATTATGACACATTTTGTCTTTATAAAATTTCTGCCGCGTTGATTTCGTTGATTTTCGTCATTCGTCTTCCAAAAATGGACTGAACGTTCATTAGGGAAGGAAGTTCAGTACTTGTTCACTGTGGAAATAGTTCAATACTACAGTAACCCACTGTAGATACACTGATGACCGATATCCTGTTTATCAAATTTTGATAAATAATCGATGATCATATTTCAATTTGAGCCGTCCCGCGAGAAAACCTACATTGCGTAAAGTGTCGACCCGGGTCAGCCTAAGCATGCCGCGCAGGCTAACACGGACATACACTTTTCGCCTATTGTGGATTTTCTGTTTCAGGAATTATTACCCTATACATCTATCCCTCTGAGACGGAATGTGTCGGCCCGGATTAGCCTGCGCGGGCTGCGCAGGCTGATCTGGTCGATACATTACGCAGAGGCCATAATGTTGGTTTTCTCACGGAACGGCTTTTTTGGTGTTACAGTCATCTGGTAGTGGGAGGAGCATCAATGCTCTGACCCCTGACCTCATAGTGCACCTTAGTACACCGATTACTTAGGTTAATCTTCAGTTCCCACATACAGCAAATCAGCTTCAGACAATTTTGAAAAGATATTGGAAAATAGTGGAAATCTCCCTAAAATTGAAACTTATAAATTGTTAATACAGTTGAAAATGTTATGGCAAAACAGACAAGTGCTTGTTTTGAGCAATTTCGACTTTTACGACAATGATTCAAATGTTGTCTGTTGCAGAGTCGTGAGAGTGTGGAAAAGGGTCTACGCAGTCAGTTGAACTTCCTGTCAGGGCAAGAGGCATGTGACTCACCATGTTGATCAGTCGTATAGTGTGTGTTAATCCTTTCCCATATATACAAGACATCTTCATGAGACGACTTTGAAAACATATTTGAAAAGATATGCTTGAAATTTCCTTTATATCTAAATGAATGTATAATATTTGAATATCAATTGGAAAAAAAAATAACGACAGATAATATATTATACGCAATACTTGTTTTGCGACAATACTTTCAAAAGTCGTCTGCTGGATATGTCTTAAAATGCGTTACTAACAGTGACACCCATATGTATCATCTGGCACCACTTGTATGCCAATATAACTTAAAATGATTTCAAAACGGGGTGTCATTTAGACGCCTTATTGCTAGACTATTGTTGTAGCCCCACTCCATACCAATAACGAGCAGAGTGCAGCGATGTTTTGGGTATAAGTGACTCTCTGGTTTGGCATCATTTAAAGATCAAATTTAGTAAAACTACTGGGGTTACACCTCGAGATTTCGTAAGAAGATATTTCAATGTGTTTATAATATATAGGCGGGCATTGAAGGCTCGGTTCAGACTGCGTATTCAAATGTTCACCCGGGTCTTCACTGTACCGGCTCGGTGGTGTAATGGCCTCGAATGTGGGGGGTCGCATGTTCAATCCCCCGCCGTGTCATACAAAATACTTTAGAAATGGTAGTTATGGCTTTCCCTATTTGGGTTTCGGTAATAATGTAAGCATTACGACTGACTCGCTCGTGTCAGGATAATTGGTAACTTACCCAGGAAACTTCGTGGAATAACTGAAAAGTTGACGAAAGCCGTTTTGAACACAAATATTTTACTTTGAATATGCTTTGAATAAACATGCAAGTAAAACAAACAAAAAGCAGATGCATCATGACCCCAAATCGCTAGACGCCTCTCATGTTTAAGATAAATCACATAACGTGAACCATGGCTGCTTGAACATCCACTAACTGATAAGAATTAACAACATGACATATTACTCAGACCAAAGAACTAGTGATTGAAAATATAGTCATACAACAATTTAATAATCACAGTGTAAATCAAGATCAACATGTTCATACCCACAGTTTGATCAAGTCTTCCCTGTTCATAATCTAGTCGTAATAGCATTTTGAAAATACAAAGCGAACGGGTATCACCAAGTTTATTTCTTTGCGTGGTGTTTTACGCCACTTTCAACAGTTCATTGCCGGTAAATGTGTTTAGCTTATCCAGACACACGTGCATCAGTCATAATGCTATTCCAGTGACCCTTTGCGCCAATGAGTGAAGCTAATCATACAATTGTAATAGTGTTTGGTATGACCAAACCGGGATACGAATCCCAGATGGACGTTCTGTTCCATAAACCGCAAAGGCGGTATTGTATTATACCAATGACAAGAAAAACCGACTGTACAAATAAACAATCTGATAGTAATAACCGCTGATTTCAAAAACTCCATTTGTTGATTTTCGTGTGGTTTGGCTCTTGTATACCTTTCTCTCAGGCAGCTGCATGTGATGACTTTTGAAAACAATGTGACATTAGGAGTAATAGCTAATAAAGAGCATGTTCTACTTTTGCCACAATATCTTCAACCTCTTCGATAATAACAATAGCATTTTAGGGAATTGTCCATACGTTTGCCAAGATGTTTTCTTTTTAAATCGTCTGCTGCAGAATTCTTGTATGTGGGAAAGGGTAATGATATACTACTACACTACAAAGCGGCGGATATGATATTGTTTATAATTTCATTCAATAAATAAAATATCCAACCCAACTTGTTGACAAGGGGAGCCCAACCTTTTCACCAGCCGGTTCAGTTTGTTTTTCATGGTTCACGTAATATCAAGTACATATTCAATGAAGAGATGAATTCACAACTTTCACACAAATGCTTTGGTCAGATAAATCAAAATGCTCCACCCCCGGTTTTCAGTGATTCATATTTTGAGTCAGGCGATGAGTTATTGTGGAGTTAATATTATGTACGTCACGAGGTTTTGTCAATATTGATAGGATAGTGTTGTAAGTTATTTGCGAGAAACCACTCAATATTTTCTCATACATATATATCATTAGACGGTTTTATTTCGACTTTTCGCACATTTGTGTTTGCTTGAATTATGTTTTACATGGCTTTCAACAGTTTTTCAGCTTAAAGCATGTTTCGAATTTGACGAAAGATTTAAAAAGATTAAAGTAAACTTTAAAGTGTTTTCGTATACTCTTCCATGTTCAAAATCGGGTGTCCATTTCTCAATTTATGAAAGTTTTGGACTATTTTGTTAACTAAAAGGCAAAAAATGATGATTTCAGGTGAGACAGCTCGTTACGAGCTGACTCACATGAATCTGCATTGTTTGCACAAAAACCTCAATAGCGCCTGTGGCGCTGAAAGAGTTAAAATAACAGTACTGTGAAATATATAATGTTCTGTATACGAAATGAATTGCAAAAAGTTCTCAGAATTGCAAGTTCCTCTTATATTGAAGCGTTCCCGATAAATCTTTCGAAATATGAAAACAAAGGGGGAAGGGCGACATAATAGCGAAGTGACGCTTTTTCTATTATGATTACTAATTATGGTGTTTATAATTGCGTGGTTTATATTTGCGGTGTATATATTTAGCGAAACAAATGAGTACCGCCAAAAAGTAAAATAAACCCCGAAACAACAGTAGTACACCTACTGTATTTGCATGATATTATTAACCCTTTCCCACATACAATAAATCTGCAGCGGACGACTTTGAAATTATCTATGGAAAAATATGGAAAAATATAGAAAATGGAGAAATTGCTCATTATGAGCAAATTCTTCTTTTGCCAAAACTGATTTAAAAAGTCGTCTGCTGCAGAGCTGTCAGAAAGCATCTATATGTGGGAAAGGGTTAACGTATCCACATAGGTTATTCACAATGATAAAGGGGGGAGTGACAACAAAAATAGCGAAATCGTGATTTTTCTAGTGCGATTTATAATGGCGGTTGTTAGATTGAGCGGATTCGATACATGCCGCCAACATAGACGAGATAAAACAAATCCCAAATATATTAGTACTCGTAAAGTGTTCGTCTACTTCAAAGCGTTCCCCGAATATCTTCTACAATAAATAATGGGATAGGTGGGCAAACATATCGAAGTATCCGACTTGTCCATTGTAATTTATAATGGCGATGTGTAGATTGAGCTTATTGGTCGTATACCGCGAATATATTCAAAGTAAAATAAATCACACACATGAATTACCCATACTATTTACGTACGATATTAAAGAGATTGCGATAGGTCTTTCACAACAAAAGCAAGGAGAAAACACGACCAAAGAAAAGAGCGTAGTCATGATTTGTCTATTGTCAAGGCTCTGTGGTTATCGCTAGTATCAGCTCATCTCACTGCGGTGGGCTTTGTGGTAGTGACAATACACCACTCATCGTCACTGTCGAATTACCGAGGGCCGCCTTAGAGAGACTAGATTGATGGGACATTCAGCGAGTCATCATCGAGCAAATCGGAAAGCTTTTAAATATCCATTTGACAGTAAACTATCGGATTTTTTCCCCCCAACCTGTTGTGATTTATTTGATGATTTGTTTGTATTGTCGCTTTATTATAACTTTTTGAATGGATAACGTCACAAAATGGGGCTACTGGGTTTCTGGTCAGAAAACGTGATGTAAAAAACGTTATAGGCGTACTTTTAAAAAAAAAATTAAATCGTGCACCTGGAAAAGAAACCGTATGGCATTTGTGTCTAATGTAGATACAATTATACCTACTCATTAATTTTCATCAAATACAAAAGATGACTCTGTCACAAACGTCTTATAAAGTGTGTGTTCCTAGCAAACAGTCCAGATATAGATCAGGTAGCGCGGATTTTAGTGTATTGCATGCCCAATAAAAGAGCAAGAGGATTGAATTTAAACGGTTTATCTGTATTTTCACTTTTTGCACATTTCTAATCAGCATCATTTGAAAATGATATTATTTTTTTATCATAAATAATAAAAAGAAAATCTTTATGAGTAAAACAATTAAAATAGCGATAATATATATAATACAAATGATAATAAAATTAGTAATCATAATAATAATAAATAAAAACAATAATTATAATAATAATAACAATAATAATAATAATAATAATAATAATAATAATAATAATAATAATAATAATAATGATAATAATAATAATAATAATAATAATAATAATAATAAAATAATAATAATAATAATAATAATGATAATAATAATAATAATAATAATAACAATAATAATAACAATGATAATAATAAGAACAATAATTATAAATATGAAAATGATAATAATAACAACAAGAAGAATAAAAATGAAGTTGGTAAATATTATATTAATGCTACTTCCACTGCTACTTATAATAACAATAATAATAGTAATTGATAAAAACACATGCCATTAAATCTTAGTAACACATCTAATGATTGTAGTAATAATTTCGCTTTGAAGTGTTAACAAATACTGCTGATCCAATTGTTGTAAGGATGGACGAAAAAGTACAACAACAGAGAAATGAATAAAAAACACATGATTCATAACACGATCAAAGAACCAGAATTTAAGATAGCCCCAAACGCTGTTCGCCTCTCGGTTTTTCCCAATCTAAATCTATTCAAACTCTAATCGGCATCAAATGCTTATCATATTAACAATGAAATCGTTCTTAAAGAATATGAACCAGGTCAAACGAGAAAGGGGGTCTTCTTGCATCCGTGAACAATGACGACTCAGAGGAACCTATGCATTCGCACAGGTCTCACCAGCGCCTTCACTGTCTGCATATATATGCAAACAGATCCATAAATGCAACTTTTAACCAAAAGATAGCAGTGTAGCCCTACGCATGTTGTTGTATATAAATCTTAACGTGATACCGATGCGGGGATTGCAGTAAGCTCCGTCTCGCTAAACGCGTCCCGTATTGTCTTCAACATTCTCTGGGGTCACCGCGTTCCTGTCCCCTTTTAATTATGACTCAAAAAACGCAAAAAAAGGCCCCATCACACGCACGTAAATCGCCGGTCGATACTCCGCAACAAGCCCGGATGAAGATCATCCTGACACATCCGGGTAGTCTGATCACGATCTTACCTGTTAGCCATCAAGTTGTATAAGCATCATTGATCCCTATTTGGAACGATTGGACATAAGGCAGACGTTACAAGAGTACGCAATGAATGCACGATTATTCAAGACTCCCAAAGAAGGTGTTTATCGTGTGACGCCACTCGAATGTAAATGAGGCCCCAAACTTCCCATCTGTAGTCCTTTTTTGTGATCATGTATTGTCCCTTTCTACAAGCCCAGCTGTCTGCCAAAACATGAAATTGAGAAAAACAAGTCTTTTATATTTATTCCCTTTTAATTTCCTTTCTCGCATGATGAAACGATATCAGATACGAGAGGGCGTTAACGAAAAATGCATTCTTGACCACGCCGGTCATTGTTAAGCCACCCTGCCCTGGGTCAACGCGCCTGGCCTAGTTTGACCCTCCGAATAAAACATGTCTCTCTTCTACTTCTAATCACCATAAAGCACCATAAGATACATATTTAATATCCAAACAGACCCGACTGGCCCTTGCTCGACGATCGATGCATCAAATAAGCCCCGTCATAGGAGAACAAACATTTGGGATTGTTTTACCCAATCTTTCTTAATATCGACCTAATTTTAATTCTAAATTATCAAATTGTTTAATTTCTGATTAGCTAAACCGTATGTAATACTCATATAAAAAGTATGTTATACTTTGGAGTTTAGAATATTCTTTAAATTAAGAATAAGACTTAATATGGAATAGTCGTTGTGTACGGGCCTTGAAGCGTTAAATTATTTGTAATAACGATCTAAATGCACATTTTGTATGGCCGACTTTGTTTTTGCTTTAACCGATATTTTCTATGCAGATTAACCCTTTCCCTCATATAGACGCTTTCTCTGCAGCAGACGGCTTTTTGAAAACATGGCGACAAAAAAAAGAAAATGCTCAAAACTAGCAATTTCTCCTTTTGTATCCATGTTTTCACTGTATTCAATTATTGTTCTTTCATTTAAAATGATTTTCTGTGCTTTTTGCCTAGACGTTTTCAAAGTCGTCTGCTGCATATTTTTTTGTATGTGGGAAAGGGTTAAAGGACTCAATGACTAAAGGCGATATTCCTGAGTAGATCTACATCGGTTGAAAAAATACTGAAGGTAGGTTTTCGAGTGACGTGACAAAAATGCATGCGATGACGCTTTCCGATGAATCCCTTTACTTGAACATTATGACTGGAATCTAACCCTTAACCATATGGAGACGACTTTGTAAAAATAATGTGGCAAAAGGAGAAATTGTTCATTAAGAGTAATTTTTCCTTTTGCCATAATGTCATTTAATGAGGCTGTCATTTGTTGAGATTACCAATATGTTTGTTTGTTTGTTTGTTTTCAAAGACGTTTGCTGCTGATTCGTTGGTTAAACAAGTGTCAACGTGCATATAATCTCAATCAGGATATTACTGCATTATCGAAGCATCTGTGCAGTCTCATCTAAGAAGGACATGTTAAGGCTATATCATTTTAATATAAAACATTACCATAGATAAAACGTACCTACATTATTTCAATTACAGTCATTTCAATCAAAACATATACTTGCTATGATATTTAGACAGGCGTCTGCTTTTAAAATACTTCATTAAAATAAAATATTTAATATCGTTAAGTTAGATAAGAATTGTGATACAGAGGTAAAAACATTGTGAGAAATTGCTCGTTTTCATATTATTTTCCTTTTCTTGCAATGTTTTTTTCAAATGGCGTCTGCAGCAACGACGTTCAATGAGCCAACACTGTGGACTTTGCGTTAAGTATCGACCCGGATCAGCCTAAGCATGTCACGCAGGCTAACCCTGACAGACACTTTGTGCCTCCTGTGGATTTTCTGTTTTAGGAATCATTACTTTATACCTCTATCCCCCTTTGACGGAATGTGTCGGCCCGAATTAGCCTGCAAGGACTGCACAGGCTGATCTGGGTCGATACATTACGCAGAGTATACAATGTTGGTTTTCTCGTGGAACGGCGTTAAATATCGTCTGCATCTGATACCGGGTAAAGGAGTGATTGAAAGGGGGCGTCTCCACCAATACGATTGACGTTTTTGAAATGATAATTTATATGCAGACACCTCAAGTAATTTGTTTTTATTCGATATTTTTCAACAGCCGTAATGTCTTTTGCCAATTCTCGATGATGTGACTGTTTGAACCGTACCGAGTTCGCGTTGTTTTACGTAGTTAAAGGATATCGAGGACTTTTTTTAATGTAAATTTCTAAACTGATTTCTTAAGGGTTTCATTCTGCTAAAACTGTGCCATATTCATTTTGAAATTATAACCGATTTGATTGTTATTATCTATATTTAAAAAATATCATATTTGAAAGTACCTGTTTCGAATCAGGTCGTTTATAATGTATATGAATTTGTAAACAATCTGTTATAAATAAATAAAATTAAAAATAATAACAACCTGAAACATACATTTAAACCATCATGGATTGGTATGGAACGCCTTTACTGTCTTACTATGTTGTGTTGTATTATACGCAGTACATTTCCATGTATACGAGGTACATATTTCATTTGACGTGGTACATTTTACATGATATGCAGTGCATTTTGTATAATATATCGTGGTTATTTAATAATATGAAGTGCACAAGTATGAAGATACAGTAGAATAACCATTATATAGTGTGCAAACAACGTCATATGCAATACAAACAACATTATATGCAGTCTATTCTTCAATACGTGTGGTGGTACTTTGATTATATGCGATGGTTTAAACTTTATACGTGGTACATTTACATTGGGGATGATCATACTTTCCGGCATTCTCCGGAATTATTTCCGGAAATTACCGAGCAGGTTTGAACATTAACACCGACCGTCTAATCCATTTTAAAAAGGTCTTGTGGAACAATCTTTATGAAAAGTGTACACGTTTTCTAAATAGACAAGATGCAGAATGTCGTCTATGCGGGTGATCTCTGATTGCTGAAGCAGACAACTCTTGAAATCATTATGGCAAAAGGATAAATTGCTCATCTTGAGAAAATTCTGCATTTGTCACAATGCGTTCAACCAACCCCTCTTCAATAATCATACTTTCATTTATTAAGATTTTCTATAGTTTTGCCTTAACTTCATCTGATGCATTTTTTTTGTATTACGGAAAAGGTTTAAAAATAAGTTTAGTTTACCACTTTATGGTAATGTTTCCTCATAAAAACAACTTTAAATTCCTCAGCAGCTTCTGGAAGTAAGAGAAATTACTTGAAAAGTGATTTACATGATTTATTTGATTTTGTCTTTGGGAAAAGGCATAACTTCGTTTTTTTTTCTAAAAAGTGTAGGTTCAAATCAGCCTGCATATTTTCTCTGTCTTATCATAATCCTCACAAGTTGATTAAAGCTTCTAATAAGATATGTAAGTACATGTAATATTTTAGTGCTATAACATAAGACTCCGTTGACAAGCACTCGAGCTTGTGAGAGGTCATATATTATTGGACAAGTAATATTCAGACTTTAGATTTTAGATTTTGATCAGACTGCAAATCATGCCGAATGAACAGACCAATTTCGTCTAGAGCGGATTTCAGTGCAGACGACGATATTCTGCCACTCGTGTATTCAGAACATGTGAACACATCTATTTATAAATTATTCAAGCGCTTTTTTTGATATTGAGTAAACGGTGTAAATGTTAATATCTATCTGTCTGACTCGGTATTTTCCGGATAAATAATAACGGAGAATGCCGGAAAGTATGATCGTCCTAATGAAAAATGCACCGCATATAAAGCTGTTTACACCATGTATAAATTAGTATGGACCGAACATATTGCCAAATGCATTGCGTACTATGATTATTTATGAACACATACATAATAATTCACCAGGCATAAAGATACGTGCAGGCACTTCATATATTAAAACATACACCGCATCTATTGACCAACATACAACGTATAAATGTAAAACTACTGCATACACAAACAAATACACCACATATAATGTCATTTGTACTGCATATTATATAGTTTGTATTGCACATAACGTTTTTTGTACAACGTATAATTGTTATTCTACTGTTTAAAGACTATTTTGCACTGCATATTATTCAATAATCACCACACATAATAGAAAAGGCACTGCATATCATGAATAATGTAACACGTCATATGAAATATGTACCTCATATACGTGAAAATGTACTGCGTATAATACAATACAACAATCTAAGACAGTAAAGGCGTTCCATAGATTGGCCTTTGCTTTTATACACAAACTAGGTTTTGTAATATTTAACATTTAAACCCTTGACATGCACTTTCATTTTATAATCGTACCTATTTCAAAGTCATAAACCTGTAAAAGGTAAAAACCGATGGAAACTTTATTTGTTTCGATCTACAAAATAAAGTTTAGTTCAGTTGGGTGGAGTTAGAAATCCTTTATAAATCTACGAAGATACACATCTTGTCTTCTAAACTCCTCTTGTGTTTACCCAATTGCCTCACAATGGTAATCCCAAAAAAGGAAATACAAAAACTGACTGACATGCAGTGCCAGTATTGTTTTAAGCAAACCACAAGTTCATCTAAACCGTGCTCTACGAAAACCGACCACCGAGCATTTGCGACAAGTGTATATGCACTGCTCATCCCTGCAGGTTGATCCGGCTTCACATCATGCACCAGTTGTACACAGAGGTATTTAGAAACATCTGACACATATAACCCATTTGAATCAGATAGTGTACAACGGTGTGTAAGCGGTTATTTACCTATATTTGTCCATACTACGTACACTAAGGTTGGTTTTCCTGGAGCACGGCTCACCCATGCTTCTGTCCTGATTCACTTCCCGTTGCATAATAGATTAAAACTATCAGATAATAATACTGTTATGTAAAATAAGTGCGTTGCGCGGCCCGTTTTGTACTTTTGTGTATGGGTTTTCTCATATTTGTTCGCATGCGTTTTCATTAGACGGGGGCGTCTAGGGATCGTTGTCGCTCCAAAGGCCATACTTCAGTGCCTGTTTAAATGGCACATTTCGAGGGCTTGGCGTGAAACGGTTGTAACTAAAATTGATATTTTTTTACCAAGGTTAATCACCTCGCCATAAAGTCTTTATAAGCGTTAAATCCTTTTTATTGGTAAACAATGCACATGTATGTGCCATTGCTCGTTCTGAGCATTGGCACCTACATTTGCATTGTTTACAAAGGGGTCAAAATTGCCCCTAAACCAGGGTTTTCAAAGTAGGTTTTTAGTTACAACCGTTTCACGCCAAGCCCTCGATTTAGTTGTCAAGTACTGGTGTTTCACCTCTGGCAAATAGAAACATGTACCCATGCCATGATATAACTTAGATGTCATGACAACGGCGTAAAACACAATCATACACAAACCAATATAAACTTTCGCAATAATCATTGATTGTTTATTTATTACAGTGAACAGTAAGTTGTGGTTTTGTTTCTGGACACTGTGATCCCAAAAGAAAGTAAGTATGCAATAAATTGTCGTTGCGAATACATCTGCAGAAAGACAATCATAAAGTTAGTATTTATTCTTAAAACCATTTAAGTATCGTTGTCTTGTCACTAAAAGAGTTTTCACCCCATTTCAGCAATACTCCAGTTCAACCAGGCCGGCGGTTCAGTTGATCAAGATGTATTGGTGACTAAGCAGTACTGGTCTTATCAAAGTGACTTGCCAGAGGGTACTCCACCATGACGGCCGTGAGACAAAACTAGGTCAATAAGAATAGAGACAACGGGTACAAAGTGGCACCATTTCGTCAATGACCTGATACAGATCCGTACATGATCTCGTACCTCTTTACTCAAAACTCAGTAATAAACGACCCATGACGGAACCATCGAATAAAGAAAAAAAAGGGGATAGGTGCAAAATGGTACCAGTTTGGTTTAGAGGTGTAAACATTATACCAAAGGACCTCTTTATATCTACCAATGCTTTGAAAGTAAGCGCCTTACATAGCAAATTATGACCTTCAAAAGGATGTAATGAGGGTTTGAAATCAAACTAGTGTTCGTGTAAATGAGTAAAGACAGTGCCATATCTGCTAAATGATTATATAATATTACACCAAGAGCTAATTTGTCTAACATGTTAATGACCCATAACTGCAGCAAAACCACTAAACGAGTCGCGCCATCGAAAGAATGAAAGTCATTAGCAAAACATTTGTAAAATCTAACATCAAAATGTGGGACCAACTTGCGACTTCTAATTGCAAATTGCACTGTAGCGTTCAGTGAACGTCATTTGAAAGGTGCTCTTCAAATATTAACCGTAAGGCATTGTACCTACATGTAGTGTATATCTAGAGCAGTCAAAACATCCACGCAGATTCATCTGGCCTTGCACTGTTCGCAAATAAATCATAGACGGTTGCAATAAAGTTCTGCAAAGGATCCCTTGCATGAATCAACAGGCCCGTCTTCCTCAACACGTGTATACGTGGGCATACGTATATGGATGTTTCCTTCAATGAGTGTTGTACGCACGGACACATATATGTTATATGTCATTCTAAAAACAGCGTCAAGACAATTAATAAAGCAAACAATATACATTATCTTTTTGTTTCTTGTATATGCGTGTATTCTCAACATTATAGCATCGAATGTTACAAGATGCACCGCTTTGAAAAGAAGATAAAAATTATACATTAAAACTTTTAAAATCAGCTGGCAGAGAAGTACGTTGTGTTGACAACTAGTGTGAGAAAATCAGGAATTACATGGTAAGGTGCAGTTGTTCCTCGTTGAGCATACCTATATGACTGTATATGCGTTTGTGTGATATAAGTCGATGTAAGCAAACGAATGTTAAGATGCATTGGTTGTCGCGATATCACTGATACACTTTTGAAATCGGCATTAATATCGAATCAACAAAATGCTGGTTTATTTCAGTATGCCCGGGTTTCAAACTCATCTAAACCTGCAATAAGGGCACCGAGGCCAACTCGTGTATTCTTCAATCTCCTCCGACCTGTGATCTTAGTGCCGATAAGCCTGTATGTCGTGTCATACTTCAAACAGAAGAATTGTAAAGATCAGATTGTCTATCTTGTTTACGGTAACCATAATGCATTTTATCTCAAACCTATAATAGTAAAGACAAAATATTGTCTTACAGCCGATTTGCTAATTACTCGATCCTTCTCCATGTACGGCCGATCCTGTATGAAAACCATTAAAAGACAAAATAGTGTTTCCATTTTAAATAAATGGAACCTTGTGTGTCTTCTAAGTAAAATGGTGGAAACAAACATTTGAATGAAATGCTGATTTTTGTTTACATGTATATTTTGTCATTTTCAAAAGTATTGCAAGTATATATAACGGCAAAGGAACATTTATCCATGCTCCAAGAATAAAGGAACAATTATAGAGCATAACATGTGCTTTGTCCAAGGGCGATTAATCATGACCTTGCGATCGGGTTCAAACACAGGACACAATGGAATCAAATCACGTGCACTTCTGTTTAGCTGCAATGCCATCAATTCACATTACGATTTATTTTCCAGTTTTCAGCAGTAGGTTTTCAACTTTTAAACTGCTGCTAGGAAACAAATCCATCATACATTGTCCTCATTTATTTAGTTTATATGCACAATTGCCATCGGTTTTGAACAAGATCAAGCAACATTTAAATGTAATCTGAATTCGGTTAAAGTTTGCGAAATCACTCATCAAAGTACAAGGACTGTGGGATAAAACCTACAATTAATTTTATTAAAGAAATAGATCAATATGGTTCTTTCACACCTTTGCACACTTACAAATTTACCATAAACTGCAACATAAATAATATAGTAACACAGTAGGACGACAATAGAATATAAAGACGGTACATTGCTAACGCTATCATCCGCCTTCGTAGCGAAGTAGTATCTGGTGCGATATTTGGGTAGGGCTAGGAATATCTGCAAATGCCAAAATGTCAAGATTCTTAACTTGTACTAGATGCTCTTCACAATTTATATCTAGCATTCACTTGCACTACATGTAGCTAATTGGTCTAAAACTGACCGCCACATATCAAGTAAATGCCAGCAAGAGGTAATTCAATGGACAAATTCAATGCAAGTGTAGATGGGGCGTATAATAATAATAACATCAAGTCGAATCAAATAAGAAATTTGCTTTGACGCACACGTGTTAATTGGAGTTCAATATATCCCATAGTTTACTCAGTCAGTTCAAACTAAGTGAATATAGAGAAAAGTCACAAATTTAACTGACGAAAATGCGAACTTGTTAAGAAAAATTCAAAAGCCTCGTTTTCATGCTACACATATAGAATACGGATAAACGAGGCTTAAGTATATAATTGGGGTTTAATTCCCTGATGTTGAAATATGCTTGACCTCATACGGAATGATATTCGGAATACATGTGATAGGAAGAACGTGTTCCATTGGTCCAATATTGAAAATAACCGTCCGTCTTTGGAGCAGTGCACAATGGTTCAAGTCCCGGTCATGACAGAACAAATACATTAACTATGGTAGTAATGGCTTCCCTCCTTGGCGTTCATGGTTGCGGTGATAGGTAGTATACGGCTGGTGCGTAAGTATTATATAAGCTTTCTAGCAGGACTAGTAAATTACCAAGGAAATGGAATATTACTGAAATAATACTGAAAACGGCACTAAACACCATTCAAACAAACGAATACTAATGAGCGTGATTTAAAGATTATATTTGGTCGATAAAGGTCTTCATACTCATAAACTATGTTCGTATCTTCGTATTGTATTTCCCTTGCTGATTAAGACAGTACGTAATTATTTTAACAGAAACTTGAACGCTTCCTATTGTCCTTTGTGACTTGCCGTTGAATATGTTAAATCTATATCGGATGGGGGTCATTATTTTACATTTATCGTGGTTAACACGATATAAAAGATGGTTATAAGGCATATCTTTATTTCGACAGACTAACATCGAACAGCACCACGTACGGTGATTCCTTGGTTATTACCAGTACCGCTAGTAGACTTATCCTGACACCAACGCAACAGTCGTAATGATATCTCCACAACCATGATCGCAACAGTCGTAATGATATCTCCACAACCATGATCGCAACAGTCGTAATGATATCTCCACAACCATGATCGCAACAGTCGTAATGATATCTCCACAACCATGATCGCAACAGTCGTAATGATATCTCCACAACCATGATCGCAACAGTCGTAATTATATCTCCACAACCATGATCGCAACAGTCGTAATGATATCTCCGTAAACATGAACGCAACATTCGTAATGATATCTCCACAACCATGATCGCAACAGTCGTAATGATATCTCCGCAACCATGATCGCAACAGTCGTAATGATATCTCCACAACCATGATCGCAACAGTCGTAATGATATCTCCACAACCATGATCGCAACAGTCGTAATGATATCTCCGCAACCATGATCGCAACAATAGTAATGATATCTCCACAACCATGATCGCAACAGTCGTAATGATATCTCCACAACCATGATCGCAACAGTCGTAATGATATCTCCGTAAACATGAACGCAACATTCGTAATGATATCTCCACAACCATGATCGCAACAGTCGTAATGATATCTCCGCAACCATGATCGCAACAGTCGTAATGATATCTCCGCAACCATGATCGCAACAGTTGTAATGATATCTCCGCAACCATGAACGCAACAGTAGTAATGATATCTCCGTAAACATGAACGCAACATTCGTAATGATATCTCCACAACCATGATCGCAACAGTCGTAATGATATCTCCGCAACCATGATCGCAACAGTCGTAATGATATCTCCGCAACCATGAACGCAACAGTAGTAATGATATCTCCGTAAACATGAACGCAACAGTCGTAATGATATCTCCGCAACCATGATCGCAACAGGTCGTAATGATATCTCCGCAACCATGATCGCAACAGTTGTAATGATATCTCCGCAACCATGATCGCAACAGTCGTAATGATATCTCCGCAACCATGAACGCAACAGTAGTAATGATATCTCCGTAAACATGAACGCAACCGTAGTAATGATATCTCCGCAACCATGATCGCAACAGTCGTAATGATATCTCCGCAACCATGATCGCAACAGTCGTAATGATATCTCCGCAACCATGAACGCAACATTCGTAATGATATCTCCACAACCATGAGTTTCAAAGATCAGAACCACTTCTACCATGTTAAAAGTATTCGGTATTACCCAACAGGAAATCAAACCATGGTCTACCGCTTTGCAGGCGGAAGTGGTTAGCACTTCACGATCGATTCGATAAGGACATTGTGAAAGCACGATAACAAACTATCCCGCAAAATGGATTAGTAACATCTAAAATACACATTAGGCATCTCCGTTATTTATAGTGTTGAACCAATGTCTGTCGAAGAAGGATTTAAACAGTTCGCTGACATTTTTGTTTATGTACAATCGAAACAGTGAGACAAGCTTCTCATACTATTTGGGAAAAGGCATGGCTTCAAAAGACGTATGCAGATTAAGGATAATTTGAACCGTTCCACGAGAAAACCAACATTATGGACTCTGCGTAATGTATTGACCCAGATCAGCCTAATCAGGGGAATAGTGGTATGAGTAATGATTCCTGAAACAAAAATTCCACAGGAGGTAAAAAGTGGCTGTGCGGGTTAGCCTGCGCGGCATACTAAGGCTGATCTGGATCAATACATTACGCAAAGTCCACAATGTTTGTTTGCTTGCGGGACGGCTCATTATATTTCTGAAACATTTCCACGGATACGACTACATGTGAGTCAGTTAGTATTGGAGCAACGTGAGGCGTGACTTGACAAGGATATCGAGCACCCAAATCTTGCAATACGCTAGATAAAGCGAGGATTGATAATAAGAACAAGTATATTGACATTTATTTGGTTGAAGGTTTCGTTGGCTTTCATTAAAATTGCCTTTCTAATATCCCGGCTGTTCTATCAGATTGATTGGAGTTCGGCTGAGATCACGTCAGACCAGAAATTCATCATTTGATCCATCTGGTAGACAATACTACAGACCGAATATACAAGACCACGCTCTTGCAGGATCAAAGGGGAAGATTCACTTAAAGACTTATGCAGCACTCATATCACGGCGGCCAGTTCACCTACACATGTGTTCCCAGGCTTTCTCCCACCAGTAATGCACACAACATACTTTACAAGCAACTGGCTGCCTTTCCACATAGGCTATTAGCCCATTGGTGGAAGACGAATGACGCTGGTCGCAGTGACTTTTGTCAAACGTCGGAAAAAATGTTGACCCAGGTGGGGTTCGAATTAACAACCCGTAGATTTACAGCCCACGTCGCTCCCGAATGAGCAACCGGGACTCGACTGCAGCACATTGAAAACGTTTTATGTCATAATTGTTCCTTGCAATTTATTTAACTCTATGTCTACCGACAGATGGGCACACGGACACAATTCCTTCGCATATGCTCTTCTTGCCTTTGGATAGTAGTGCTAATTCCGCTAGATGCAACACGAGAACAAATCATAGGCGACATACACGGTTCAATATATCCACATCATAAGAAGGGTAGGCTAGTATGTGCCCAATAATAATTCTCTTATAACTCAAAGAAACGATTGTGTTGAATACCAACGATATAGGGTTGGATAGTCAATGAATGATCTTAGTACCCCTAATTTAGAGCTCTTAATATAAATTGTGCTTCAGACGCCTACTATAGAAACTAGGTGATACGGTAAACTGGTTCAAAGATAAACTTAAAATGCAAATTCAAGTGTCATCTGCTTTAAAAACCATCGTAGAAACAGGACATAACACATATGGAAAATCGGAAGTTTAATTCGTTTTAATTTATGAAAACATAGTGGGAATCTAGAAATTGCTCATTAAACCTTTCCCTCATACGACAATTCTGCAGCAGACGACTTTGAACATATTCTGTCAAAAAATAGAAAATCTCTATAATTGAATGGATAACCTATGACTAAAAGTGGAAAACATTGTGGCAAAAGGAGAAATTGCTCGTTTTGAGCAATTTCTTCTTTTGTCACTATGTTTTCAAAAAGCCGTCTGCGCCAGAGGCGTCAGAAAGCGTCAGTTTCCCACAATGTTTTAAAAACCGTCTGCTACAAACGAGTCAAATGTTGTCTGTATGGGGGTACAAAAGCTAATAGATTAACTCATAGATCCCCTGACGAGATAGAACCCACTTAGGGGCCGGAGTCGATGTCAAAACAATCACCTTTTATAATACAAACTCGTCAGATCTGGTTAAGATAGAGTTCGTCGTGTTTTGTTCAGGACCGTACAAATAATCAGTCGTTTTATGGAGCCGATTTGTAGATGTCGGCCGCGTTACGACAATATGCTTTATTGACATTATCTGTTTGATTATGATTTTAATTACAATCAAAACGTTACAGATTTGTCAAACTATGCTGCGGTTTCGGACCTTTTTTTATTTATACTTTTCTTACATCTATGCATATGCGTTTATTTTGTTGTTGATATTTTAATGCTTTTGCTCATCTTTGTATCGCCTGATATTCCATTATCTATTTCAACCTTGAGTGACATCTATTTTGCCCAGTCGCGACTGGTGTTCAGACCAATAATTGTCATCATTGTGCAAGGTAATCTGTAAGCATTTTGTTGAGCTTTAAAATGAATCAAGGCAAACGAAAATCGACCTCAGGTGGTTATTTAATTAATTAAGTACAACAACGATCAACCTACACTCGTGTATAGTGAGTTTGAACATAAACTTGCACAGGGTGCTCTTAACACTACATTTCCAACGGGGAGTCAACTGATAAGATTGAGAGTATGCACAAACTCAGACTTGCTCTGGTCTTCTCGCTGTAAGCGGAGTCATTGTGTCGAGTTTTGTCTCGACTCGGCTCAAACGATGTCTTGATTTATAGCTGTCATCCCTATCCCCGTTTTACTCCCGTGTAAAACTATTGGTCTCATCCAAAGTTCACCTGGATATGTTAGGATTAAAACGTAGCAGAAGCTTTAATGGCTTTTCCTTCACACAGACTAAACGGCATCGGCTCTTATACCTTTCAATCCCATACATCGTATATTCATTTCGATGTTGTTTTTTTTTCAAAAATTAAAATCCAAAACCCCTTCCAACATACAACATATCTGAAGCAGACGACTTTGAAAACATCTGAGCAAAAATAACGAAAATCTCAAAAAATCAAAGTGTGATTACCTAAAATAGTTGAAAACACTGTGGCAAAAGGAGAAAATGTTCGTTTTGAGCATTTTCTCCATTTAGTCATAATGATTTTAAAAGTCGTCTGCTGCAGATGCGTCATAATGTGTCTATATGTGGGAAAGGGCTAAAGGAAACACATAACTGACACGCGTTCGCTCTTGGGAAAAGTTTGCTACGTTTCCCTGGTGTGATACTTTAAACCTCGTTTGCATTAAATACGTCTGCGACCAAACAAATGCTATATCTCGAAATTTAGAAAGTGTAGAACATTGCTATTTTTGGATATATTATGAAATTATGGGGAATGAAATGCTGAACTTTGAACGTGCGTGCACGTCTACTTTTCACTCAATGATTTCAGAGGTTGTCTCCTGCTTGTTCATATTATGCTGTCTGCATCTGCGAACTGATTGACCCTTTCACATACTCAACAAATAAATAGGAGACGACTTTGACAACAATCGAGGGCTTGGCGTAAACGGTTGTAACTAAAATTGATATTTTTTTACCAAGGTTTATCACCTCGCCATAAAGTCTTTATAAGCGTTAAATCATTTTTTCTTTGTAAACAATGGACATTTAGGTGCCATTGCTTGTTCTGAGCAATGGCACCTAAATTTGCATTGTTTACAAAGGGGTCACAATTGCCCCTAAACCAGGGTTTTCAAAATAGGTTTTTAATTACAACCGTTTCACGCCAAGCCCTCGACATAGGCTCAACTATGGACTATCTTTACAGCTCAATCGAAAGTATAGTTTGTGAATATAGTTGATAGCATTGTGACAAAAGGAGAACTTGTTTATTATTCGATTATATGTCGGCTGTAGAAGCGTTAGAAAGCGTCTGTATGTGAGAAAGAGTTAAACCAAGTGTTGATGATGTTATCGTTTTACTTTTTGAATAGAGGCAATCTGACTCATTTTGGCATACTGTTTGTATTACGGTGTTGAACGTTTTACAGGTTTCTAAATAGATCTATTATGTTTGAACACAAAAGCTGCATCTGGTCCCGCGCAAAAGTGTTTCTAAAAACAAGATGGAGGAAAGAAATTTGATCATTGCAATTTAGGGCATTGCAAAATAAAACACAATTGTTTTTGTTTTTTTCTGATGTATTTTTCTTATATAACCAACAAGTTTTAAGGTACATGTATGCAAGGAAAAGTGCTTTGCCAAAGGTCAATCCATCATGAGTGCCGCGACTTGGGGATCCAGCCCAGGACACTCGGTCCAAAATACCCTACGCTACTAAGATGGCCACGACGGATATCCTTTCGTATAATATAAAAATATCAAATATAGGACATTATAGGCACAGACTAGTCTAGAAAAGTCACCCCGCTCCCCCGCACTAGCATTACTAGTTTCTACAGGCTACTATAATCTGATAACCCATTGCTAAAAACAAAATTAGCAAAGTACGTATATATGATGTTGAAAGAGTTTTAGTTTTAGGGACATTTTTCAGAATGTGATAAATATATTAATATTAAATTATGTATTTTGGGCCAGTGGTAGCCTAAGTACTTTTGAATCAAGATTTGCCACGGTATAAGGTGACTAATCACGGTGTAGGTCAGTGTAAATATCCACCCGCTTGCATGTATTGCTGTTCACTCGTACACTCTTTTAACCCTTTCCCACATACAACAAATCTGCAGCAGACGATTTTGAAAACATAGTGACAAAAACCTGATAAATCTCCATAAAGGATAGCTTAATAGTTAAATAAAAATGAAAATATTGTGACCATAGGAGAAATTGCCCTTATGAGCCATTTCACATTTGGCCATAATTTTTTCAAAAGTCGTCTGCTGCTATTGCGTCTGCAGGGGCCGAGCCCCGGTAGCTCAGTCGGTAGCGACGCGGGCTGTCAATCCATGGGTTGTGAGTTCGAATCCCGGTTCCACTTTCTTTCCGACGATTGACAGAAGTCAATGCGACATGCGTCATTCGTCTTCCACCAATGGGCTAAGTCTATGTGGAAAAGCAACCAGTTGCTTGGGATGATTGTTGTGTGGAGTACTGGTGTGAGAAAACCAGGAAATGCACGAGTAGGTGAACTGGCCGCCGTGATATAACGTTATTGAGATTTTGTTAAAAATGGCGTTAAATTCCAATCAATCAAGCGTCTGCAGGTGGGAAAGGGTTAATACGGTCTTCATCATAATTCAGCCAAGTGACAGGGAAACTGACATTCGGATGTTTTGCAAATAATGGATATAACACTCAGCTTTGACATTCACATGATTGCCGTGTCTTTGAATGTGTTCACAATCAGCTTGCGTCGTATTTGTAAGACGAGATAGGAAACAGAAAAACTTCTAATCAGACAGAGCGAATTATTCATTCATAGGTATATCTGGAGCTAATTAAATGTTTGAATCGGTACCATAGTTCGGCAATTTGTCAACCGCAATTGCTTATTTGATTACATGGAAGGGGAGGTGTGTTCGAATCCCTCGGAATGGCAATGTTTCCTTCCCAATGATTGACAAAACTAATTGTAACTAGCGCCATGCATATAACACTGATGGACTATAAAGTGTATGTGCCAATTGTATGGAAAGAATTTAAAGACAATAGCTGCTCGCCAAATAGTTCATTCTGCACGGTGAGGGTAAACACAATCAAATCATTTCATTTGTGGAAAGAACGTTATGTGGAGTAGTGGTTCTTGTGAGCCAGGCACAAATCGATAGATGAAAATGTTGCCGTGATAAAATTAAATATTGTTGAAAACGGGATGAGATTGAACGGAAAGAGCTACGAGAGATATAATACCACCAACACTCAAATTAATTCTTTACTCATAGATTTATTTTCAGCGTAATTCAGAGACAAATATATATAAAATAATTTGCATTGCAAAGTAAGTTATGACATGTTTAAAATGATTAAATATGAAATGGCAAATGGAACAGTGAATCAAACTGTTACAATTCAGTAATGTGGTAATTCAGAGATGTAGATAAAGGTCCTCGAATCGTGTTTATAACCGCCAAAACCCATGTTGTTGGTACTCACAACATTGCGTACCATTGGATGATAAGACAAATATATCAGAACAAATATAAGCTTGCTCACAATTAGGGTATCTTCAATGTAACGAGTTTACACGTATTGTCTATTAGCTGGTGTCTGCATAGCTGATTTATTGGTCACGTGAAAGTGACGATGAGTCAATTCTCAGATATTTATTCATCGCAGACCTTTGCAGCATGCAGTAAGCATGTCTTTGTAAAACAATATATATCTGATAACTCTATAACATCTCTTAGTTGTGGGTATTCGAAGTAATCCAAGATTCGTGTCTTCATTATAATATTTTAATCATATATGATCATGATGAAAGGTAGAACATGAGAAATATGAGGGATAAATATGTGTAAAAAATATGAGTATAAAATGAAGTGATAAATAGCACGCTATAAATATAAATATAGGAAGTATTTACAATGTGTAAATGCACATATGACCCTGGCAGTTTGTTGAGAACAACTTGTAAAACAGTTAGCTGGCCTAACCCCAAAATTATTTCCACTTTGGAGTAAAGACCATCAAACTCCATCGAGACATCAAGCTCCCTAGTCTTGTTCCGTTTCCAGCTTCTTCTTATATGATAAGTATTAAGACATTCATTTGAAAGAACATATTGCAAGACTGATTGGAACATAGACTGTAAATACACGTACACGTACAACAAATGATGTTGTGTTTTATAAAAAAAAAAGTTTAATTAATAAAAAGGGCATTTAAACATTTGGCATTGGTTTTTACTTTAATATTCTAAGTAGAAATCAAAAGTACCCTTTAAAAGTCAGGATTTTTTCTTAGCGCAATGGTTAACAATCAGTATTGCCTTTTCAACAGTTAAGTCGTGATCATACCACAGGCTAATTGAAAATCCGTCTGCTGACGATTCAGAACAAATTGATGACGAAATAAAACTTCGTTGACACTGAGAATTTGCTCATCTTGAGTCATTTCTCTTTGTCGACAATGTTTTATTTTCACTTTTGTAACAAAATTATAATCAAAGTTTTCATTAAAGTTTCCATTATTTGTAGTTAGATGTAACTAGCCGTAGCATACCGATGGGTGCAAGCCAAAACAGTTTAGACAAGACTTATTTGCAACCATTTTGCATGGAACCAACACAATCAGATTATATTTTAATTGGTACAAATAATTCTCGACGGTGTCTGATACAGAGGCAGTGAGAGGTTTGCAAGGCACACTCCTGGTAAAGGCTTCACCATACTTGTCTTATCCACGTCGTCAACCTGAGATGCTGAGGTCTGTCTATAATAATGATCACTTTCGTGATCAAGTTCAGGATTTCGAATTGCTATTTCAGCATGAGAGGATGATGATAGAACAGAATTAACAGAATTATCTAAACGTGATGGCACACTTGACGAAACATCGTCGTCATTTTCAGAGACGTCAATCTCTTCATTTTCATCGTCATTGTTTTCACTATCGACATTACCGCTTTCATTCCCATCTGCATCAACTTCACAATCATTGTCTTCAAAAACATCATCAACATCATAGTCAGTTTCACATTCATGTTCAGGTGAATCTATAACATTTGGACCGTCGGTTTCGTGCTTCTTAAGATGACGATCTAAATTGGTTTGCTGGCCAAAACATCGGTCACATAACGGACATCTGAAGGGGCGTTCTTTGTTGTGGATATTTCTGACGTGACGCTGGAGGTTCGAGGAGATGGAAAAGGATCGCTCACAATATTTACATTTGTACGGTTGTTCCCCAGTATGGGTTCGCAGATGACGAGTCAAATTTGCACTCCTTGGGAAGACCTTCCCGCAGAATTTACAGCTGTAACGGTCCCTTGGTTTGTGCTGCATCATTGCCAGCCCTGGAAAGTCTCGAAGTCCTGGATAACTTTGGAAAGATGGTGACATACTTTGTTGTAGTGCAGCCAGATGTCTCTCCTGTTGCTGTTGTAGATGAAGTGAGTAAGGATTTATTAAGGGCATTGGTAAGCCAGTGTTCATAAATGGAAAATTATGGTACATGTTGTAATGGCTTGATTCTAGCATCATTTTATCAAGTCGCTCCTTCGCGTCGGTTTCTAAAGCATGCATTTGAGCTTTGACCGGGCTGACTGCAAGACGTGGTATGGGGGATACAATATTTGTTTGTTTTGGCGACACCTGTGGCGATGAAGTTATTGAATCACTGGTGCTGTAACATTTTGATTTCTCTTCCATAACTAAGTCATACTTGGAGCGGCTTAAGTCTAACGGTTGTTCACTTTTAACATGTGTCTCTTTAGAACGAACTATATCTGTCTCCGCGAATCGACTTGCAATTGGACTACTTGACACAGTAGCATACTGCGGCTTTGGAATACGTATTCGAGGTTCAGACCTATTCCTACGCTCTCTTTCAAGTCTTGCATGTAGACTCTGAGAGGGTTCGCTATCAAAACTATCAGTTCTCTTTTTTTCACCATTATCAGAAAAACTGTCACCATCCGAGCTATGATTTACTTCTGACTCCCCATCACTTCCGGAATATTCTTTCATCGCTCGCATTTTCTTAGTAACTGGATGATGGTCATCTACAATTGGTCGTCTTGAACCAGGGAAGGAATCCTGATATTCAGACCTAGGCATATGATCAACGGAACTCGCAAATGGATTTGCTGCTGGAAACAATTTAAATTGGTCAAAAGCTGGTCCAAATGGAAACGAGGGCAGGCTTGGTCCAAAGGGCGAAACCATAGGCAGCGAGGGTCTGTTTCCATACATACGCATGTAGAACGATGGGTTAAACGCCGATGGTAAAGTTGGAACACCAAAGGCAGGCAGCTTGGATTTCAGATCATTCTGTATGTTCATTGGGAGTCCATTTCGAAGCGCTCCTTCGCAGAATCGTTTATGTTTACTAAGGGATGTTATCGTTGAGAACGCTTGGCCACAGTCGGTACATTTTATCTGCTGTCGACAATCCGCATGCATTCTTTTATGCCTGCATAGGTTGGAGAACTGGGTGTAAGCCTTTAAACAAACTTCACATTGAAAAGGTTTTACACTAGAGTGTATGTGTTGGTGCTGCTTCAAACCGGAAGAGGTTGCGAACGTTTTACCGCATTCAGGGCATGCATGACTGCGGGCTCCCATATGTTGGGAACGGATGTGACGTTGAAGATTTGAAGGGTCTGTGAATGTCTTTTCACAGTGCTCACAACAGAAACGTCTAATGAGTTCGTTCTGAAAATATACAAAAAATAACATTAAGAATAACAATTTCGCTTATACAGAATATTTCTCTACCTCTGTAGAGTTTTTATCAAATTGTTGTTCAGAACAAACATTTTCTCATGTTCCCATAATAGTTTCAACACTTTATTTTTAATAACGCTTTCAATTATTTAGAAATAAGATAAAACTGTGCATGTAAAGCGAAATATGTTGATATATTGTGATTAAGCAAAACAGAAAGCCAGAAAACGGAAAAATAGTAGTGTTTCTTTTAGAGGTTCCTATTTGATTGCATCCCATTCCATGCTCCAGATAACTTTTAAAACATTTGAAAAAGAAATTATCTTAACGAGCGTTTTGTCATTTTCCCGCAAGGTTAGTAACTTCTATTTCAAAATGCACACGTAATTTTTACAGAAGTATGAGTTTTATCATCAGACACTTTTTAAAGTTGTCGACTCTGAAAATATTATAGCAGGTTAACGGCTAAGGTGCAAAACACTGACGTCCAAAGTGATGCACCATTGGAGCAGTGCCCATTAAAGGACTAAATATGTTCGCAATTTAAGAACTGAAACAATTCGTTCTTATACAACTAATGTATCGCAGGTTTCTTTAACATGGACAATTATTGAAATTATAATGAAGGGGCAATTAACGTTTGTTACCGTTTATTCATCTGATACCTTGAGAATCGGTTGCATAAAAGATTTTATGAAACAAGTGCATACTCCGGTAATCTAAATGTAAAACCTTGAAATGGACTTGGAAAAAGTCGAGTCAAAAATCGACTGCTGAAGAAGGAGTCAAAGATCGTCTGCATCTGGGAAAGTGTTAAAAGTTACTATAATCTGATATTTAGATCAGCTAATATTTCAGTCTCTATTATTGGCTTTTGTATAAAATAAAAAGAAATCAATATGAAATCATCGAAACATGCGTTTGTTCTACATGCACATTGGCTCTACATCAGACATCAGACAGACGTTATCAAGTATTTTCGAAAATCTTGACGTGTGAATCGTGAATGTAATATACTCGGATCATAATCATAATTTCATATTCATTGTTCACATTTATTTTAAAGAGAACATCCTCTTAATTTACATTTACACCTGAACACTTCTGATTTCTCTTTTGTTTTCAAAAGATAGCTGCGATCCAGGAATTGGTTCGAGTTAAACGATATTTTTGAATTATCACATGTTCGAGCTATCGAGAGTTTACCGTTTTATGAAACCATACTTAATTGATGGTCATCATATTCTATTAATGTCTAATTATCTCACAAACATATTTCAGGATACGAATAGTAAACCTCTGTTCATAAAGGTTAGAATCAAGTAAATATTGTCAAGTAATAAAGCATGATTTAATTATCACTATCTTTACCTGACGTGTGCTGCCTTCTGCCTTCCATATTGGATAGTGATGTGGTGTCGTTGCGTCTCCTTGCCCGGCTTGGTACGACTGATTAGAACTGGTGCTGCAAAGATTCAGACAGATTTTTCATCACTATGTGATCCAATGTGAACGTTACTTTATTTAACAATTTCTCAGATACAACACATTTGCAGCAGACGAATTTAAACGCATTTTAGCAAGATATAAAATCTCTATAAATGAAATATTTTGTCTTAAGGAATCATTGCTCGTTATGATGTAAAGAGTACGCAATTTATAAAGAACATAGAGCATCTTATAACTTTGATATGTAATCGCTTAAGTTATAGAAACCGCAAACACGAAAATTGTTTATTTACGATAAAACACATTAAGAATATGACCGTGGTATCAACTTTCAACATTTCTTTATCCGTGGCATTACAAAACAATGCTTTTTTGTACAATTGAAAATTTAGATTTTTTTTTTTTTATTTGGGTAAAACGTAAGTACAAATGTACATGAAAAAGTAAAAAACGGAAGATGCACATTACGCAATTAACTGAACGATGGTTATTGTGAATGGTAGTCCTATATATTTTGCAAACAAAAATATATTTTCAAATGGAAAAGTTTTTGTCTCAAGGTATAAAGATATCACATAACATTGCCGTATATTTTTATTTATATCTTTAACAGTTACTATGAACCAATCATTTGATCGGTACATTGCACATTGCAAATATTGTAGTCTATAGATTTTCCAAATGGGAAATATGTTAAATCTGCAGGTTTTGTCGTATAGCCAAAACGAAAATGATTCGAAGTAATAAGAGGAGGGAAAAATACCTTTCGTCAGTGTTTCGTCCAGTTTGTTGACAGTGTTCGGCTACATGTTCTACAAGCTCCTCTCTGGATTCAAATGTGTTGTCGCAGTTGTTACATGGATAACTGTCCTTTATCATGCCTGAAATCATATTCAATTGAAGATTTTAATTTAAAGCGGAAATTTGACTTGATTGAAATACTTCAAGATGTTCGACGAATTTATGTTACTGTCAATAACGCTCAAATCTAATGAACATAACGTTAAATAAATGAATAATACATTTACCCTTAAAAGTGCCTGTTTTTATTGCAGTTGGGTTATTAACATATTCTAGAGAAGGGCATATTTATGCAAATATATAGTAGTTTTGACATTTGATTTGTATACATGTACATGTTTTATGTTACATAATAAATAATGCTAAATAGAATAAAAGTTAAACATTCTTAAATTACTCTTAACTCATCGTAAAACGAAAAAAGGAATAAATGCAACTTCACTCAAATACAATTAAATCAATCATGTTTTATCATTTGAATTTAATAAATTAATTTAATATGAAATAAATGTTAACTCCTTCACACGTTACGCCTTCTAAATCGAAGAATTATCTGTTTTTAAGATTTAAATTGGTTACATCTTTTTTAAATACTTGCTTTTCGGATATAAGTTGCTTTCCATGCGCGTTAGTAACCAACATCCTCCACTTCGATTCATTGAAATGGAAATAAAGACTACCCAATTAGTTAATGCAAAGCAGTTGAAACTGCATTATGTAATAGACCGTGGTTACCTTTATTTTGCCCTTAGATGTTTGTTTCTGTCATCGCATCAATTTAAATATGTTAAGTTGTTTAACAGACGTAGTCAGAGATCTCATTCATGTTCTTTGTATGTTCTTTGTAATTTGGTAACAAATGACGAGATCGATTGAGTAATATCTTTTGAAGACTTTTAAGAATATCTTGAAGATTTAACGCGTTCACTTGCTGAATTTAAATTGATGTCGTTAAATCGAACTTTTAGTGCTGTTTTCTTTTCCTAATCGAATTTTATGTTTCAAAGCATCACCCGTACATATTAGATAACTGTAAGAATAAAATCATTATTTTTCAAACCATGTGATATCAACATGTTCCACAATATGCGTCGAAATCAAAGTTCGGTAGATAAAAGGGGCTAAGGAAGCATCAAGTAATCAAGCGAATGTTGATGGGCTTTTTTAAACAATCGACGGACGTAGCCTGTTAACAAAATGACTCTTTAGAATTTCTGCTTTCTTTTTTAATGACAATGATAATCTGTCAATATCACAAAATGAAGCAATCTCGGACCAGCTGCCATTATGTCATCGCTACCCGAGCTCTAAGCAAACGACGGTTAGCAGACGATTTGATTAACCATTTGCCTGATACGAAACTGTTAGTGTCGTCTGCTTTAGAGACATCTGAGGATAAACCTGTTCGATGTCTGGAACATTTTAAGTGTAAATTTCTAAACGTTATATAAAACAGCAATTAGAAAGTTGTCCTTTTTCTATAATATTTTCATAAGTCGTATGCTGACAAAATGCATTACCCTTTCACGACGTTAGTATATGGAAAACTACAAAGACTTCACAGTGATTTTCAGTAAAACAAGTACATCAGAAGTCGCATATTCGATACAGAAATATATTAACGTTTTACGCATGAACTGAAAGAAACTAAATTGAATCGAAACAATTGCAAAATATTGTATATTAACAGGTCACACCAAAGGTACGATCAACATGGCTTTGTAATGTAATAAGCATTGAATTGAATTATATGCGGCATTTCAATAATTGAAAATACGAACAAAATCAGACATTTTAGAGAAATGGTACGACTATGAAACAGATGCATCAAATAAGTCTATAACTTCTAATACACATTTTATAAAATTATTAATTCTAAATCAAATTCCATTAATGTTTTAGTTCATTATGTAACTGGTACATGCTACAGTATTAAGTTAGGTTGAGCGATGTCACAAAATTCTTTCACCACGTGCGTTAAGGGTAACTATAAGTGATTATGCCAAATGACATCATCTAACAATAGATTGATTCTGAGACGCGTGGAACTGGTGTGTAAGAGAGGAAAAACACTAATTAGATTTCAGTACTGTATTAATTTAACTTAAATTTATGTAAAATAGGATTATAATGCCTCGGGGTTTTCCACAAGGAGCGGTTTTCTGAGCTTCCCATTCTACGAATTGCACACTCAATGTTCAAGACCAAAAACAAATGGCTTTGAAATAAAATTTATTGCGTTATATTGGTTTTGTCGACGAACTTAAAGAGATGGGAAGCGTTCACTCCATGAATGTAACAGCGTAACAATAAGCCGCCTTCAAGGATAACAACCCATGAACGGTAAATATTTTTTGCCAAGACGGGTACCAATCGAGTGTCATAACAACATCGAGTTATTAATCCCAGAGCCGCATCAGACAAAAACTGATCCTCTTTTATATTTAAATCTGTATTACTTTCACCCACAACGTGAGGATAATAATCATATCAAAGGTTTACTTTTCTAGGTTTGTGTCGAATTATAATTACAGTTCATATATACGAAGACTGACAATTGAACAATATTCTTAGTTGCAAAACATGTCTGTATAAGTATTTGCTCTAAGAAAAAAGGAACTCACAATTCGCATACATAATAAAACTGATCATAAAAAGATTATGTCTCACATCGAGGGATGCATGTCAGGTTAATTTAACCAATTCAGTTAAAACACGAGGGTCAGACATATATATAGAAAGACATACAAACGGATAAGTGGACCCCAAGTATCTTGAGCGACGCCAAATTACCATTTGCCCCTGACACGGAAAATTTTGAATTTCATTGGAACCAGGGACAAAGGTTCTGACAGAAAGGCGAATCATCTGCTTGCTGGAGACAAGACTGGTGTTCACTCTCGCTTCTATAGGGAAGCAGGTGTTGTCGGAATAAACAAATACACATGAATACATTACCGAAGCATTTGCGTAAGATGATAATGTAACAGAGCCAAAAGGATAATACGCGCCATGTCAGAGGAAAACGGCCATTCAAACCACAAACGGTCCAGATCAAACTTGACTGAGCGATCAATAGCCCTGCTCTACATGTATTTGCAAATGCATTCTTGAAGCCTCTGGTGAATGTGTATGACCATAAATCGGACATACAAGATGCAATTTGATCGTATTTACCAAATGATTTAAAGAATGTCTGAAACTCGTGTTACGAGTGATATGGACCGATTTATTATGAATCATCTAGTGGCCGAACTTTCGGTGTTTTAACTCCAAACTACATTAGCTAAATCTCCTTGCTAGGTGCAAATACGTCGGTTTTGAATTAAATTTAAAAAAGATTTTTAGAGCTAGTGATCTTTAATTATCAATAATGCGTTTCGAAAATACCAGTTAAAATTTATTTATGATCAACATAAAAAGAAGAATTATTGGTAAATTTCTGAAAAGCATCTTTGTAATAGTTCTGAAAATACTATTATTCGCAATTCTGAATTTATTGACATTTTATTGGGCGATTGTACTAGTTATAACAGTTCCAGCAATTTCTTCTTTTGACAAAATGTTTTAACACGTTGCTACTGCATATGCGTCAAAATGCGTCTCTCTGTGAAAAGGGTTGAGGTTTAAGATATGTCTTTGGTTTTTAAAGGGTTTATAATGATTCTGGAAGTTAATCAGCATGCCGGTAGTCGAGTTGATTGGCTATTCGTTCAAACAAATTAAAATCCTCGCCTGGTTAGGTATGTCATTCAGTTGTGTTTATAATAGTTCACTGGGGAACATTCAGACGTTTTATCTAATTTTACATTTTTGTTAACATGCATAATCAATGATGTCTGATTTACCTACAAAGTCGTCAGCTTTGTTAGCATATTCTTCAAATAAGTGTGTCAATGGTTTAAAAGCTTATCTTAAACGGGTTAATAAGTTCGAAGGTGTTTCTGCTTTACTTGCGCGAACAAAACTGATATGTAGTCTATTTAACTATTTGTTGAAGATGCATTTGTCTTATTCTCTACGTGATATCCACAACTTCATAACTCAATCTTCAAAGCATATCAGGGACTTTGACATTTCATAATGGAATTTGTTTTTAAGTGAATGCTACGATTAAAAGGCACTGTGGTGATCTTTAAAGAGACTGCGAAATGAAACAAAACCATGAAATAGAATTTGCTTCGATAAAAATAATTATGTATCACACGACATTATTGACCTGGTACTTAACTAATCTTGACGACGTACTTTGACGCATATGCAACAGACATATTTGGAAAACATTGAACTTTCATTTAAAGAGATTTAAACAACATTTTTGTCAGAATAATTTCAAAGTCGTCTGTTGCACATTTGTTGTAGTGGGGAAAGGGTAGAAGACTACGAATCTGAAGAAAACATACACCACAACTTCAATAATTGAGCAAGTACTTATAAATGCATACTCAAAAACGTTTTAATCATTAATTTTGCAGTATACATCAAAAAATCAAATAACTCGAATATTTAATGGGGCAGGGGTTATTTGTGCTCAAGTGTTAGCGTTTTATCTTGTCCTTTTTACGTTCTTTCATCGTCGGTGTTAAATAGGATATAAGTTGATTAACCCTTTACATACGACATGTGGAGCCCACATTAGCAGAAGACTTTTAAAATCATTGTGGGAAGTGTGAAAATGCTTAACATCAACAATTTCTGATTCCTTCCCAAGATGTCTTCAATGTTGTACCTGTATCATACTTAAAACTTTAAAGATGTAAAATATATAATTGTCTTTTGATATTTTTTTAAGACGACGACTCAGACTCTAAAAATAAAAAATCAGCGGGGTTAAATAGGATTTAAGTTTATTAAGGGCACCTCTATTGTAGGGACAAGAATCCCTTTCAAACTGTCCGCAGTAACCCCGATCAGATGACTCTTAAAACTAATTGAAAATTAATTGTGTCAACCAGTAGTGCTATATTTTTATGAATTAAAGAAATGTCGGGGGATGAGTGTTTTTCAGATTAAAAAACATATCTACTCATAAAATGAAATCCTTTTCTATGTTCATATTCTATAAGAGTACGTTTAAACATGACATTCATTTGAGTTCGGTTTAACGGGTACATCAATTTCCTCTCAAACAAAAAAGGGGGGTTCTCTAATGAAGGCTGTATGTCAAACGCTTAGGTAAGGAGGAGTGAACTTGTCATTTCATACAGCAATTCAAACCAGTGAGGCGATCATTTTGAGTAACAACGGCATAGGATGTTTGGCAAATAAAAAATGAAACAGATCTGCACAGGACGACGTTAGAAAAATATAGGACGAAAGGAAAGATCTCCATAACTATAAGTATTATTATTGAAAAGAGTTAGACACAATGTGGCAATAAAAGGAAATTGATCATCATGATCATGTTCCCCTTTTGTGACAATGTTTTCATAAGTCGTCTGCTGCAAATGCGCCTGCGGATTTGGCAGATTTAAAACATTTGAGGTACGCTGCTTGTCTATAGTGATGTAACTTTCAAATCATTCTGTATCTTCATCTGTCATAAGGACAGTGCAGCGCCTATTTTATTTTCGGCGTTAATGTTTGGTCAATCTTTGTATGAAATACTATTTTTCTATATGAATGTATACGCTGGCCAGTAAGCTGAGACTGTGCATACGCTAGATCCCACCTGATGCTTAACTGTTCAAAAAAATATACGACTTTATCGGTTCATTTTTGCATGAGCCCGAATCAAATTTACTTAAATGGACGACATATGCGATGATAATCGCCTATTCATAATTGGGGCAGCGCTTATGAATTAATTTTAATTTCTAAAGTTGAACTCTGCAATTTTATATATCTTGTCTTTATCTTGTACAGATATCATAATTAATATGCCCCTCGAAGCTATTAACAATAATCCCAAATCCACAGGGCGGGTTTATCGACAATGGTGACACTAAACAGTATTAGAATGAACAAATGATGGGCTTTTGACGTTCATAAGGTTGATAATCGAAAATAAGAGATTGTACGAAGATTTTTTGAAAAAAGCTTGTCATTCAAATTTGTGACACTTCAATACGAATCAATGATGTATCATGATTTAATAGGGAAATTGTCATTATCACCATTCAGTTGAAATGCTTTTACTTCGATAACCCATTCTGTCTTCTATTTATTCATTTCTGACAATTACTCAGTAAAATGATGTCATTGCTTTGTTGCAATCAGTAGCATTTAGTTCTTTTTTCTCTGATATATAACATTTTTTAATTACTTCTTTACTTATTTAAGGATATGGATTAGTCTTCAGCACCAAATATGAAGACAAACCTTTTTGGGTTATCAATACGAAATAAAAGCAATCCTTATTACAACATGAAACATTATATAACCAAAAGTGGACCCCCCCCCCCCCCCCCCCTCCCACACACACACCTTTTAAATCTCAATATGCGGAATCAATAAATGATATATTCAAAAATCCGAACACAAACTTATTTAAGAATCGTTATATAATAACCGTTCTAAAGGGACTTCAAAAAGACGGTACGGTACGTCTTAATCACTAACATTAAAGATCCAGATCAGAATGCGCAACCAAGACATGCTGATAAGTATCTTCGCTTGTCGTCAATTCCACTTCTGTTGGTTTCCACGTGCCCCAAACGAACTATGATATTCACTGAAGACGTATTGAATAATCATCTTACCTTCATCGTTGTGATTCTTATCTTCTTTGTATGACTCTTCTGAATCATACAGCAACATTTCTCCTTGTCGGACTTCTTTCCTGGAAATTAAATAATGCGCTTTGTTAACATACTATCACTATTAGCAAAACCTAACAGGTATCAACTGGATAACTCATGATGTAATCATATATGTGACTGCCCATGAATTCCCCATCTTGGTTTAGTAAAAAAAAAAAAGACGAAAGGAAAAGAAACAAAGTCCAACGTGTGCATGGAACCTTGGAATACTAATACGTTAGTAGTCCCAGATGGAACACAAGGGTTGGCAGAAAGGAAGAGGTGCTAGACACAATCAATCAAAGCGTACTGGTCAGACATGTGGATGGACGGACAAACGCTGCACTTGTAAATGTGGTCAATAAATGTCCCCTTGTATAACAAGTAGGAGACACACAAAGAAAAACAACCAAAAGAAACTAAAAAAAATGTTTAGAATAATACAGATCCGAGAATTTCTCTACTTTAAATTGTGAAAGACATTATTTAAAGCAATAACGTGTTTCAATGTTTGAATCATTTATTGTCAAAAGTTGTTGGAGGCAGACGAAAACAAATACATGTAATTGGTACAGCCACAAAATGATTATGATGAGTTGTCATTTTGAATTGACAACAAATAAAATATTTAAATTTTATTTTCATAAACAGCATTCTTTTCATAACGGTGGGTGACTAAAGAACTGTCATTATTAGTCATTATGTGGTTTGAGTTTTGTCATTATAGGCTGTATCGACTAAATTGGAAAATATCGTTTTTCCCATTTAGCTCGTTCACTGTCAACTTCAAATGAAACTTCAAAGTTCATCTTATTATTACTCGTCTCGTTTTCGATATAGTAATAATTGTGATTTGTCCATCCTAGATACGCCCTTTACATTATTGTGTCGGGTTTTTTTCTGTTACCAATAGTGTATTCCCTATTTTTGTAGAGTTGATTTTTGCTGCAGATTTGTTGTATGTTGGAAAAACAAAATCAAGATTCGTAAGTCACAACAAATATTTTATTACAAGATATAATAATTATAGTGAGTTATATATCTAGATAACAAATTATAAATCATTGAACTAGTCAAGCTTATGCTCCCTAATCCTGTCACTTGACAGAAATATTGTCAATAAAGGCGATATTTTTTAATATGTAACTCGCAAAAACACTTTAATCGGAGGATAAAAGTGTTGTAGTGAATTATGTCTTAAGATAACCAATTATAATTCACTGATGTAGTAAATCTCAATTTACTATTTTATTTATCTATCGACCTGATTTAAAGTTTAATAATATATATACTTTCACAGCATCTAAAGAAAGAAAAGAAACTTGATGTAAAAGTAGCAGTAACATTTTGACGTAGGAGTGAACAAACATTAGGAAAGAATATGATATTTCTCTTGGCATTTTTTCACATTTTCTCACAATATTTTCCAAAGCCGACTGGCAATTAGAAAATATCCTGTTCCGATGAAAAACACCGGGTTTTTTATGTGCCGTGTCCAATTGTAATGCATGTCATATCTTACAGAGAACATCCCTAATAACTAAATCAGGACACCGTGTGGTAGGTACAGTCACTCAGCTTACAATTTAACATCCATAATAGCGAGAAACGGCCCTTCAAAGTACTAATACTATTAAATACGGATCGGTTGACGTTCCATATTTTGGCCACGCTAAACAAAAACCGACCTTAAACGGTTTTGAAATTAACAGCAATAACGAACAAACATCGTATTTGTATAGTCTGGTGTTTGTCGTAACCGTTCTCCGGCGGCTTCCATGCAGAGTAACTGTGTCCTTAGATGACCAACGAGGAAGATCTGAATCAGACTGCGCGAAGGTAAAGGTTGATCCGGATGTACGCTTGTTGTAAAGCTCCGTAGATCGGTTTTCGTATGACGTGACATCAATTTATTACTCATTTCAATAAGACGGGAATACTCTGTTTCATCTTATCTGTATGCAGTGATGTATTTTGTCATCCTCTTACCCGGTTGGTTGACACTCACTTTAAAGGGACTTTCTCACGATTTGTTTTATTATTTGAACGGTGTTAAATGCAGCTTTCAACAATATTTCCGTTTCATCACGGCATTTCCTGAGTAAATTGTTAGTTCGGCATATCAGTTGCTATTCAACCAATCCTGAACACCAATGCTGGAAGCCACCACTACCATTGTTTTAAGTCTTGATAATGACCCGACCGGTGATCGAACTCTGTGCTTCTTCTCTTTGGGCACACGCTCTAACCATTACACACCTAGGTAAAATCAACTAAATATGCGCGGCGCTACACTGGTGACCAGTGTATATTCAGATTAACCTGCACACTCGAACAGTCTAACTTAAATATGTGCGCTTGTAAGTCGAAAAGGTACTGGTTATGTTTCCAGGAAGCAGACATCGAGCGATATTCATATAAGCTTAAATCTTGTTTCGCAATCGATGTAAAACAAATAAGTTTTAAAAGTCGAAAAAAGCATTCGACATGTCCTCTGACAAAGAGTGTGCGTTTAGATCACATCGAAAATATTTGCAACTTTTTTCAATCACATACTTAGACTGACTGTAAAAGTGATTCTATAGACAGAGCATGCCGCTTCAACATGAAAATATAGTTTGTTGTCAAAGTATGTCATAACCATGTACTTTATAGTATACAAACTAAAAATGCTAAATGTATTTAGACTAGCTGTTTGCAAAACATGATCTTTCAATACGCAACAACCGCAGAATGTGTAGTATTGTAAAATGTTCCCAGAACGGACTAAACCCGAAAGCTTAATTTGTGAAGGTCTACAAAAAGACGGCATCTCATGAACACTATTTAAATGGAAATTAAATCGGCATTGATTTCGCTCAGTGTCGATATGATTGCAATAGTTTTGTTGTCTGAAAAGTATGATCCAAAACTCGTGATACAGCACCTTTAATGTATATTTCAAAAGTGTCAAGTTTTTATATCTTTGTACTATATGCATCGCTAAGTGATTTTACGTTCTTGGTGTGATAAATTCACTTACTACATAGAGCGTTTATAATGTTATCATTCAGTTTTGCGATCTTCAAAAACGTGTATGAAATGTCACCAGTGTTTCAGTATGTTATGGACTTAAATATCGCTAATCCTTCTTTGATGATTCGTTTTTGATGGTGTCTTCTTCTTGAGTAGTTCAAATGGGATGAAGTACTTGATATTCAATTCGCATACTATTTCGTTCAACTGATACGTTACAATATTTTCAGTAGCTGTCTACTGCAAATGCGTTGGGTGTCGCATGCAACAGGCAAATGAGTGAGTATTATGTTACAGTCTTGTTTTCTCACAGCATGAATTCAAAAGTATGAACCTTTCATGTTGTCCACATATTAAATACAACGTACATGTGACTTATTTGGTTCCTGTTGAATATGCAAAAGTTTTTGATTAAATGTTATTTCTATATCACGGTTTTCTTTTTCTTAATGGCATAAGAACAACATTTAAAATTAATTGTTCAATGGTATCTTTATCCCAGTTATATAAATACAAATCGCCAAATAAGAATTTGTTCTCTGTTGTTTTGCAACTGCTTCCCTTAAAATCATGACTTTCGTAAATGGTTATGTGTATCTCTCATGCCCAATATTGCCTCATTCGTTTTTATGCCTTAGAATTTCATTCATTTATTTATTTCTTCATTATAGGTTGCTTTGTTTTATTTGAATATGTATCTTTCATAGATAACTGCATATTTAATCGTAATACCAGAAACCATTTGATTTAAATGTGGTTTATATCTATATTGTGGCTGGTTTCATTTTAGTTGGGTTCTGCTATCTTTAATTGCACAATGCAAAATGAAATTTCACCGTTTTGGGAACGATGTCACAATTACATGTATCTGTATATTCAGTTATGTTTTATCTGTGTAAGCACCATAGTTCTTACATATTAACAAAAGCTTAATCCTGCAAACTGCCGAACACGGTACGCTGAAGCATGTACACATTGACAATGACTGCTATCACTGTTTATCTGGTATAATAGTTCCGTCTGCTTTGAAACCAGATCACAGGAGGAAAGCAATGTTAAGCTCGAAAATCGGAAGTGATACGGAGTTGACAATATTGTGGTAAAGATAGGAAGTGTTCGTTTTGAAAGATTTCTCCTTTCACCCCTATGTTTTTTAATGCCGACTGTTGCAAAACCGTCAAATGTTGGCTGTATGAAGACATTGGTTTATTATGAAGCAATTATTACAGACGTATCACAATTACGAGTTTCTATTACGCCTGAAATGAATCAACTTGATTAATTAAATATAAGTTAATAAGTAAATAAAAGTGGCTTACCTCTTAAAGTCAATTACACTGGATACCGATCGCCTACTCCAAAGTTAAAGAACTTTCTTTTTTAATTACATCAAATTATTTATCCTAATCAAACAGTATAAAACAGTGATTTTATTGGGCGAGAAAGTAAACTCTTTTAAGCTTTCAACTTCTTCAGAAGAAAGCCTTTCACACACTGATACTAAATTTGTAAAGGTGTTTAAATTATAATCAATACTAAATGGTAAAAAAGCACCTAAGAAAATTGATACCTTCGCCCGTACGCCTAGCCCAATCGATAACAATATCACAAACCAAGCACCGCCTCCTCTTTTCCAGCCCAATTAGAATTCGTTTATACCTCTTTTCGTTACGGGTGGCCGTATAGGCGTAAACGAGCCTTGTATGGTGAGAGGATAATAAAGCGGTTTAATGTCACGCCAGACAAGAATGCCCTTCACTTTTCTATATTTTTGCGTCAATTACGGCACACAGAACAGCCCTAACATTCGTCTTCAGCTGTCAAATGTAGAAAATGTAATTAGAAAAAGTCGTACATGCACATGATAAGAAAATGTCCGTTTTTGATATTGACCTGTTGATATGTGTACAAATTGTTAGATATGTGTACATATTTGTTGATATGTGTACAAATGAAACTGTTTGTGTACATTGTATGTATTCAGCGTGTTTTCCCCAGCTATTCAAATCCGATGCGTCGAACCATAGCATATTAGACAGTGGAAATACGCAGCAAATCATTTTGGCTTCACGTCTGCAGTGTTGAATGTGACCATAAACAATGTTCACGTGACTGCTGAGTTCAGTCCTCCGTGGCCACATATTTTGTCTAACTGAGAGAAAATTAGGCAAATTCAATTCAGTAAACGTCGGTGTTTCTTTCTTCTTATTTTCAACGCAACATCGCAGTATACACAGGTCTGATAATTATATGACAGTGGTGCTGAACTGCTAAAACAGTTAATCGAAAGTCATGAAAATGTACAAAGTTTCGCTTACTAGGTATGTCTAACCACTAATATTTCAAGACAATTTTGAAACAGTTTTCAAACTTTGACTATAATATCTTTAATATGGAGTTCAGCACCTTTAATGCCATCGTCCAATGCACGATACTTCACACGAATACTGGTTTCGAAACCAAGTGCGTGATAGGGCACAATAACAATGATTTTTGTCAGAGTACATGTTAGATTCAAAGCATTACGATATTTACGAAAATCAATTCGCATTTACATTTGCACGAAATAAATCGGAAGCTAATGACTTCAAGAACTGGTTGTTTTGCCTTGACGCAGAACTTGTACAATAATGAAGGCATATCGCTTACAGAAAACAACCCTAACGTTTACAATGTCACTCAAGACGAATGCGTTGAGAATGATGTTAAATGAGGTTGACGTTCATTTATTCAGGCTATATGTCGTTAAGGTTCCCTTCTAATTCAGTGTATTTTCGGCTTCGCCTTTTGATGGAAATGGTGTAATACTGTTTGTCCTTGCGATGTTTAGTTTAATCTGTTATGTTTTTATTCTGTATTAAGTGTAAATAATTTCTTCGTTTCATTATTCGTCGTTAAAAATAGCATGTTGTATATCGAATAAATGAGATATGTTTAAATCGAATTACATCCCATGTATATATAATCGAATCTGTGCAATATGTTTTGACAAACTTAAGTAACATTTCGAATAAGAAACACAAGTTGTATATCGAATAAGAAACATAAGTAACATATCGAATAAGAAACATAAGTTGCATATCAAATAAGAAACGTAAGTTATATCTATTTATATTATGTCTCTTAAATGATATGTTTGCATATAAAACAGTCGCATCTAACGCATCATCAGCTTCATCATATCTAGTTATTAATTGTCTCATTCTTGATTAAATATACCCGCAATGATAAGACTATGTACGCATGAGTAGTAGTCGAGACATGACAGGTGTAACAAATAAAATAATAGTTCCTCTATGAACGCATTGTTAAGAATTGATTAAAACATGATGTCTGGTAGCCAGCCTTCCAGGAACGCCTGGTCAACATTGACTTGGGGCACATTATTCCACAGTATGATGGTAGCCAGGATGAAACTGTTCTGGTATACTGATATTCGCGCCCGAATCTGACAGATACGCTTATTTTGACCTCCGGTGAATTATTTTGTAGTAATACGGAGTTGAGGATCTGGGTTTTCGTCTGATCTCATATAACATGGTAGTGCTACGATGTTCCGTTGGTCTTGGAGGGTGTCACATTTCAGATCATGGAGCATACTTATGGCACTGCTAGTTCATGCGTCCCTTACGAATCTAGCCGTTCTAGGTTGAACCATTTCTGGGTGGGGGGACAACACTGACGAGGCATATTCCATGGTTGGTCGAACATATGTCTTGAAGGCGTATGCCATATTTAAACTTGAATAAATAAGATAATCAGATTATCGATCAAATGACAAATGCAGTTCCCGAATAGAAATGTATACTTTATAACTATAAATTCAGTCATTGTACATTGTTTTCCAATTATTTTACTTCTTGCTGTATTTGTCGGTTTTTAAATATTCCTTTCTCTGTTGGGTTTCATTCCAGCCGAGTGGTTATGTTTTTTGTACGAACAACTTATGAAACATAATTTTATTTCATTAAAAGTCGGGGGCCTAAACCTATGCTAGACGGCTGCTAGATAAGGTTTTGTCCAGTCTGTGACGAGCAGTCTTCGTTGTACCCAGTTGCAATGATTTGAATCATGTGATGTGTTAGCCGACTGTGTACCATAGTCTAATCTGTACATTTAGAAAATTGTACAATGATTGCAGTACCCTGAACAAGGAAACATTGTCTTATATACCATTTAGTGCATGGAAATGCTTATGGATGCCTATTGGTATAATATAAACATATATTGCGTTTCTAAATTGTGAATAATGTTATTTAATTTTAATAACTCTAGTCTACTTTCAGATAACGGCGTTTTAACGTTCAGATAAGTGTTACGCTCAGATAACAGTTACGTTACCCATTGATAGGGAACCCACCAATATAACTATAACTTTAAAACTTACAACCGTCTAACAACTATAAGTACCCTCTCGTTATAAGGTATATATTAACGCACTCCTTGCGAAAGGTGTTTAATGTTTAAAATTAAACCATGTAATGATGAAGTTCTTGAATGTCTGTAATTAACAATTGACAAGCCAAGTGTAATTGATAATAACAACTTTTACAGGTATTGCAGTCTAGAATAAAAGTACTGTATGTTTATCTTTGGACAGGCTTTTGTGAAGTGCTGAGCAAACCGATATAAAGTATCACAGCTGGTGTCCAAGCTCTGTGAAAATGGTATCCTTGGTCATGAGCTATTTCTCTTCTTAACCCTATGATTGCAGCAACCAATTTAGTGAATATTATGTCATCTTTCAAACGGCGTATTCACCCTGTCTGATCAGACTCTACACTGTTTGCTGCCAAATTCTGCTGCAGATATGTTGTATACGGGAAATAGTTCTCTGGTCACCATGCACTTTGAGGATTCGTGTATGGCAAGTTGGCAAAAAAAGCAGTCTGATCGTGTAGGTAATGTTTGGGTGGGGAAACACGTTTGTAAATGCGTTGAGATGTAACAGAAATAGCTTTTGAGCATACAATAAATCTTCTCAGATATTATCTATGGTTACGAAATTTAAAATCGAGTTTGTTTATACTTTAATTATTCAACCTTTGAACCCTTTCCAACATACAGCAGTCGACTTTGATTCAATATTTAGAAAAGCTCTATAAGCGAAAGTATACATATTGATAACAAGTGAAATCGCTATGTCAAAAGGAGAAATTGCTAACTTTGGCCAAGTTCTCCATTTCTGTCACGATGTTTTCAAAAGACATCTGCGAACATGCAGGAAGACTTATTTTTGGAGTGTAAAATAAGGGAATCCATTACCATACAAATATTTTGCTGTTGAAGTGTAGTTCAATATGTGTTTCTGTATCATAAACAAAATTTATCAAAAAGTAAATATAATAAGAATAAGAAATTTAAAGTCTTTCGTCACATCTTCAGGAGTAAAAATGGGCAATCATATTTAAAGCATGTACTGTCAGACATATCCAATGCAGACCGTGTATGTTTAGTCAAATAATATATTGGTTCTACAAGAAAGAAGACAAATTCTTCAAAAGGAACAAGCATTTAAAATAAATAAATAACCAACGGTCAAATAATGAACTGATGAGTTCCATAAATGTTTTGGATATAACCGTTTGCAAGCGCGATACTACCCTGCAAAAACCTATTATCTACACTTCACCGTAGCAATTAGCGATTTGCGTCTGAAATTATAGGTCTAGAATATCTATAAATGGGCAAAAAACCTTGTGAAGTTGCAATCTCTGGCATGATAAGACCAATGTGTGTTTAAAAGCCATAATTAGATGAAAGCAGCCTTTTATTATAACACAATAATCATATCATTCCCCATCAGAGAGAATTTGTTACTTTACAATCAAATGTGTACTCATATAAAATTTCAGTTGCTTTCATTTTTTCAATAACTTGTTGTAAGAGTTCAGGAATTTAGTCCACCTGTGCTTAGATATCCCAAACGGAATTCATTATGGGTGTCGTTCAAGGGAAAATAATTGATATTCACAATGCCTAATCTTAAATACCCAAACAAAAGTAGAAAGTTTTAAGCAACAGTTGATTTAAATTATTCCATTGTTAACGTATAATTAGTTAAGCCACGTCTCATAAACCACTAAATATAGATAGCGATATATCTGAGCTGTCAGATATTTTAGTCATAATGCCCATTTGTTTAACTTATTTAATTTGAGATATGTCATTGATAAATGTTTAGGTATTATTCTAATTTTAACATTCGTTGACAGTACAGACAATCTCTTACGTAGCTATTAATTGCACTCATTAAATGTTTAGCAAATAAGCCATCTAATACGTTGACATACATCACCAGAGGATTGCATGCTAGATTAAAATACGTTGTATAGACACGCACGAGACTGAGACTGTACTTTCACGTTGATATAGTGAGGAAAGTTTATTATTGACGCGGAATAATTGAGTCGTGCCGTTAGAAAACGACCTGCAACATATGAGCGAAATATGTACACTCCAATCAACTAGCTCGGCTGCCAGGTTGGACTGCATTTACACTATTCGTCGATTGTCCCCTTAAGATTACGAAAAGTATCTTAAAAAAGGATGTACTTGGATCTGATGTTACTGATACAAGTTGAGAGCTACATTGTAGCTTTGTCACATATAACGGCTTTAACCTACGGTTGTTTTTCTAAAAACGCGACTCGTGGATTTATCGCTATGACCAAGGTCTTAGAGTGCAGCCTTGTTTCACACCTTAAGACGTCGTTACTATTATCGGTCCTATCTGACATTCTGACATTTCAAATCTATAGATTGAAAGCGATTATCAGCGAAAATCTTTTTCGGAAGACACTGCGAGTATCAACTTTAACTATCTCTCATGCAATGACAAATTTAAATAATCTGAACAAATTCAATGAGTTTCTGCGTGTCTTATTTTTGTCCAAACAATATAAACGCAAGTTCTGTCATTATCGAGTTGAACTGTTTACGGTAAAGAATGTTGACAATTGTGAAGTTATTGCTAAATGATATGACGAGAGGTTATGAACCCTAAGCCACCCAGTTAGGGTTACAAACAATTTGATATGTCAAAGAAAGGAAATGCTTATACCCAATTAAAATAGAATAGTGACACTGTTTTGTACACTCGATATACTTTATTTTACCTGCCCTTGTAATTTTTTATTAATTTGTTCTTGTTCTTTCGTTTCACTTTATCATATTACCGTTATAATTCATAGTTGAACTTCATCTTTAAGCTTTGTTACTGTTTGCCCTCGTATTTTTATGATCGTATTATTACGGACAATCGGTCATTTGTCCCGTTGGTTGGTGAATTTTTCACAATAGAACTGAGAACAAACCGTTAACTGGCTACTGTAACATTGTAGTGACATGCGATGGACTGATATGACTAAATCTACAGGAATGTCATGTTTCTCGTGAATTTAGCATACGAGTCGCGTCAATGAAAATATCGAAAGCAGGTTGCAAAACTGACAAGTTTATGGAAGTGTGCACACAAAAGCTACAAATAATATTCAATGTAACGCAACACCTATATAAGTCAACGAGATTGTGATGCATATTTTTGAGGGAAAGCATGTTGTTTAGTTCCGAAGCTATTCTGCATACACACACACACACACACGTGCGTCCGGATTGTTTGTTTACGGCGGTGGCTCCTGTACGAGCATGTCACCTTCCTTCACACTTATCATTGATGAATATTTTAGATGGTGATGCATAATTAATCCTTTGTCCACGGCCATTAACAATGTATATTGTTACTCCCATAACATTAACACACCGGCGTAAACAAGTGACTTTGTTGTCCACTCATGGTGGCTCGTTGTGGTATCAGTTTCTCTTATTTGCAAGTATAACGGGTTATTGATTTCAGTTTGATAGTTTCTCTTCGATATTAATTTCTTTCATAAAATTAATAATAAGTGCCAAACATGAGAAAGTAATATCAAAACCATTGATGTAATCAGATATATACCTCACAGAATAAACCTTGGTTAAACATTAGAAACACCTCCCTGTGAAACTTTAGGGGGGTTGTTCGTTTTCGCTTGTGTACCTACAGTACGTGGAACTTATCCCATGAAAGCATCCGTTCGATATGAAGGCCATTTTCAACAGCCATTCTTCATTCACTTGGGATATTATATTTTATTGATAATAAATGGCATTATTATGATTACAGCGTTTTAAGAATATCTTCAATGTGTAATATTTACATTAATGAACTTGTCCAGCCAGCTCTTTATTTGGAAGAGGTCCAACCCAGTTCTAGGAACATTAAGTTGGCTGCCAACAATATATAAAGCCTGGTTAGATATAGTGGATGCTCTTGCAGGTTTCTCTCTGTACTGGTAGCACCATCCTCGGTACCCAGGCTATTCATACACTATATGAGATCATACATTTTATGAATAGCCTGGGTACCGAGGATGTGGAAGCACCGTTTGAATTACTCTTTATTTTCCAATGACTGATTGTATCATTACATATTGAAAAAGTACGTCTGAAAATTCTGGATTTAACGAAAATAACAAACAAACATAAATATACATGTATGATGATTAAGCGTTGATTAAAAGTTTTGTCTATATTTTACTGGTTTATCTTTACCAGTCACCAATGGTTTGTAACTTTTTAGCAAAGGATTACTTTGGAATAGTGTTTAAAGAAGAAAAAGATTTGCTTTGCGATTTTTTTATATAAAATCGTGCGCATAGCGATTTAGAGTTTTATTGCATCTGCGTACAGTGAATCTCAAGCAAACATGGGTTTGAGCAGACTCTCACAGTAGTCTTCACCGTACGCATATATACATACATGAGCCGAATTACGAAAAAATCAGCATTGTTGACTCTGCGTAAAGTATCGACCCGGATCAGCCTAAGCATGCCGCGCTGGCTAACCCGGACAGATTCTTTTCGCCTCCTGTGGATTTTCTGTTTCAGGAATCATTACTTTTTACCTCTATCTGCCTGTGACGGAATGTGTCGGCCCAGATTAGCCTGCGCAGGCTGATCTGGGTCGATAACTTACGCAGAGTCCAGAATGTTGGTTTGGTTTTCTCGTGGAACGACTCAAATGCACCTTTGGATAGAGCAACTGCACGTGCCACCCTGTTATTTGTATGCCAACATGTCTTTTGAATGATGTCAAAGCGGTGTATCATGTAGAAGCCTCCAAAACACTTTTGCTTATCTTTGTAATAATCATTTCATATATTTAAAACTTTATACCTTCGTAATTTTCAATTTGAGTGAGCTTGAAATTGCTCGGAATGAAATCATATCAAATAAAACGGCATCAACGAAAACGAAAACACAATAACGAAGATTTTAATTCTGAACAATTTGCAAACACCTCAATCTCAATCTAGTTGGAAAGCGATGTAAACGGGTATATTGACAAGTTGACACGCGAGCTAGTATTCATCATGTTAAAACAATGTTAAAATGATGGCTTTAAACAAAAGTGAGCAATTTGGCAAATTAAACGAATTTAAAACTGATTAGTCAGAAGTAAACGATGCTGTTCTAGGTGTCAATACACCGGTATTGTCATTAAATATCTTTTCTTAAGAAAGTTGTTCACTCACTGAACGCTTAGTTTCTTCAGGACTAATGGACTTAGTCAAATTAAGTACAGGTACTACAGGTACTATAGGCAAAGAAAACATTGTTTGCACTAAGTAATCCATATGTGTTCCAATAAAGTCATAGACGCTTACAAGAAGTATTAACAATTTTACAAAATTCTCTAAACTGTAACAATTTATCCTGATTTTTCTAAAACAGACTTTATACTTTCGCAAATATATGACAAAGGTCGAGCAAGATTCCTTTGTTTACACGGTCATTGGTTAGGACTGGTCACTTTGATTTTCTAGCACGGACTTAAGAAAAGCTACATCTGGTGAAACGCGGTTTTGTTGTATCTTCTTTTCGGCATCACAAAAAGATACACGGACATAAAATAAGTAGTTCTACACTTCTAGAAGTCCGTTAAAAAATATGCAATTAAGGACTATACAACATGAAGGCGGACACTGAAGACTCACTGGTGAGAATGTGCGTTTTCGCAGGCATGTCTGAGTCGTCTCTGATGGCACATACCATAAGACGTCTTTACGTCTGTCGGGGCTCAAATATGTACCTCTGTAAACAGATCATTAAGGGCGTTACAGGTGGCCACTCGAATCACTGACTTGCACATGGGATATTGAAACCCATTATTACAGCTCAGAAATCTGTGAACTATTTTATCGGTGTGCAAGTTATTTTCTTTTTCTTCTTCGTATTTGTCTCTTTCACTACGGTGTTTTCATTCATTCATCTTTCACTGTCTTGTTTTCATCCATTCATCTTTCACGTTGATGTTTTGATTCATTTACCATGTTGAAGATGTGTGTACACGTTAACCGATGTGTATGAAACACTTATTCTGCTAAAACCCTGCACCCTGTACCACCATATGTTAATGTATACGTACATGTTATTTGCATTCAAAAGCCATTGATGAACCACATATTGGATGAGTAAACGAATATGTCTGGTTTTTTCTTTGGAAAGTATCTTACACCGCTTTAAACAGTATTTCAGTTATATCACAACGTTTCCATGGTAAATTATCAGTACTTCCGGTTTTATTTATGCTGACAGCGAAACATCAGTCATTATGATATCACCTCAACCCTGAGCGCCAAGAAAGGAAGCTATCACAGCCATTGTCAACGAATTTGGTATGACCCGACTGGGGATCGAACTCTTGTCTCCCGCTTCGTACGCAAAATCTCTAACCATTACACCACGGATACGGTCTGAACAATTATGTCCAAGCACCTTCATATTTATTGAGTAGTTAGCCTTCAATTTAATATTTATAAATGGAAAGCGATCTGTAAGTACCTATATTAGACTGGATTGTTGAAGTTGTTCAGTATTAGCGATAACCGTGGAAAATGTTTGCCTCCAATAGATAGCTACAAGTCAGATGACAGTACAGGTGTGAGAAATGAAGATGTATTGATCAAAAGTGCAGGTGAGTGGCGCCAATGGAAAAACAACCGTAGGAAATTTGCTAGATACAGTAAACCCTACGAATCCGCGCAATCTCATCTAGATACGTGCTACTGCTACTCGCTAAAGAATTAAGAAAGCATTCGAAAAGACTCAACAATGCACCCAGCGTACAACTAGATCACGTTGTAAAGACGTGTAGACTGATCGTATTCTACACTTGTGAAAACAGACCCACTACGGTTGATTTCTGTAGATCACGGCCCATGTATTCACCAAAGCATGGCAAAGTAGATATAATACGGTAATAATTTACGATGAAGATTCTAATCTCTTTACTCTTATCGTACAGTTAATAGTTCAAACTACCAAGAAAAGTATTTAAACTGGTATTTTTGTTATATTCAACGGAATCCTATTGTGGGATAAGTTAGCGCTACTGGCTGCTTGGTGTCAAGATAAATGGACCAGTAGAGTCAGCCTGCGCAGTCCGCGCAGGATAACCCGGGCCGACATATTCCGTCGCAGTGGGATATATGTATAGAGTAATGATTCCTGAAACATAAAATCCACAGGAGGCGAAAAGTGACCGTCTGTCAAGCCTGCGCGGCATGTTTAGGCTAATCCGGGTCGATATTTTACGCAGAGTCCACAATGTTGGTTTTCTCGCGGTACGGCTCATATCATCTGCGTAATGTATCGACCAGATCAGCCTGCGCTGTCCGCGCAGACTGATCCGGCCGACACATTCCGTCTTAGGTGGAAAGATGTATAGAGTAGTGATTCCTGAAACAGAAAATCCACAGGAGGCGAAAAGTGTCTATCCGGGTAAGCCTGTGCGGCATGCTTAGGCTGATCCGGGTCGATACTTTACGCAGAGGTTTTCTCGTGGAACGGCTCATATAAACAAGTCAACATAATCGTGTGTCAATGAGATGATTATTTTGAGAATTCTTATGATACGGTGTTGGGGTAAAAAAGAAAAAGAGATGTCAAAGTTACAATAATAACGAAATACTCTTCAGTGTTGTTTCCAATTAAACATTTAAGCTAAATACATTCTTAACTCAATGACAAGTATTTAAGCAAAGTTATAGTCACGCGATAATTATATTTTATATTTATGAAAATTGTATGTTATGTCTATAACGGTTATTTTATATTTTGGTAAATAAGATTTAGATCATATCTTTGTGAAAAAAGAATTATATTTTTGTAAAAGCAACTTTCTTATAAATGCTTTTGAAGTTTTTGAATAGGTTCAATATCACGCTATATATTTTGATTTCGGACTTTTATCATAACCTCATATCACATATCATAAATAATGTTCGGGCCAAAAGATAGACGTAGATGTTCCAGGCATGCTTAGCACCATTAATTAAGACATACATAATTAAGACTAATATATTTTGACTATCGTATGACATGTAAGAGGTCACATCAACAGAAACATATAATAAGTACATTACTGGCACATGCATTTGCACGACAATGTCTTGGCAAGATGTATGCCGGACGTAGAGCATAATAGCTACATGCGTTTTAAAGATATAGTGTAAACAAATCCGAATTGATTTATTTTAATGGAGTTGTCAACAATTTATCATTTATATCACGGCCACAGCACATCTAACCGGAAATTAGTGTTGCCTAACTCACCACAAGAGCCCGAGTTTCTGTTCGAGAATAAATGGGAATTAAAACAAACAATACCTTGTTAATTGGACTATTTCGATAACTAAAAGGCAAACAATGCTGATTTCAGGTGAGACAGCTCGTTACGAGCTGACTCACCTGAATCAGTATTGTTTGCAAAAACCTTAATATTGCCTTTGACGCTGAAAGAGTTAAGATACTACAAATTAGTTTCTCTATATTGTCCATATGCTATAATAATAATGACCGTAATGTTTAAGTATGAGATCATTTGGGGAATCTCTCCCAGGACCGTGTTACTATAAATAACCTCTCTATATGGTTCAATTAGTATGATTAGTATGATAATAATTAGTATTATAGTATAGAATGTTGTTTCTTGGCTATGTTTACCCTCACACTCGGCAATATTGCCATTTGGTGAGCAAAATATAGTATAGAACCATATATAGAGGCCATTAATAGTAACACGGTCCTCTATGGGATTTCTCAAATTAACATTACTGTCATTATTACTATACCATATGGACCATATAGAGACTATTTGTAGTATTATAACCAGGTTTTGTGGGTGCTTTACTTCAAATTTGCTCATATGTAAACTCGGACGTCTGTGCACTTACCAGTACTTCCCCAAGAGTACTCCACTAGGACTAACTATCATACCTGCTACTTCAGAATAGCTTTATGAGTGAAACTACGAAAAGGGTAATATTATGCATTTGAGTATGATTTATATTAGTTAATCTTCACTTTCCCATGACAAGAAATGAATGGCTGTCCTTGTCTTCGTTATTTACATTATAGTTCCCACGACTTTTTCTTACTTATGACTAATAATGCATTATGCCTGGATTGAGACGTGATTGATCTTGATATTCGGGGGGGGCGGCACTTCATCCCAAAAAAACGATTTTTCGTAACTGTTCGATCACACAAAGCAAAAGATAAGTAATCATCTTCTCTCAGTCTAATCATGGTGTTCCATATAATTTCCATCCCCTTCTGGTATAAATATCCTGCAAACTTCCATGTGAACGGCTATGTCTAAAATGTAAATTGTTGAGTGTGTAATTTAATTGTTATTGTAATCTTAATTTTTTTAAAAATCTCCACCGAAGGTCGATGTTCGCGTGACGCGGCTCGTTTTAGCATGTAGTATTACGCATTAAAGCATTAGCAAAAGGCGTTATGGGTAATAAATATCACGGATCGGAATATTAATGTGATCCCTCTTTATCATTGTTTATACCTATAACTTCATCATTTACCTAATATGGTATTTTACACTTGTTTGCTTGGAAGATATCTGAGAAAAAACAATCCGATTTTGATAATCATAATTTTGATATAAAATATAAAAAGATTGTGGGAAAATGATAATTTGTCCCGTTTGCGTCATTTCTCCATTTCTCTGCAATCCTGTCAAAGTCGTCTGCTACATAGGTGGTCTAAAACTGTCATTTTCAAGATTAAAGTTAAATAACATCTTACTCATACATCTCTTCGTTTGAATTGTAGCTGGGGTTGTGCTTGCTTTAAACATATGTACTCATAGAGATATGTAAGTCAACCAGTACACAAAGGAATGAAAAGGATCGTCACGAGAAATAAAATTATGTTAACTTAACTAAATATGACGCTCGCCAAGGCTCGCGGCATATCATCTTAGTAAGTTCGTTTAATGAAAGTGATAACAAATACACACTCATGAAATATCCTCTACACATATTTACAGTTCAGTGCTCATTTGGTGGTCATTACTTTGGATTCTGCGGCATCAGAAAGAGAGATAGATGCCCATACTTTAAAAAGTATGCTCCTCCTAATCCGCAAGATAATTTAATAAACATTTTCCTTGAGTAATCCTCTACAAACACTGTTCAAGCTTGGTTAAGATTGGTTAACAAATGAGGGCAGCACAGCGGCATCTGAAAACAGACAAAACTTTATAATTGCATTGTTATTAAAGTTCTTGTCCGATTTCAAGATATTATAACAGAAATGTTCCCTCAGTGACCCTCTGTATAGTTTGTTTGCTTGAAAAAGATGACCATTAGGGGGCATCAGAACAGTGATAAAATAACGTTTAGCTTCAAATGACATCTCTTAAACCTTTGGACCTCTGTCAAATTGTAATGCCTTATTACAAGTGTCCTTTACTGACACTCATTTACAGTGTCCTCTCCTTTCAGCTCATTCGCAATCTGGATTAAAATTTCACCCGGTATTAACAGTTATATATTTGCTATTATACTATCAATAAGGTGATCTATATAGGGCCATCTTGGCCACCGTGATTAATGTACTCAAGTTCCCGCGCACGGGACATGTGGTATTTTTACCTTGACATTTTGAAAGATCTGTAAAAACTGTCCTTCCTGTATATGGCTTAACGCGCGTATATTCTGTAATATATGATGATGATATTTTGTGAGAAAATGAAAATCAATTATGTCGCTTTACATACAACAAAAACGTAATTAAGATGTATGGCCCAACTCGAGACAGAGACACCCTAAAATGGTGCCAGTCGATTAATAAATCAAACATCCCAGCAATCAACTTGTGTCTTCATCCACACCAGTAACACAGCATACGTACTATTGTCATAGTGTATTATTGTTGCCCGACTACACTCAGAAAAGTACTCATAAATGGGACAAGTCACGCGCAAACGGACATTTGGTGGTTTTTAAATTAAAGCCAATTGCAGTCAGTTTGTAGAGTCAGTTGTCGTCACGAATGTTACCCAGTGTCTATTAAAGTGTTTGTCCAAAAGGATCAGACTGCGCCGAGGTTCAGACTGATCGTGATCTTAACTCGTCCTAAAGTAAAGATGTTCGCTTTTAAAATGACACGGTTCACAATTGATGACTGTACTAATTGTCTTGAAAGCAGTACATGGGAAAATAGAAAGAAAATAGAAAAGATCTCAGCAAAATAGTGTGATTTTGCCTTTCTCTTTTTGACGTGTTTTATGAACCATGGACGCCATTACATCTATATAATGGTTACTAATACTTATCTATGATATGATTGTCATTATTTATCCTTAACCTTACTTCTTTATGAGTAAAATCGACTCTTCCATTCTGATCTGCGAGCAGTCCGTTGGCATTTCTGCAGAAATATTGCGTCTGATATTTAGATTCGAAAATAAGATTGTAAATTGTTGTTGTCTGACCGTAATCTAAACAGTTAGTAAAATGTTATTGTTATTGAATAAATCATAGCGAAGGTTACTTTTAGGTTGCTGAAGTCTAAAAGGACGTAAGTTCATGTATCAGCAAGATAGAGCTACACATTTATGGAAGTTAACCATCATTTCACTTTCTGATGTGAGCACTTGTTATAGTTTTTGAGACGGTGAGAAAATTAATTTTTGTAGACACTTTTTATATAAGCTAAACAGCTGACGACACCATTGCTTAGTCACCCCTTAACCTTTTCCCGCATACAACAAATCTTCAGAAGACGAGTTTGAAAACATTCTGTTGAAAATATGGAGACTCTCTTTAAAGAATAAATCATGTATTGCAAATGGCGGCAAAAGGAGAACATGCTTATTATGAAAGTTTTCTCCTATTTTACAATTGTTTTAAAATGTATTTCGTATGCTACGGATGCATTATAAAGCGTCTGCATGTGGGATGGGTTTGAATTGATTTAAATGAGCGGCTGTCTGCGAAAAGGGGTATCATTGTATTGAACATCGTATAACACAACATAACTGACTCCGTCCTGAGCTTAGTGCAAGCCAATGAGCCGAGTCTGGCGATCTGCGGTCTTAACTTCTCTACGGCTTTAGCATCGTTTAACATTGTATTGAGGTAAAACTAATTTGGGCGACACACTTCTTAGTCATTGCGGACTTACCTACGAGATATTCTATTTATCACATGTTAGAATTATCGCGTTATTAGCATGTTGAAGGCACAGCGCATTCTTGTTCTTCCCTAATTTAATTGTATCAAGGTCCCTTTACCGATTACAAACCAAATCAATTGTTTTTGTATAAACCATGTGTCTTGTACTGACGCCAATTGAAATCGTCGTGATAAAAAGAGACACTTCTCAATTATTCCGCCTAAAATACATTTATTATGAATCATTTTGTACATCTATTTGTTCAATCTACGGACGCTTTTCAAATCAGACGACGCTAAAGTGTCCTATTATATAAAGGGTTAAACGGGGCCATAAAGAAATAATCAATGTCACTGATTTGTATATGTGAAGCCTTATTGAAATTTATGTTGTTTTGATATTAAAAGCGATAGGGAGGCGGGTGGCTTGGAATAGTATTGGTTGACTACTTTACATTTATTTAGTTTACCTAGGCTGTGACTTAAAAATGAGCCGTTCCACGAGAAAACCAACATTATGGACTCGGTGCAGGCTAAACCGGGCCGACACATTCCGTCTCAGGGGGATAGGGGTATAGAGTAATGATTTTTGAATCAGAAAATATACATAAGGTAAAACGTGTCTGCCTGCGCGGCATGCTTAGACTGATCCGGGTAATACTTTACGCAGGGTCAACACTGTTGGTTTTATCGTGGAACGGCTCAAATACACTTTGATGTCAACGTTTTTTCTGTTTAGCCGAGCCTCTTTGAATTGTTTTTTATTTGTAACCACACATTTCATAGTACAATGCCGTTGTTCATGTTTGACGTACAGTTAAGGTCATATCGCGTTGGACAGGACATATAAGACTGCTTTCACATTTTATTTTTACATCTCGTTAAAACTATCAAAGTAATGGTACCACAACAATCCTTCTTGCTGGCACCCAAGAGATGCACTGGTTCCAAATACCACCATTTAGCCGCCAATTACGGTTTAATCACGAGTTAAACTATGGACGCAATTCGTATCCCCACAAGGGACGCCCCCATCCAGTGGGGCACAAATTACAATATAAGAACGTATTGTATGTGGTACAAAATACGTATCACTAGATCAGTACGCCTACACGTTGGTCTCGAGTTAGGAGTTGACTCAGAATTGACTCAAAGGTGAGTCCAATACTGAAACTGATAACAGTGACTTTATCACGTGACTCATGTGACTCAAATAAATTAGCTCATTGTTTTGAACCAGATATTGTAAATGGATACGATTAAAAAGCACTTCTTTTACTGAAATATAGTAATTGAATTGATTCTCTTGTTACCTGACCCGTATACAATATGTTATAAATCCTACATATATGAGTGTTAAGATAATATATAAGCTTTTGATACAACAAATGAGAAAACAGTAACGTCATGGTTCTTAGATGAAAACAATATACACCTTGTTCTAAGTTATCACTTAAACTTTTCCCATTCTTTTTAAAGTTTAACATGCATCTCATACTCACATTTTTTCTTCTTCTTCTTCTTCTTCTTCTTCTTCTTCTTCTTCTTCTTCTTCTTCTTCTTCTTCTTCTTCTTCTTCTTCTTCTTCTTCTTCTTCTTCTTCTTCTTCTTCTTCTTCCTCTTCTTCTTCTTCTTCTCCTTCCTCTTCTTCTTCTTTTCCTCTTCTTCCTCTACATTTTCTTCCTCTATTTCATTCCCGTATTATTATTCTTCTTCTTCTTCCTCTTCTTCTTCTTCTTCTTCTTCTTCTTCTTCTTCTTCTTCTTCTTCTTCTTCTTCTTCTTCTTCTTCTTCTTCTTCTTCTTCTTCTTCTTCTTCTTCTTCTTCTTCTTCTTCTTCTTCTTCTTCTTCTTCTTCTTCTACTTCTTTTCATCTTATTCCTCTACATTTTGTCCTCTTTTTCATTCCCTTCTTCTTCTCTTTCTTCTTCTTCATATTCATCTTCTTCTTCTTCTTCTTCTTGTGGTTGTTGTACTTTTTTTTCCTTCGTCGTCTTCTTCCACCACAGTTCTTCCATAATGAAAAATAAATACTAGTATTATAATTAAATAAGCATCACATAGGATAATACATATAAATAATATGACCTCCAAATGTATAGTGTTAATCTATGTGATGCATACATATTGTAACAAACATTGTGTGGATATATTTTCTAGGAAAGGACAACAACAGTCTAAAATGCAATTTGAAAAGTAATAACTAAACCCATTGGTCATTTAATTGTCATATAAGTAAAATAATAATGTACGTTTTTCATAAATGTGTTTTGATTCATTCGAGCGTATTTAATTTTACACCTACATATCCTTTCCCGAAGAAGTATAATGTTTCAAACGAAACACACAGTTCATTTACTGTTTAGTAAATCTCTCTGTATACCTCATGGGTAAAAACATGCCACCCATTTTCGAATCTAATGTTTGTAAAAGCCCTGGGCATACCGCATTGTGATTATTAAAAGTTTTTCATTTGCACAACAGATACGCTTTTCTCTTTCCCTAAGGTAGTCGTAGTAGGCAAGAAATATGAGGCATGTAATGTTTTCTTTAGCCTACCAGTCAAATGTAGCCATTGTTGGACTAAGAAAAACGTACATATCTCTCTTTACCTTACACTCATTTACTCTGCTTTAGTTACGCAGTTTAAGTTCACTAAACTTCTTTCATCAAATACACAGACAACAATGGATAAACTAGCTTATTATATATGAGCCGTTCCGCGAGAAAACCAACATTATTGCCTATAGGTAATGTATCGACCCAGATCAGCCTGCGCAGTCCGCGCAGGCTAATCCGGGCCGACACATTCCGTCTCAGGGGCATAGAGGTATAGAGAAATGAGTACTGAAAAACAAACTCCACATGAGGCGAAAAGTATCTTTCTGGGTTAGCCTGCGCGGCATGCACAGGCTGATCCGGGTCGATACATTACGCAGAGTCAATAATGGTGGTTTTCTAGTGGAACGGTTCATATATTTGTCAACAACATGTAGATATAGTAATATATAACCATTATTCTTTACATGTTCACCTCTATGTAGTATATGGTATACAGGGGCGTAGCTTTGCAATTATCAATGTGTAGGCCGTCTCGTGAGAAAATCAACATTGTGGACTCTGCGTAAAGTATCGACCCGGATCAGCCTGTGCATACCGCGCAGGCTAAGCATGCCACACAGGCCTACCCGGATAGACACTTTTCGCCTCCTGTGGAGTTTCTGTTTCAGGAATAACTACTCTATACATCTATCCCTCTAAGACGGAATGTGTCGGCCGGATCAGTCTGCGCGGACAATGCAGGCTGATCTGGTCGATACATTACGCAGATGTCTATCGCCGCAGCTGCAATTTGGGGCACCTTGCATAAACAATAGCATTCTTACTAAATGTTTATTTGTTGATGTAACCGTGTTTGATTCGCTTAAGCTAATTAATAAATATGTTTAGTATCACAAGATACAGGTATGTTGTATAAGTTTTAATATAGCATATTATATTATTCTTATTATTCTTATATGACTCTGTACCATAGCATGGTTCAAGGACCGTATGTACAACCGTGTCCATTTGGATCGTTAGCATGAACGCACAGGTAGGTCTTTTCCACTCGTATATTTATTACGTAATCGTTTTCGCAGAAAATCGCTCTTGAAAGTCTTTTAATATATGTATATGCCATTTGTAATATGTTTTTCTTTTTTCCTGAACAATTACATAACTACGTTTGAGAAGAAAATGTTTTACGTGTACGCAGATGAGTGCTCATAAACAAATGATGATTCTTTAGAAATCGGCAATGAATCCCATCACGCCTCGGGTATATATATATACACATTAAATACAAATATGGAAACTCTATGAATAACAGTGTTGTGTATATTTCTTTATGTCGGCGTCATATGAGCCGTTCCGCGATAAAGCCAACAGTATCGACTCTGCGTAAAGTATCGACCCAGATCAGCCTGCCCACTTCGCGCAAGCTAATCCGGACCGACACATCCCGTCTCAGGGGGATAGAGGTATAGAATAATAATTCCTGAAACAGAAAATCCAAAGGAGTCGAAAAGTGTCTGTCCAGGTAATTCTGCGCGCCATGCTTATGCTGATCCGGGCCGAATCCACAATGTTGGTTTTCTCGTAATACGGCTCATATTATACATTGACACCAACTGACACAGTGATTTTCACAAGAAGCCTGTTTGAAGACATTCCTGTAACGAATAACTGCATGTCATATATTATATAAAAACACTGACAGAGATGGTCAAATTCGATTTGTTTGGTGGACGGGTCTGGCTTTGGAAACGGATCATGTTATTGTAAAGGAGGCCTTTGGCAGCTTTCTTCTATCATTCTGAATTTCCTCATATTGTCTGTATATGGTTTAATTAATTATACCTTAAGTTCATAATGATAACTCGTTTCATTAACATAACCTTGTTATGATATCAACAAATGTTTATGGATAAAGACATGTATATTTGGAGACTTCAGTAATGTGCACATGCAAACTTACCTAACGTAGTGTGCAAATACATATTGCGCACTTACAATACAAGTATATAAGTCACAGAAATGGGGAAAACCTAGAATGTAGCAATTTAACGGCCAATTGATACACGCTTTTCATTTGGTAAGCTAAACCTTTGCTCTTTAAGGGTAAACTGTCTATTCAAAATAGTAAGAGCTCGGTTTTGAAACCAATATGGCGGAGATTAGCGATCTTATATCCTAATCAATACCAACTTACCCCACGCGAGCTTGGTCGATACTTGCATTCTTGCAATGAAAATGGAAACCATTATTAGAAACGCTATTGTCGAAACACGCGCTGTGGTAACATATATATTTTAACTTCTCTAGTTACACATGTATAACTTTCTCTAAAGAATCTTAAGAAATGGGAAACGTCAAACTAAAAGCATCAGTTTGGACTTAGTTATCAGCGAGGTTCCGAATCAGCCTGCGCATCTGCGCATTCTGATCAGGACATGCCCTGTTCGCGATCTGGTCATACACAGATCCTTTGAGAGGTCATGGACATCGGTTTTGAATAGAAATTTACTATTCCATGTTTAGTCGTAATTACCATTAATGCAAAAGCCACCGAACATTGATTTTGTTGTGACGTGACCCCACTGGTGATTGACATGGATTCAGTATTGTTACTCTGCACTTCTCTGTTTCATCAGAAATGTGCGGAATCACTAGAAGATACTATAACGATTAAAAAACAAAAGCATTTTAAAACGACTGGTGAATATTTTGGTCGACCATAGTTGGTGTTTAAATTCGAATGTTAAAGATGCATTTGCAAAGGCTTTGCACATCCGTCCTGATAGTATGCCAAAGACACACATAATGGTAGTAGTTGTTATATAATATACAGTAACGTCATTATCGAGAGGGTTTGTAAAGCGAAAGCTTGCGTCCGACAGGGTTCACCAATAAGTCCATGACATTATAAAGAGTTAATTTGACATTGATTTACAGTGATAACAAGATCTTAGACCCGATAAGAAGATCAAGTATCTGCTCCGGAGTCTGAAACCACCGCGAACGTTGCGGCCATCGAAACTATTCTATTGCATAAAACAATACACCGTGGTTTTCAACAGGGTATTGTATACAACTCCTGTCTGAAGTGTATCGCTTTCGTCTCGGATGATGTCTGCAGTTGATATGGAAGCTTTTTGTTTAGTTATCGCTCCCTCACTTCTATTCGGGATAGTTTTAATTGTATATAAGTATACTAGTGTTGATTTTGAATGTATAATTATGTATACCGATCAATTGTACAGTGTGCCATTGATGCCAGACAATGCAATGCAAACTTACATAAGGTTAGGTGTGTTAGTATAGCTATGTTTCCCACGAACTGATTACTATAGACTCTTCCATATTCAAAATCGGGCGTCTCCATTTCTCAAGTTATGAAAGTTTGGACTATTCTGATAACTAAAAGGCAAACAATGCTGATTTCAGGGAGACAGCTCGTTACGAGCTGCCTCACCTGAATTAGTATTGTTTGCAAACATAACAATATTGCCTTTGGCGCTGACAGAGTTAAGGAAATCCAGAAAACAAACAGGTATAAAATGAACGTTTTATGTATAAACCGTGTTTAAAACATTAATAAAAAAAAAAAGATATTTATCGTTTTTTTAACAATTTCTTCTTTTCTGCAATTGTTTAAGGGTCTTCTACAGCAACAGCATCAGTTTCCCGATTGTAATATAATAGGAGTTATTGTAAGGGAAGGATCATGCGGTACAGTGATTAGGTCATGACATGATATATTATCCTCGTACCAAGCGTGGTGTTCACTATGCTGCAGGTTTTAGGGTGGACAACAGTGTTGTAACGCTGCTTAGACATGTTAAGCACTCGTCAAATCAAATACGTACATGCTGTGATTGATTGCACACATGTTGTTTGTTTGATTGTTGTTGCCTTTCTTTAGGTTGGGGGTCTCATACTAATGTGTACATTGTTTGTCATTTATATTCAATATAACTACATATATGTTATTATATAATTATTATTATAATCTTCAAAATTGGAGGCAATAAAGATGTATACCTCTAGATGAGATTAGTGTTGCTTGATTTATTGCATGCTTTATTGCATGCATTAACGTAATAAGATATATGCTTTTCACAATTTGTTATATAAAACAATGAAACAAATATCGTGTCTGGCACTAGTTCCTTTCGTTTACAGACCAATACTCGTCTTTGTATGTTAGACTGGATTGCATTCATTGTCGAACAGTTGTTCTCACGTCACAGGGCGTATGCTGCCTCGGTTTCTTTTTACGAGGTGGCAGTAAAATCATAAATGTATTGGCGAGTGTTACGTAATTGTACGTCCTGCTAAGTTTTTACTGTCATTTATATGTTACGTTTGCATTTGCACTCTCTAGCGTTTACATGATCAACCACTACCCTGCCGAATTCCTGTTACAAGTTTTATCATAATTTATAAGTTGTTTAAATAGTTAGGGAGCAGTTGAAGCTACGTGATAACTAAACATTGTAGATCAACATAAGACTTCACGAATATGCATGATAATGCTGTTCTGCACTATTCGTAAATGTAGCTTTATGACATGTATTAGAGAAGAGCTACATAAGTAAAGGGTGTATAAAGACGGAAACAACGGGGTAAGGGTTGCATGAAAACCAATTATGAATTTAAAACTTATCATACTTTTATTTATTTACAGTTTTTTGGTGGTGCATGGTTGACACAAAAACGACTTTCATATTGTCGGCAGACATGTTTATTTGTTGAGACCTGTTCAATTAATTTTCAAACTTAAATAACTATGATAATTTATCAGGATATAATTTGTCTGCTTTGATTATTTTGATCTGTAATATATCAATAATAATCACATATTTCACATAGAAACTATTTGGAACAAATGAGCTGACTGATCGTGACCTGTATTATTTTACGATAATTTAGAGAAACCAATAGCAAGATGCAAAAGGTTCGATAATCGAAGTTCGGATCCATACTTACTAGAGTAGTATGTAATAACCCTTACTTCTTGTAATTTGTTTATGATTTCGGATTTAACAAGATCATCGTAAAATATTTCTGTTCATTGAAAAGGGTGATTTACATGTTTATCATTAACGAGTCCAAAGACCAAAACATGTTGCACGAATTCAATGTTATGATAACAGCTGAATACTTTTCTACGAGCTATCTTCTTAAACTCATAAAAGCATAATTTGCATAATGAATCACATGAAAGGAGTATTAAAATGTAATGGTGACCATAAAATCAACTGCAATCAGCACTTCTAATTAACTGAAATATTAAGTGCCAAGTGTACGTGCAGTATATGGCGAACAACGAGTATTACTTTTAAGCGTTGGCGGTTAGCTCTACCGCATCGAATATTAAAGCAACACATTTGATACTTGGACAAATAACGTCAAAGCTTTGATTTAATTAAATGGTGTTTTTGCGGTTCAAAGCAATATTTTATTTAAATCACAGCTACAAAACACGTAACCATGATCCTGGATCTCTACAATGATGACAATGTTGTCGATACCTATCATGCAAAAATAAAAATAAAACTCAGACACGGACTGTCGAAAATTAAAATATATATGAGTAAGTAGATTGTGGAATATGGAAACAGTTTCCTTTGTTTTTTATGTCTATCTTCGCCGGCTGAAACGTAGGGAATATGTATGTGCCGTCTACTTGTTTGAATGTCCGTGATGCAATTAACATTTTGACTTAATTATTTGGGATAATTACTTATTTGAAGACAACCCATTGTGTTTCTACGAAAGTTTTTGTTCTTCTATCGATGAACATTTCTGACAGGATATAACTTCAATGCAGATATAAAGAATAGAAGATACATGCATCATTTAAAGAATTTGCACTGCATGTGATACCCTTTTTGAAATCTGGTCCAATTATTGAAACATTGCATGTGTGGTTTAAATACAGATACGTTCGTGCTGAAAGTTAAGACCCCGGATGCTAATACGGTTTCATTGTCTGTCCTAACACCTTCCAGACCGTGTTTAATGATCCAAACTTATTGCCAGACTGTTGCGACTGTAACGTCTAACCCTTTCTCACACACAATATATCCTCTGTAGTCGAATTTGGAAACATTTCGGGGGAAACACCTTGACAATCTAATAAAGAAAGATTAACCATTGAACACAGGTGAAAAAATTGTGGTAATTTGAAATCTTGTTCATTATTCGCAATAACTCAGTGTGTATTGAAATCCAAAGGTCGTCTGATGTGCAAGCGTTTAGATGCGTCTGTGTGTGGAGAAGGGTTAGCTCTGTTAAAGGTTATATAACTTGTCGTGCAAAAGAGTTGCAACATCCTTCCCTTGTCTGTAAGCGTTCTTTGCTACAATGTGTGGAAGACATCGAATAAACTACCACATGTGTATAATATAAGAAAAACAAAAGTACCTCCAGACCAGGTGTACCATACCCATTTCTATTTAAGTGTGCAATGAGTACTTCATTTTATATATTAAAAGAAATAATGTATAGAGTATATCAACTTCTTTAACTGTCTACGAGTACGAAAGGAAAAGAAGTATTATAACAAACGGTCAAAGGTGAGACGATGGATGCATCTACGGTGACTGAGATGCTGCAGATAAAATTCTTCCAAATGCAAAAAACGAAACTTAAACGTTGATGAAATTACTTGTCTGTCTCCTCGAAGAAAACTTCTGGTGGGTATTTAGTTTGGATGACTTGTTAACAATAGTTTGGAATGACCTAAATCACCGCTTACGAGTTTCGGTCGGATCAAATGGTATCCTAATGAAATACGATACTGGGGTACCATGCAATGTTTTAAAAAAAGAGGGACAAAGATATTTAAAAAGAAAGTTATGGATAGTAGGATATTTGATCTGTCATTAATAGTCTCGTGATTGGGTTTTGGTGCGAATAAATGTACAGTTCCACTAATAATTGACTTTCAAACCGTAGTAGTAATATATCTATAGGTGCTACCTATTTACGAAAAAACGTAAGATAATTATAAACAAAAATTAAAGAGCATACTTTGCCAATGAATTTTCAATCCGTGTTTTTCGTCTCATTTTATACATAACGAAAATGGATTTTGCCAGTTTCATTTCAGAAAGGTTCATGGGTTATTGAAAAAAAAATGCTCACACCTGTTATCTATGAGCGAAAAAACCCGTAGTAGTAATATATCTATAGGTGCTACCTATTTACGAAAAAACGTAAGATAATTATAAACAAAAATTAAAGAGCATACTTTGCCAATAAATTTTCAATCCGTGTTTTTCGTCTCATTTTATACATAACGAAAATGGATTTTGCCAGTTTCATTTCAGAAAGGTTCATGGGTATTTGAAAAAAAAAATGCTCACACCTGTTATCTATGAGCGAAACAAAACCATCTATGGTTTTCTTTCGTATTAACATTAACAATTAAACAACTTTCAGATTTTCAAAGTAAATTTTATGTTGATATTTCTTTTAAAAGAAAAACACATTTTTGATTCATCGTAGGTATAAACCATAGTCATGTATCATCAAACTGTTCGATGGTCGAGTAAAAGTCCTGGTTTGGGTTATATAGTCCTTACTCGTACGTACTCCTTGAATGCATTTTTAAAAAATATATATTTTAATAATTATTATAAAAAAAGGTTTTGATTAAGTAATTAAGTCCATTTTTATTTCGAACCAGAGCATTCGTGCTAGTATCAAAAGGTCGGCAGTGTTTGATTATAACAATTTATTATTTCTAATTGTACAAGACATCACATATTGTTAGTTTTATGTCATGGTCATTACATGCTTGTATCTATATCATGGTAAATGAATGTGTTTAGACTAAAGCTTTTACTTAGTTTTCTGGATATTTTAGAACCTTTTTAAATACATGCTGAATCGTTTTAGGACAAAGACATTGTTCTCTTCCAAAAAGTCACAAAGTTCAATTATTGAGTAAGGACCTGACCCAAGTGTGTATAAACATGTATTGAAATCGAAAGAAAGTGGTGTCAACGTGTATGGTTAAATACGTGATAATTTAGATGTTAGAATTAGATAATCAGCTCCCTTTTGTAGTATCTGAACGGTATTGAAACCCACACCTTGTCTTGGTATTACATCTTGGTATCACATGGGCGAGAAAGGGCCATGTTAAATAATAGAAACCCAGACCTCGATCAGAACAAAAGCATGGTTGATACTGGTGGGAAAGTAATGAGCACGATCATCTACTAAAGATCCTTCAGTAATGTCTATTCCATTATCAAATTAATATTATTGGTGGACAATGAATCGGTGAGTTAGCTAAATGTAGTTAGTTATCGTACTGTTATCGTGGTATGTATTGTGTTATGAAAATTAAAAATGCTCTAGTGAGACTGAAACTTTAAACGCACCTGAGTCTTCGGTGTTCGCATTTAAGACTTCCGACAGTTTTCGCATGGTGCGGTTGAAGTCCTGCCGGTACAGCCAATTAGCATTTGGTCGTCAGAGATATGAGATACCGGCGAAGTTGATACGTTACAGACACTTTTTTGAAGACCTTCGTGACCCAAATTTACTTTTCGTTACATGCATATTAACCCCAATTTTTTATCTGTCTGCACGCTTTGTCAACTTTCATTGCAATTGCATCAACTTAGCTTTTCTGCTTTCAATTATGTTATATCGTGTTTTTTATTATTTCTTCATTCTTTGTGTAGTCAGTATCATATTATATATATAAATATCTGGTCGTTAATCCGACCATCATAATTAGCAAAAGATCGGCTAGCAAATGTTAAGATAGAATTGAACCCTAATCTTGGTTACGATGAAATAAAATTAAAATGTGATGAAGGCAATAACATATGTCTGATTTGCGTTGCCGGAAGGCATTTTTTTTTAAAACTAATATCATTTTGAGTTAAACATATCTTCAACCTTTAACAACAAAGGTTACGTAAAAGTGATTTGCGCAAGTAATTGTACGAAATGCGTTCGAAATGATCTAAAAGTATATTTAATATTTATGTTAAAATTGTAGTATCCAGAGCTAATGTTTATTATTAATCTATCTTTTGACCAGTGTAAGAGGTGAATGTTCACAACATGGTGCGTTACAGTTGATAATTTATGCTTTAGCTCAATGTAAAATTGACCATGGCAATGCCATTTTAAAATATGTTTCGTTGTGGTCTTTAACATACCACACATGGTAAATAAAACATCTACAATGATCTTTTTTCATCAAACGTTCTCAATTTATTGCAGTTCTATATGTGAAGGTTATTCTAAATGTTTTATGGTTTGAGCCAATTAAAATTGTGTTACTTCTTCAATTTAGTATTAGAACATGAATTGTATAAATAATTATTGGTGATCATTATTGGCTCCAGAGCAGTAATATTTCCTTCTATTGAAGCTCTAATACCATCATTATGTAAATACGAGTTAATCCCACGAGGTCTCTGTTGACACCATTGAGTGACAAGTCAAGAACGGAAGATGTTACATGATAGGTGTGTGTACGGATGTAAGGATGTTACCTCACGTGACATTTGATACCAGACGACACCACTATATGTGTCACGTCTTGTAAACATGGAACTGAAAGTAACTATATTATGTCCTTATATTTCTTTCAGTGGAAAACATAATCTTGCCATTATATATTCATGCTTTTAAGAAATTGTTTATTTCATACCTTATTCATTGGCTGCTAACTCTATAGTAAGGCAGTATCAGTATCCCCTTATACTAACACATAGCTTCATATTGTCTATCTATGGGACAGATTACTTTACCACATACCACCCTCAATGTGAAGATTCGTCCTCGAATCATTTTAACTTACAACAACTACTACTCTTTTCTCACATCACTGTGGGTTATTACCGTTGGGCGCCAATGTGACCCGGCTGGAGAAAAAAAAAGCTTGTCCCGCAGGCGAACACAATACCACGTCGCTATAAATGCTAGCTCTATAGCAAGGCAGTATAAGTATCTCCTTATACAAACACATAGCTACATATCGAGGGCTTGGCGTGAAACGGTTGTAACTAAAATTAGTATTTTTTTACCAAGATTAATCACCTCGCCATAAAGTCTTTATAAGCGTTAAATCCATTTTCTTGGTAAACAATGGAAATTTAGGTACCATTGCTCGTTCTGAGCAATGGCACCTAAATTTGCATTGTTTACAAAGGGGTCAAAGTTGCCCCTAAACCAGGGTTTTCAAAATAGGGTTTTAGATACAACCGTTTCACACCAAGCCCTCGATATTGTCTAGTAATGGGACAGACCAATCTGCTACATTGATATGACCCGGTTTTTTGTTTGACACGATATAGTTTGATGTAAGAGTTGTCTGTTGCAGGAAAGCCGACACCGATGTTTAGGATATCAGCGAAACCTGTTGAACAATCGGAGGACATCTATTTTCCCAACATTGTGTTTGTAATACTAGACCTTCACTTTGTCTGACTAAGGATGAGAATAAAAACGTTCAGATGCTCTCACTGCAAGATGACCTCATTCTTATTGTGTTTCATCAAGATATTCAATGTAAGTTTTAATGCAATATCATCGTTAGTAAAACACTTAAGGTCATTTCAGTATATTTGTCGGACATTAACGGAATTCTTTTGAATGCTGTTTCTACTGCATCTTTCTCAACCTTTATGAATGCCCTTATTACGTATTGAATTGTTTAAAAAATCTGACGACAATCACAATCTCAAGCACAGCTATATGACGAAATGATGTAAATAAGAAACAGAAAATGCATTCAAATGCATGTTCTGTAATATATTTCTATTAATTGTCATTATTATAATACAGCTCATTGTATTCCCTTTTTAATCCTGAACTATTTGCATGTTTAGGACGGACAAAGGTTTTTTGATATGTGCAGGTTAAACCTTTCGAATATGCAACACATTTACAACAGACCACTTCTTTGAAAAAGTTGAAGTAAACATATTTATAAATGAAAGCATCGAGTTGCAAATGGATAAATTCCTCTGTATGACCAAATGTTAATCTTGCATCAAAGTTGTCAAAGGCCGTCTGCTGCAGAACCGTAAACCTGCATAAGCATGTTTTAAAGTGCTAACACTTATCTTGTAAAAGACCGGTAGATGAAAAACGCTTATCGACGTCCTGCAAGGAGATTTAGACATACCTTTATCGAATTAATCAACGAAATCCCAAACCAACCTGTTTAGGATTAATTACTAAACGATGAGTGAAGATATTACCCTTATCCTGCCGAATTCATAGGAGTGGTATCATCAGTCTTGATTGTTCCCTTGAATGTCGATTTAGTAGAAGTAAAAATGAAGTAGCAAGCACTGAACACCAAGAGCATGTCCTTTGTTTTCATCGTTCGCCAGTGCTGCTTAAAGTCGTTTCGTTAATAGTTGAAAACATTGCTGCAGGTAGCGTATGTCGAAAAAGAGTTCAGGTAGTTTGATAATAAATCTGCAGCAATAAAAGAAGAAGACAACAATGCATGATTGTTACACATAGATAAATTATGCTGCATCATCAACCTGTCTGATATCGTGTTACTGGTTCAGGCTGGTGGGTGTGAAGTATGATATGACACCCGGGAAATGACGACGTAAGGATTGGTATGCTATTATGACACGTCAAGCGGTACATGTAGGTATTCACTTATAAATGAGAGGAACGTTTATTTTAACTATTTTCGTATTTTAATTTGCAGGACGTTTACTTATTAGTTTACTAAGGATAAGGTTGTGTATTCCAGCCCTGCGCTGTATAGACATTGCAACAGTATGCTATGTATGGTTGTTTGTTAAAACCGGCTACGTTTAACTAAATCGAAACGAGTTTTCACGTTTAACGCAACAGTTATATATGAACACAGTCCAAGAGAAACTAGACTGCAAGTATGTAGGTTAATTCCTTATAGAGTATGTTAATTGATTACTGAATATCAATCAAACCCCATATAGCCCAGCTTGCCACCTACCAACATTGCAAGCCATTTCCACATGTGTTACATGCACACTAATTTAGACAAGTAATGTTCGCTGTTTGTCTTTTATTATTCTCTATGTTCTAAAATGGGAACTATTAGGAATGACTGATTTATTGCAAAGATTGAGAGACTGTGCAACATAGCAATAATGAAGCTTTATTTCTGTTTAAAGGTCGAGATGATAAAATATTAGAATAGCATAGTCACAGTGGAGTTTATATTACCTCGAATTGATAGATCGTTAACAGATTGAGAGCCATAGTGAAAGGTCGTGTACATGTATGGTTCTAGTAAGTCAATACCGATGCATATGTTTTATTGAATCTGGCGCTGACACAACTAAAGAAAATCTAACGATATGACGTCATACAGGTTCAACTCACACATAATCTCGAAGACGGTTTCGAGAGAGAATGAATAAATAACTTTCGCTGAATATTAATGAATGACGATAACGACAATACGTCAATCTGATATTACAAACTGGACATTTATTCTCAACACCCCTTGAGAAGGTGTTTTGTCTGACGATTTATGAAACGTCAACTGACCGTTATATTAAGTAATAAACGCCGAGATCTGTTTTCAAATGACCACTTTCACCCTCCACGTTGAAGAGTACCGGACCGGTAAAATTGTTAGATGATTTACTAATAACACTCTAGACGGGATATATTAGCGGGTCTGACCTTTGTCCAGTATTGTGTGTCCAGTTTGACACCGGGACCAGCGGGCCCTGGTCCCGCCCCCTTTGTAGCATGTGACACAATGTTACCGAAAATATTACAGCCACGACATGAAAATAATGACTCGTGAATTTTCGTCGTTTTTTCTAACGTATTACAATGCACACAGGAATTCAAGATTGGAGTACAACTACACTTTAAGTTTCCAGTCATGTATTCATTGCATCTTCGATACATGTAGGTGTGCGAACGGTCAAGGGTTTACACTCACAAAGGTTCGTATGTACCACGTTCACTATTAGCAAGTAAATCGAGTGCCTTCTATAGTGGCGCTGCGATAAACAGAGACTATTACGTGTTTGGAAGAAAGCGGTTGTCAACTGAACAATTACAGAATATAAATGTGACTTTAATTGGTTTCTAAGGAATCGGGTTCCTCTTTCTGTTGCCATGGGATATCATTGTCTTGGAGGGCTGTCGCGAAGTTTTATAAAAGTTGCCAGATGTATGACAAAACATATTGAACCCTTGCCCTTTGGATTTTAATGGTCAACATTGGTTTAATAGGTGATGTATATGTAGATATGATGTATCGCTATGATAATATATTTAAGGCAATCTTAACATGCAGGCAATGTGAGTGAACCGTATCGAAAAGTACACGGTATATTTTTGGAAAGTCACCCCGTTGAATAAGCCAACTGAACGAAACAAAAAACCGACTCCTGGAATAAAGAGTGACAAGAGGCTACAATAGAATTTAAATCTGTTTAAACCTCCGTTTACATTCTATAACATTTCAGTTAAGTTACTCTATTCATTGTTATTTTATGTCATATCACGCTTTTCTTGTTACTTCTTTTAAACCGACCCCTGTCATAACATTTGCGGAATATGAGATAATGACACTATAATTGTTGTTTAGTTTTGACAGCAATTTCATTAGATGTAACTTTCCTTAAAAAGAACTCGGGTTTAACCGCGTTGTGTCTTAGCGTTACAAAACCGTTCTGGCGTCTACATGATTGTTTATGTCCGAATCAATTTCTGTAGCTTAAAACTTATTGACGGAATTGATTTGATAAGAAAGTATTTTCTTATTTCATATTTATGACATGCTATGGTCCGAAACTATAACAGTTTAATCTGTACTCCGAATTTGGGCTCAAGTATCTGATTGGTCAGAAGCAAATTCGTTCTCCAAATTGACCAATTAAAAGCCTTATTTGGAGCATGGATTTCATTTCTGAGCATGGAGCACGTTTTAAACGTGTTATAGTTTCGGGGCCTGGTTATTTTTTAAGTAATATATTTTACTTACTCTAACGGTATTGACTTTGAAATCTAAATTTCTTTAGAAATTTCTAAATTCATTATCATTGTTGTTGATTTTTGTTTACTATCATTATTACCTGATAGACATATGCATACATATTTCTAATCACAGATGTCTGTAGAAGTAGAAGTAATGTATTTTAAAAGTTCTAACACATATCTTTTATTAGATATTTACCCTACGAATACGTTCTATTAACTCTTTCAGCGCCCAAGGCAATATTGAGGTTTTTTCAAACAATACTGATTCAGGCGAGTCAGCTCGTAACGAGCTGTCTCACCTGAAATCAGCATTGTTTACTTTTTACTCATCAAAATAGTCCAAAACTTTTATTACATGAGAAATGGAGACGCTCGATTTTGAACATGGAAGAGGCTACTTTAAACAATTCGGCGCTGAAAGAGTTAATATCAATAACATTGTACCTATATTATAAACAAATAACGGTAGTTAATGAGTAGCCAAGGTTTTTGTCTAGATCACGAGCGTATGTATGTATGTATATCTACGCTACATTGTCGTCGTTTTAAACTCGAATGGTGTTTTACGCCGCTTTCAACATGTGTTTAGTTATAACACGACGTGTCATGGGTAAACTACCAGTACTATCGGTAATATTTATCCCGACGTTGTTTTCCCCTTGGCATTGAACGCAATTATCTTATAGTGATGGTCTTTGATATGACAAGACCGGATATCGAACCCTCCCCTTCTGCTAATGCGGACACTCTTACAACTACGAGGTCGTGGGTTCGGTCCCCGGTCGGGTCATACCAAAGATCTTAAAAATGGTAGTAATTGCTGCCCTACTTGGCTCTCAGCGTTGCGTGGTTAGCATAACGAATGACTGGCCTGGTTGCAGGATAAATGGACTAGTAGTACTGGTAACTTACCCAGGAAACGCCAGGATATAACTGAAAAGGTGTTGAAGCCGCGAAAAACAAACAATCAATCTATCTAACCACTACACAACGGAGACGGTAAACAACATCGGTTTAAAACTGAACTTGATACTTGCAGTAATATATGTAACATAATGTATAAGCCCGAGAGTAAGGTGGTATTTGCTGTTGTTACTTTCTTTAATTAGTTGAAGGGCATCTTTTAAATAAAAAGGAACAGACATAAAGATTATGGTTCAGATTCCTTTTCACCTGTCCTATTTGTAAATGAGAAGGCTCCTGTTATGGATTTACATATTTTATTTCAAGTATATAGGCCTCCGGCTCATATCATACTATAATACAACTAAACAAGAGTTTACAGCATGTATGAGATAATGTCTTTATCTACACGTGTCATATATATATACATATCATATGTGTTATATATCCTTAAGCACCTTACAATTTAAAAACTCTTAAATCAAAGATATATGCCCATCCTGAATCGTGTCTCCATCTACACCATTTTTTGAGTTTTTCCAATGACATGGCACCAAATACAATCATAATGCTATATCGAGCGCTCAAATCTGTTCCAGTCATTGTTAATCTTCTAAACAATTCTGAAATCATTAACATTTAAACCCATTGTAACGAAAAGATCGGGGAAAGAGCTATACCACATCCACGGATGGCGAAGATATCAAAACAGTTCGATGCCATTGAACTTTCATCTCATCGCGGATGAATACCTTTTGTTATGTAACCGCGTAACCGCCCGACGTCCTTTATGTAGATTCAGATGTGACCGATAAACTGACAAATGCATTACAAAATGTTTTTGTCAACTGTTGTTTCATGGTAGTCATGGTAACTTTGTGGCATCTGCCTTCGCCAAACTGCTATTTTTATGTTGTTTTCTGTCAATTTTTAAGGCGAAGAATCGGTAATTAAGCTTGAAAAATTGATTTAAATTGCCAGATGTTCTCGAATGATAGTTTTGCAATTGTTTCTTTACGCGTCTAATCTGTCTCGGCAGGTTTTTGTGATGCGGTAACACCCTTCCACCACGAGACAGTGGCATTATAATGACATTTTATTTTTACGCGTTTGCCGTACGATATCTATGTTGTTACTTAAGGTTAACTTATATAGGTGGTACACTAAATACTCGTCTCAATGGGATGACTCTTTTTGAATACCCACATCGTGGGGTTTAGAAGTCGAGCAACGATTTACGTACATGTTAAATATACGTCACGTTATCTAAAGGCGTGGTTCCAAGTGGTTCCAAGAATATGGCATGTAGAATTACTTTGTGGTTTTAATTTAACCCTTCCCCACATGCAACATAGTGACAACAATTTGAAAAATCTCCATAAAAGATAGTTTCATTGTTAACCCTTTCCCTCATACGACAATGCTGCAGTAGACGAATTTGAACATATTTTGTCAACAAGTGGAAAATCTCTATAACTGAATGGATAACCTAGGACTTAAAGTGGAAAACATTGTGGCAAAAGGAAGAAATTGCTCATTTTGAGCAATTTCTTCTTTTGTCACTATGTTTTCAAAAAGCCGTCTGCTGCAGAGGCGTCAGAAAGCGTCTATATGAGGGAAATGGGTTAAATAAAGATGAAAACATTGTGATGAAAGGAGAAAGGTCACATCATGAATTAATTTCGAATTTTTAAATGTAAGATCCAAGCAACCAAATGCGTCGTTTTTCAGAAAGTTTCTTTCAAGAGCTGTTTTTGAAATCCCTTTTCTTTTTAGAGGCATTTATATATATTTATATATGATAATGCAAACACATTTTCTAAAAACGAATATGTTGTAATAAACCTTAAACTTTCACTTTGTTGATATCATTCTTTACAATAGTGTATAAAACCAACACAAACAACTGATAGTATAGCGTCGCCGTGATATAACTGAAATAATGTAGAAAACGGCGTAAAACACCAATAAAACAAACTGATAATCGAATATACATATGAGCCGTCCAGCGAGAAAGCCAACATTATGGCCTCTGTGTAATGTATCGCGTTCGACCGATATCAGCCTGCGCAATCCGCGCAGACTGATCCGAGCCGACACATTCTGTATCAGGGGGATAGAGGTATAGCGTAATGATTCCTTAAACAGAAAATCCACAGGAGGCGAAAAGTGTATGTCCGGGATAGCCTGCGCGGCATGCTTAGGCTGGTCCGGGTCGATACTTTACGCAGAGTCCACAATGTTAGTTTTCTACCGGGACGTCGCATATTCGTAAATAAAGTATCATCACTGTAGAGTTAAGGGTAATCTATGAAATAATCAGGGTTGAATTACAATCATATCATGAATACGAAATTAGATTTAAAATTGACAGGTGGAAAAGGTCTTCTGAAAATGCGTTTTATTCTAAATATTGTTTTTCACTGTCTAGGCCTAAAAGTTATAAGGCATTTTTTCCCGTTTGATTGTGTCTCATTGAGTGCTAATCAGCTGGCGACAAGATTAAATAAAAAGGCAGGTTTATTCTGCTGTTTGTTGCTCTAAACATGTGCGCGAACATATAGAACCCTAACCCTTTCCCACGTACAATAAATCTGCAGCAGGCGAATTTAAAATGATCAAGGCCAAAATATAGCCCCGGTAGCTCAGTCGGTTGCGACGCTGGCTGTCAATCCAGGGGTTGTGAGTTCGAATCCCGGCTCGGCCAACTTTCTTTCCGACGATTCACAAAAGTCAATGCGACATGCGTCATTCGTCTTCCACCAATGGGCTAAGTCTATGTGGAAAAGCAGCCAGTTGATTGGGAAGATTGTTGTGTGGAGTACTGGTGTGAGAAAACCAGGAAATGCATGAGTAAGTGAACTGGCAGCCGTGATGTAACTGAGAAATTGTTAAAAACGGCGTAAAACCCCAATCAATCAACCAAAATATAAAATTCTCAATAAATGATAGTATGATTATTAAAAAGAAAATTATTTGTGGCAAAAGAAGAAATTTCTCATTATGAGCTATTTCTCCTTTTGCCATAATGATTTCAAAAATTATCTGCTGAAGAGTTGCCAGAAAGCGTCTATACGTGGGAATTGGTTAAGAAAAATGTCAAAATTCGTGAATTAAAAAAACAAAACAGATTGAAGATAAATTATTCAGAATATGAAACACTATAATGACAAGGATGTGTCCTTGCGAAATGGTGACTGAAAACAACCCATTATACAGTAAATTGATTGCTGTAGATTTTGAAAACATCCAGGCAAAATATAGAAAACTCTATCATTGAAAGGTTTATGAATTATTATTAAATACAGTTGAAAATGTCTTTTGCAGAATGAGAAATTGTTCACAATGTGCGTTTTTGTTTTCCATTTGACGCAATAGATTTTAATTTCGTCACTTTCTTTCCAGTGTTAGATTTAGAATGGAAATACATTTTATTTTTTAATGGTTTACCGATGAATAAATCTCGACTTGTACGTAGGATGTTTCGCAATTAATCACTCAGATCTTCGGCGTTTACGATTAAATTGCTTTTGCATCTTAATTTCAATTACATGATATTGCAATTAAAAATATTTATAACATTAACAATTATGCGATTAACATAAATATGAAACAATGAAGCATATATTGTTAATTGCAGAATACATGTTCATATACTATATGACTTGTTAGAAGTGGCCTGTGGTTTCAGGACAAGTTGACCAACGGTACAGATAATGTGAATAGGAAACCTTTTTGAAAACATAGTGACAAAAGAAGAAATTGCACAAAACGTACAATTTCTCCTTTTGCCACAATGTTTTCCACGCCATAACAGTAAGTATGTTGAAAGCGGGTTAAAACACCATTCAAGCGAACTAACTAACAATCTGCAGCTGACGGCTTTGAAAATATACACACATATGGGCGAACTCTTGAAATGAAGGTATTATTATTGAATAGAGTTTTAAACAGTGTTGTAATTGGAGCCATTGCTCATCATGAGCAATTGCTCCATTTGCCATAATGTTTTCAAAAAAATTGTCCGATTTAACTGAAGGCATAAATGTTTCCAGGCCCATACGTGTCATTTTAATATATGCTACATTCAAACCAACCAAATGAAGGACCTAATATAACTTGTTAGATGATTCTGTATATGAGAGGGTATAAATACATGCATAATGGACCACATGATCTGACAACAAAATAATGGTTAGAACAGCCCCGTGACACAAGAAAGATCAGTGAAAAAATCCACTTCATTTCGCCGAGAAACAAGCTTAGTTTTCGTGTTTAACTCTTTCAGCGCCGAATTGTTTAAAGCAGACTGTTCCATGTTCAAAATCGGACGTCTCCATTTCTCATGTAATTAAAAGTTGGACTATTTTGATAACTAAAAGGCAAACAATGCTGATTTCAGGTGAGACAGCTCGTTACGAGCTGACTCACCTGAATCAGTATTGTTTGCAAAAAAAACAATATTGCCTTTGGCGCTGAAAGAGTTAACGCTAATGTTTAGTGTTAATTAAACAGCACTGTTGAATGTATTTTAAGTGGCCTCTAGTTGAAAACTTAACCGTGACGAAAACTATACTAAGTCACCAAAAATCCTTTCTCACAAACAGATGCTTTCTGACACCTCTGCAGCAGACGATATTTGAAAAACATTTTGGCAAACGAGGAAATTGATAATAGTGAGCAAGGTTTTCAGCTATATTAAATAATAAACAATGTCATTTATAGGTAACCTCCATATTTTCAAAGTCGCATATTAACTGTATCATGGTGGGAGAAGGGGATACAGGTTGCCGTCATTCCAATGAAAAGTAAAACGTTAGATTTTGTAGACGTACATGTACAGATCTGTAGTATTTGGACCACATCAAACGAAAACCGGCATTCGGGACTTTGAGATCAGGAAAGATCCAGATCAGTATGTGCCTCTTAGCAGTTTGATCAGGCTCTGCACTGTTCACCATCTAATGGTACATGTCCATGCATTAAAGAAGATTCTGGAGGACGGCAGTGGTCAACGTCAGTTTCTTTTTAACTCTTTCAGAGCCAAAGGCAATATTGAAGTTTTTGCAAACAATACTGATTCATGTGAGTCAGCTCGTAACGAGCTGTCTCACCTGAAATCAGCATTGTTTGCCTTTTAGTTATCAAAATAGTCCAAACTTTTATTACATGAGAAATGGAGACGCCCGATTTTGAACATGGAAGAGTCTACTTTAAACAATTCGGCGCTGAAAGAGTTAAAGTGTTTAATGTGATAAAAAATGACATTGATTTCAAAACCTTCTCCACATGTCGGTTTTCGTGTGTTCCGGCCTCCTAACTTTTTAATTATTATGTGAGGCACGATATTTATGTAACGGGGGCAATTTTTCTCTGTTCATAAACATATGGATTTACGTACGACCTTCGTGGTGGGGAGTCGTTAGGGTCAAGACAAATTGATGTCAGTAAACGGTTCGAATTACGTTCGCTTAATATTACAGCCCTGTCGTGGGAAATATGAACATTGGTATCATTCATATAAAAAAAAAAGGTCTGAAGTATATTTGAAACAAAACCAAGAGTAGTTTTATAAATAAGTTAAATAATCGGAGAATAAATAATTTTGGCCAATTATTTATCTGTATAATAATTACAAGTATGCGCTTAAAATTGGACACAAACATACGTCAAAGTATCGACATTTTAACAATAAGTTATATTTATGCTTTCTCATCAAAAACTTGTATTTTTTATTTCATTAGTTTTTTCTTCTTTTTTGTAACCGCAAATCAGAAATTGGGACACTTTTGAGTTTTAGAATATTATTCAAATTTAAAATAAGCAATCAATAAGGAAGGTTGGAGAATACAGGAACTGGCTGGAAATACGGGTCCATATACTCGTCTAGACCGTTTGATATATGAGCCGTTCCACGAGAAAACCAACATTATGGCCTCTGCGTAATGTATCGACCCAGATCAGCCTCCGCAATTCGCGCATGCTAATCCGGACCGACCCGTTCCGTCTCAGGGGAAATAGATGTATAGAGTAATGATTTCTGATACAGAAAATCCACAGGAGGCGAACAGTGTATGTCAGGGTTAACCTTCACGGCATGCTTAGACTGATCCAGGTCAATACTTTACGCAGAGTCTACAATGTTGGTTTTCTCGCGGGACCGCTTATATGTAACTCTTTTCTGCCTGACACAGAGCAATGTCGCGTCCCGGAATGTAAACGTATATCTGTCCAGGCCGTCCATCCTTTGTCAAAGATACAAGATAAGAAGGACAGAACGGGCGATATTAATGTCTGACAATTTGTAAAGACAGGTTAAAACGGTGTCAACTCCATAAGAAACATATAATTACATGTCACAAACTCTACTTATCCGTTTACCTTATGGGATATTTTTAGTGGTACAGTAGTATCTGCTTTGGAAACAATTTGAAGGTACGATAAAGAACGTCCGATAATAACAGGAAGTTTGATAATGTTACCAAATTAAAAACATTGTTGAAAATATTAGGGAATATAAGGAATTGATCATTTTCATTATGTGCTTCGGTTGATTCTTTTTTTTTTCAAAATGTGTCTGCAGCAAGTGTGTCCATTGTCGTCTGTGACGTTTTGGGTCGTTGAAAATACAACCTTCGTGTTAGAATTATCATTCTCCACAATCTCATTAAAACAAGACATAAACTCTCTTGCTCAAATATAGATCTGATGACTGCCGTATACAGGTCGTCTCAGATCGATCATCAGATTGTCGCTTACCAAATAGTTCGGAATAAAACATGTAAGATAACCTTTAACCCTTTCCCTCATATATACGCTGATAGCTTTACGCTTCTGCAGCAGACGGACGGCTCATATTAATATTATATAAATTATTTCTTTCTAGGCGCAATCAGAACTGCTGCTACGCTGTTTTTAAAGACAGATTCGTTCGAGTCAACCGATGTATTCGAATTTTCCCATTGAAAAATATGCTTTTAAGTTGTGGAAAAATAAACTATACAACTCATTTTATAATAATATAATACCTACCTACACACGTACGTCGTGAAACTAGTAAGAAAATTGAAGGATCTACAAAGTAACTGTTATATTAGTTGCCAATCCACCAATCAAATTACAGCTACTAAATAGTAACTATTATATTAGTTGTCAGCCCATCAACAATAGTATACAGCTTCTAACTATAAAGAAAATATTATTTTAGCATTCGTGAGTATGCAACTGTGAGCTGCAAAACTGCTGCACTGACTCACTGGGATGTCTTACACCAAATCCGATAGTCAAATAACCAGGACAACAACATATGTACGTAATGGATTCCCTAAACCAGTAACGTTTGCATAAAAAAGCTTTTTTCAAACAAAGGCCAAACGTTTGTGGTCAGAATAAAAGACACAACTATGCGAAAGATCAGTTTTCCTATTGAAGAAATAAAAGTGGTTGTTTAACCCTTATCCTGCTATGCGCGACTTAACCCTTTCCCACATACAACAAATCTGCAGCAGACTACTTTTGAAAATATACCTGAAAACAAAATGGAAACTCCCTTTAGATAAAAGTACAATAAATGAATAGAGTTGGAAACATGGTGACAAAAGCAGAAATTGCTCGTTTTGAGCAATTTCTTCTTTTGTCAACATGTTTTCAAAAAGCCGTCTGCTGCAGAGGCGTCAGAAAGCGTCAATATGAGAGAAAGGGTTAATACGACAGTATATATTCTGCATTACTTTCCATGACCTTATATAGCATTATTGAATGTTCATGCGATTTAAAATTAGATTTTAGTATTCACTTGTTATTCTTGGCAAATCAAGGTCATAAATATACATTAGCACGTCAAAAACAAGGAATGTGCAAACATATACAGAAAGTCCGCATGACGAGGGTTAGTCTTTTTTCTCTCACACGAACGCATTATTGACGTAGCTGTAACAGTCAACATTTGAAAACATTGCGATAGAAGGAGACATTGCCTATGGTGAGTACTTCCTCCTTTAATCACAATTATTAAGTATAACATATTTTCTTTTATTAAAAGAAATCTACCTTATATACTTATATACTCAAACTCGTCTGCTGCATATTTGTTGTGTTATGGGGAAGGGTTAACGGAGGGGGACACCTCTCGTGATGTATGCGTGCGAGTCTGCAAACACGATATGCAATAGTGAAGTTGGAGACACAGTATGATTGAAACTGAAACTAACCCCGGGTCATAGTGCAACCACACATGTAAGCTGTACCGCTGGGAGTTTTCCAGTGAGCGTACATCGGGCTGAAAAGTGATACCACACACGTGGTATGGCAAAAGGGAACCAACATCGTGTTGCAGCACTGCTTTACGCTTTCGCTTATGCAGACATATTTTGACGCATCTGTGACAAGTGCTTTTGAAAATATAGTGGTGATACGAGAAACTCATCATAATGGGAAATCCTTTTTGCACACTGTTTTCAACTCTAACTTTAATTAAGGTTTTTATTTATGGTGGTTTTCTATCATTTTTAATACACTCGGCTGCTGCTACATTGTTGTATGTCGAAGGACCAACTGATCGGCACAATGTCAATCCAACTATTAGTAACGGTCTGTTATAGCGGAAATAAGCAATCAAGGGAGATAACCATCGGATTAAACGTGATATTGATAACTTAGTATCTTGAAGGACATCAGCATCATCCAAATGTGTTCATTTGTAATGGATTCTCACAGTGAAACTAAGCTATTTGAAATTGATTGAACAAAAGAATTTTAAAATGAGCAACTCTTGAACACCTATGATTAAGGGAGATAACTCTTGATTTAAAATTGATACTCAAGCATGGTATGGTTTTAAAAAGGCGTCAATGCCGTGTGCCAATGTTTGTTCATTCAGTTATTTGGTCAGATGTGTTTTATGGATATGTATTGACACTATTTAACAGAGATCTACACCAACCATTTCTGCAACAATGTGCGTTATTTTGTTAACCCTTTCTTTCATACAGCAATTCTGCAGCAGACGACTTTGAAATCATGTTTGCAAACATATGGAAACTCTCTTAAAGTTAAACAAATTGTAGTAAATAGAGTTGAAAATATTGAGGCGAAAAGAGAAATTGATTGTTATTAGCAATTTTATCTTTTTATTATTGCTTTCAAAAGCCGTATGTTGCAGAGGTGTCAGAAAGCGTTTTTATGTGGTAAAGAGTTAAACAATATATAAGACAAATAAAACATTGTTGAAATACATGCACGTCATAGCAAAGGCCAGACGACATTATTTTTGACGCATCTCGGCAGACGACTTTTGAAGCCATTTTGGCAAATGAAGAAACTTTTAAATTCTTTTGCCACAATGATTTCAGCTCTTTTCAACAATAATTATCCGTTTAAGAGATTTTCTTATTCTTGATTTTTCAATTTTTCTACAGTTTATGTGTACGTGGGAAAAGGTCAAGGTCGCATATCGGAGAAAAATATTCAAAGAACAAAATAAATTCAACGAGTTTCAAAATATTGGCAAGAATGTTTATGGCGTGAGTAATTCATGACAATTGTCCTTATTTCTGTCTAGATTTTTTTCAAAATCGTCTGCTACATATGTGTTATATGAATAGAATAGTATACATTTTAATAACTTGTACAGCATACATGTATCTCGTCGTACAAATTTGAAAACAAATTTATAAATGAATTAAAGAAGATCAAAGACGGTAACATCAATACATACACATTTAGTAAGATTTTTATTTTTTTCATTTGTGTTAATACCATAAGCTACATAGAGGATGAACAATTTCGTATATAACTATGATTATATGCATGGTAACATAACATAATGGTTATATATTACTATTTCTACGTTTTTTGCCAAATATAATATAATTAGCTAGTGTATTCATTGGTTTTTTTTGTAGTTGGTGAAAGAAGTTTAATGAATTTAAACATATTTGAACGGGTGATATAGTACTTGTCGATACATTTTACTCGGATATCAGAATAGGAAATGAATTTACAAATAAAATGGAACTCATCTTCAATGTCCCCCGTTTCACACAAAATACACATGTGAGGGAAGAGAGGGTCATTGTCACATATCGATGGCTTCATGCAAAACGGTTGTAACTACACCTTGTAACAAGATGTAGTTACAATCGTTTTGCGTGAAGCCCACGATAAAGCAGGAAGATATTTATACAACAAAATTAAAACTAGGACAAATTCATCGAGCTACAATATATTGACAAGCATACACTTCTATAGAACTTTCTCATTTTAATTTATATTTAACCCTTTCCCTGATATAAACAACATGTGGCACCCCTGCAGAAGACGTCTTTAGGACACATTGTGAGAAAATGGGATTAATATCAAAACGAGCAATTTCGCCATTACTCACAATGTTTCATTTTCTTCGTCATATTCGTTAAATATATTTGGTTTGTTCAAGGACGGTTTTTTTTTTAAAGCAGACGACTTGTAAAATGTCATATCAAGTTATCAGTTAACCCATTCCCACTTGCAGACGGTTTTGACGCAGGTGCAGCAGGCGACTTTTGAAACCATTGTGGCGAAAGGATGAACTACCTAAAATGAGCAATGTCTCCTTTTAACCCTTTCCCTCACACGACAATTCTGCAGCAGACGACTTTGAACATATTTTGTCAAACTATGGAAAATCTCCATAATTGAATGGATAACCTATGACTAAAAATGGAAAACATTGTGTCAAAAGGAGAAATTGCTCGTTTTGAGCAATTTCTTCTTTTGTCACTATGTTTTCAAAAAGCTGTCAGAGGCGTCAGAAAGCATCTATATGAGGGAAAGGGTTAATTAACACAATGTTTACAAATCTTTTCAACAATCATATAATCATTCACCTTAGAGTTGCCTTAGTTTAGCATACATGTTTTGAATGACGTCTGCTGTAGATTTGTTGTACGTGGGAAAAGGTTAATATTAAAAGATTGAAGTATCTCGGGGTTAAGAAGTGCAGCCATGGTCCAGGGCCCTCTCCCACTCTCGAGTGACAATGGCTTGTCTTTTCATGACCTTATATTAATAACATAACCTGATACCTGTATGGTATGGAGTGATAGACCTTTGCCCTCTTGTATGTGAACTAATTTAGATATATTCTGCCAGTTTAGAGGTAGCACTGATGTTCGTATGCAGCAATCTAAACTTAGGAGAAATCTCAAGCACGTAGGAAACAGTTTGCTCATATGAAGCAATTGCTCATATACCGTCAATGTTTTCGTACTTGAATTTGAGACAGGAGATTCGAAAATGATATCAAAAGGACGAGAAGGGAGATTAGAGGTTAAATGAGGACGACTCTTTTGTGTTAGAGATTATTTGGAGGGGCTCTTCTTTTTGAAGGTATTAACACTCCTCTTGTTTGGCTATGCTCAGCTGTTTTCGACTGCATTTTGAATTTAGTTAATTAAAACATCAATTGACCCCGTGCATGGGAAAATGTACAAGTTGGCTCGTGTGAACAATGTCAATCCAGATCAGTACATGTATGTATAACAGCACAGTCTGATCAATGATCTACAATGTTCACATATTGGTTACACACGTGTTATAAACTTTTTGTCAAATTGTGTAAGTACTGATAAGACAGAACAGATGTGAAGGACAATCTGAACCTAAAATCATAAAATTTCAACGTGTCCCTCTTCTCATACGCTGGCTCAATTTTAAAGGGAAAAAACATGTATTGAAACAAAATGTTAAGCTCCATGTATATTAGAACCAAACGTCTTGCAAAAGTACGTTTGATAAGACATCACGAAATCATTATTTATTATATTCAGGAATTTAAAAGCAATAGGACAAAGCAGCATACAAATGCAAAAGGGGAGTGCGAAAATGTCGAATTTAAAATATAAAGGAGCAAAGAAATATGAAAAGGATGACTATACTAAGATGGCTTTTAAGGTTTCTCTTTTTGTACTTTCCACTTTCCATTAGAAACGTCTGAGTGCACGTTTTGTCCACCATCAAGTGTTCCACATTGTGTCCAGTTAAATAGACAGCTGGATAGAGATTTAATAATGTCTATAGCTGATCATATTTGATCACTCACTCGACTTTTGTGAACTGGGAAAGCATTGCATCGCGACCGTATGATTAAAATAAGATTTAATGATTAAAATTAATTTTCTTTCATCTATCATAAAAAATATATACTCTGCAGAAACTTTTCGAAATAGTTTCTCAAGTTTTCAGATAATGTAAACGCGCAAAAGACATGCATGCTGCTTTTCGATGTATGCAAAACGGTTGTGAACATATTACTACAAGATGTAGTTAACCCTTTCCCTCATACGACAATTCTGCAGCAGACGACTTTGAACATATTTTGTCCCATAATAGAAAAATCTCTATAATTGAATGGATAACCTATGATTAAAAGTGGAAAACATTGTGTCAAAAGGAGAAATTGCTCGTTTTGAGCAATTTCTTCTTTTGTCACTATGTTTTCAAAAAGCCGTCTGCTGCAGAGGCGTCAGAAAGCGTCTATATGAGGGAAAGGGTTAAACCCCTTTTGCGTGGAGCCATCGACGTGAATCAGTTGTGTGAAGACAAAAAGTATAATGTGTGATTGAAAGGTATTTTATGCCGCTTTCCACGTTTTTTCCGTTGTATCATTACAGGTAAACTTAGCCCTTTCGTTTGGTAATGTAAAAGTTGGCTTTTGGAACAGAGGTAGATCCAGATCAGCCTTTGCATCCACATAGTCTGATCAAGATATACACTATTAACATATTACTTACATACGTTGTTAGAAGCTTATGTCACTTTTTGTAGATTCTAATAAAAAACGGAGCATATTTTTCGGTTAATCAATGTACACAAATGCTACTACAGTTATGAGCGCCAAGTTGGGACGCCACTTGAATTTCTTTGTTTTTTTCGAGATTCAACCGGTATCAAACTTGGATCTCCCGAACACGAGGATGACATTCTTACCACTGGAAGACAGTAGTGATGCAGTGGTAGACTGTCTATACCTCTCTTACCAAAGGTCCCGTGTTCGAATTCCGAAATAAGCGGGTTCTGCCATCGTAATTTTCCACGCAGACGGAGTTGAGTCTTCAGGAAGCAGATATCGTAATTGACTAATCTACGCTGAAGGCTTGGTCCGCAATCGATGTAAAATAGATACAATTAAACTTCAGTTACTTCACAATTAAACCTTTTCGGATGAAAATTGAGTTTAAGATTGTTTTCAACGGTGTTTCAGTGACATCACGGGTGTACGTTCACCTAACGTGGCTTTCGAATGAACGGAGTTCGAAATGATGACCACTGGATTGGTAGCCATTGTAGTAGCCGACTGAGCTATCGCGACTCGAAGAGTATCATGTCTGTATTGTATTGTGTAATGTGGATCTTATTCTCGGGACCTTATCATTATGTACCGTTGCTGTGTTTTAGTGTCATCGTTCGTTATGAGCAACACTCAACGTAAACATATCTCGGAGACTTGGCAATCAAATTGTAATCCTAATCAATCTACGCAGGGGCTCTGAATTGGTCACTTATTAATCAAATTAGGTAAAGAAAATCTTCCGGAAACAGCATGGATGCGCAAAAATACATGTATATCCATCTTTACTTGTAATAGTAGCATCAGAGTTGGTTTTCATGGACCACTGCTCATATACAAAGATAAGAGATCTTATACAATTCGTGCGTGTTGTGAAAATTCGAGTCATCCGATCAACGACCATGACAACGGGCGGTGACCAGTCTATCTGTAGATTATCGCAGGAACTGTCAATCAACGTTTGAGAGTCGTGAACGATGCAACGCGTTTGAGTCATGTGACCTTCAACCATGGTAACAACCGGTGACCAAATCCATCTACAGATTATCGCGGAAACTGTACATCAACGTTTGCGAGCAGGGGACCATGCAAAACGCCGCACGACATTTCTGAAAAGCGCATCTAAACCCGTTATCAGCTATACAAAGGAGCAAATACATCCTATCGGATGTCCTTTAATTGGATATTTAATTTGCTGCTTACTAATCATTGGAAAAAGTGAAATGTTTTATCCCTTATTAAGCCTAATTACTTTTTTTCTGTTGGTTAAGATGCGGATGAATACATGCCAGGAACTACTTTGCCCCGTTTCGGAACACCTGGGATGTCGCATGAATACATCTTTTAAGTAAGGTCGGATGACGTGAAATATATTCCTTTCCGGAACATGTCTTCTCAATTAAGAAACAAACGCAAGTGTACTATTGCTTTATATATTTTGGAAGATTTTGCTCGAGTGTACCTCATAGGTTCTGATCTAAATAAGTAGCTTTGGAGTCCAACAGTGATGTCAGCAACATATATGTACAGTCTCTCACTCCTATGGTCAACACATCTTTATAATTGAGCTGTATCATGTGTACATCAATCTAAGCAAATGTGTGGCAAGTGAAGATACATATGTGTTTTCCTATCTGTTTAACTTAAATGAAATCCACAGTGTGTCATAATGTTCTTGAAACAGCATTTGACTATTAGGCGAGCGTCTGCCCCGACATCGGGAGACGGGGGTCATACTAAATACGCTAAAAATGGTAGTAATGGCCTCCTCCATGATGATACAGGTTGTTGTGATAGCGACTTGTGTCTCGGTGTCAAGCTTATTAATATCGGTAGTACTGAAAATGCACACAGAAAACGCCATGTTCTTTAACTCTTTCAGCGCCACAAGCAATATTGAGCTTTTTGCAAACAATACAGATTCAGGTGAGTCAGCTCGTAACGAGCTGTCTCACCTGAAATCTGCATTGTTTGGCTGTGAGTTATAAAAATATTCCAAAAATTCTATAACATGAAAATAGAATCGTCCGAGTTTGAACATGGAATAGTCTACTTTAAACAATTCGGCGCTGAAAGGGTTAAATATATTTGGTTTGTTCAAGGACGGGTATTTTTGCCGGATATTTTTAAAGCAGACGACTTGTAAAATGTCATATTAAGTTATCCGTTAAATGAAAATGCACACAGGAAACGCCTTGATATAACTGAAATACTGTTGAAAGCGGTATTAAATAAAACTTATTGCCGAAATGTACAGAACTAGATTAAGCTGCATATCCAAGAATCTTCTATGGTCGTATATCGTGGGCTTGGCGTGAAACGGTTGTAACTAAAATTGGTATTTTTTACTACAGGGTTAATCACCTCGCCATAAAGCCTTTATAAGCGTTAAATCAATGTTCTTGGTAAACAATGGGAATTAAGGTGCCATTGTTCGTTCTGAGCAATGGCACCAAAATTTGCATTGTTTACAAAGGGGTCAAACTTGCCCTTAAACCAGGGTTGTCAAAATAGGTTTTTAGTTACAACCGTTTCACGCCAAGCCCTCGATATGTCCTGTGGTGGATGTTTGTAGTACATGGCTCAGACTTTAAATGTTATATGGTTCGGGCAACGCCACAGGTGGGAGCTCCATAGCAAAACCAAAATCAACATAAATGTGGGTATAAAGAATTTCGACAGTGATATAGTCTCGCGATTATTGTGTATCAATTAACATGTTTAAAACATTTTCCTATACATATATATATTATATATTATCAGGGGACGTATCTACGTCCCTGATATTATGTAAGCAAAACACTGAACTAGGGGTTTATCTTTTTAAAGATATGTTCAAGATTTGGAATTTTGGATGTTTAAATAATGTGCTATATTATGTTTACGGAAGCAAATACCAATGGAAAAACGCTGTGGAAAAACATACCAGATTGCTGACACTCTCAAAATGTCTGCCAACTACCAATTTGACACTAACGGAAGCAGATGACACGTGACCCAAAGCGCCCTTTGTCAGTTGACCTCTAACCCGGAACTATCCTACAATGCCGAAAACAATGGTGTCGTCTGCAAAAAAATGGGCAGAACCCGTTATTATTTGTCCGGCATAAAAGTTACAGTGACCATTAGAACAAATCACCACTTGAATTAAAAATGCAATCCTCTTCATGGACCCTTATCTTCATAACTGGCATTTACAGAGGTCCAGATAAGGAGGGGTTTATAGCTATTTTCCCCACAATATCTCTCTCTTATCATTCAACCAAACCCTATGTTGTAAGTTTTCAAAAGAATCGTCTCATTGAGACGATTCTTTTGAGAACCCACAACATAGTGTTAGCGTATGAAATAAGGACTTTAGAACAAGCAAAACGCTATCTAGAGCTCTGATTTAAACACTTCTAAACCTTTAGAAGAATACATAAAATACAATTTACCTATTAGTTGGATGTTGTTGCTGTTGATTTGTTTTTATTAATAATATGTATTTCATAAGACGATATCTAGATTTGAAAGTTATTTTTTCAAATGTTGAGCCAATGTCCAAACTGGTAGCCATCTATAGCTCTATTCTCATTCCATTACACTACGAGTAAGAGTTAAGATGCGAATTATTAAAGGAAAACAAAATCTGTTGTAAATATTGCCCTCGAAATTTTCTAAACTGTTCATTACCATTGGGCGTGACAGCGGAGTGGTCATTTGAATAATGAAGTGTCCATTCATCAAACTCGTCCAGTAATTATCATTACACAAACTGAACGGACAGTTTGACCAGAGAATGGCTGCATCATCCTGGATATGGAATAATTCGTTGACATAACCCTTTCCCACATGCATACTAATGTTGACGCAGCAACTGCAGCAGACGACTTTTGAAAACGTTGTGGTAAATTGAGACGATATCCAATTATTTCTCCGTTTACTGTAATGTTTTAACACTATCGATAATCATACTTTCATTTATATAGCTTTTATATGTGCTCGTTGATTTATTTGATTTATTTAGAGCTTAACTCCGCTTCAACGATGTTACAGTTATTTCACGGAGGTCAGTTTACTTAAAGTTTTTTCCCTGTTTTCTGGCACCAGTACTCAACACAAAATTCTGATATGGTGTATGTGAGAAAGGCCGAGAACCACATTACGCCGTGAACACAATAGTACTCAAGCGAGCCAGCCAAAGTACATACGTACTACATATAAGTAAGTCCAAGCTGTATCCTTTGACCAAATAAATCTATAACTGCATCTTCAATAGTTTTACGCCATTTTACATATGAGCCGTCCCGCGAGAAAACCAACATTGTGGACTCTGCGTAAAGTATCGGCCCGGATCAGCCTAAGCATGCCGCGCAGGCTTATCCGGGTAAACACTTTTCGCCTCGTGTAGATTTTTGTTTCAGAAATCATTACTCTATACCTCTATCCCTTTGAGACGGAATGTGTCGGCCCAGATCAGTCTGCGCGGATTGCACAGGCTGATCTGGGTCGATATATTACGCAGAGGCCATACTGTTGGTTTTCTCGAGGGACGGCTCATTCATGAACCACAAATCACAAGACGCGGCTAACGTCAAAATTATGCATCACATTTTCTTTCTAATGCTTTCAAAGAAAACAACTGTCAACCTTGTTATCTACTCGAACCGACTGTGTGTGCCACCGGTTCAGCCGACGTATCCGTGCTATCTGACCAGGCTCCATACAGTTGGCTGCTTAGCTCAACATTTTATCTTGAAATTCTTGAAATTTTTAAAATTGACAAATGGACGCTTCGAAATACAAAGCTGGACAAGTCCATTAAAAAATAAATCAGCAACAAAAAATAGATACATGTTATCGGGAAAAGGGATAAAGCACAGTCTTCACTCTCTGCCAAAGGAAATGATAGGTTTTTGCAAACAATGCATGTTCCGCTGAATCAGTTCGTCACGAGCTGTCTCTCCTGAAATCGGCATTGTTCCTCACGTAGACATTAGAATTTACCATATTTCCTGTTGGTCGAAAAATGGAGTGGTCTAATTTCAACATGGAAGAGTCGACTTTGTGAAATTCGGCCGTGAAAAGGTTAACAAATAATGTAGTACCATTTACCAAGCTTACAGAATTGTTATTGTCTTTTTCAAAATGAAAATCCAGTGTGTTATTACAAAAAATAGCCCTTTTTGAAGAGCTTTGATTGTGCACATTACTATAGTGTAAGTTGAATGTAATATTATATGTATGTATTGTGGGCCTGAGGCCTAATTACTCAAAAAAACTTTTGCATCGTATTGTATTGTACCATGTACTTTTTTCAAAAATTGTCACATTATTACTTTATCATGTGTTTATTAAATATTATCTTACTTCTTTAACCCTTTCTCATGTAGACTCATTATGATGCAGACGACTTTTACAAACATTATGATAAAAGTAATTATTGCTCATAATGTCCTTGTGTCACAAAACGTTTTCAACTATATTCAATAATTATACTGTCCTTTAAAGAGATATTTAATATGTTTGCCAATAGATGTATTTCCAAAACCGTCTACTTCAGACGTGTTGTATGTGGGAAAGGGTTTAAAATGTAGGTGTATTTCAAGGATAATCAAACTCAAACATATTCCTTCTATCATTTCTGTAATTTCAGACCACTAGCCCTTTACTTAAACACAAAAATAAAACAGTTTACTCTTTCACAGCATACGCTTTTTAAAAACATCGTGGTAATAGGAATAACTCTTTTAACCTTTCCCTCATACGACAATCTGCAGCAGAAGACTTTGAACATATTTTGTCAAAAAATAGAAAATCTCTACAATTGAATGGATAACCTATGACTGAACGTGGAAAACATTGTGACAAAAGGCGAAATTGCTCGCTTTGAGCAATTTCTTCTTTTGTCACTATGTTTTCAAAAATCTGTCTGCTGCAAAGGCGTAAGAAAGCGTCTATATGAGGGAAAGGGTTGATTAGCAATTTCTCCGTTTAATTAACAGAATTTTTTTTAAAACTATACTTCAAATTCATTGTTCAGATATAACATGCATCTCAACGTATGGATTACACGGTAGACAGTTCTAAAGATATGATTTCATGTAAACAATTAAAGCATTAAAGCTGGTCATTTCTAGGTAATTAATTATCCTTTCCGACAGATCGAACTGGACAACGGAGTCGTGGGAATTGGCTTTTTTATTCTTTGTCCGTAATTATTAAAAGTGGTCACTACGACAATGAATTGGTCAGTTTTGAAACGAATTGTAATAAAGTGACCATTTGTCCAATTGAAAGCAATTCATATTTTGAGATGTCTCATTGAAAGGACCATGTGCGATGGTCATTATGCGAACTGTGAAGGTGCGTGCAAGCCTGTGCATCCACACAGTCCCACTAGATTCATCACAGTCGACACATAACAAGTACAGCACCCCAGTAGGCTGATGGCTAAACTATAAATACAGCAATAAGAACTTCCTGCATATGAGCAGTATTGAAATTAATGATTATATTGGACCTTTTTATCGTGGCAGGGTTCCTTTTTTGTCTGCTCCTTTACGATTTATGACTAATTTATTCATTTAAACAAATAGACTGGACATTGGTCATTTCACGGTACTAGAACGGTCAAGATCGTACATGGTCATCCTGGATAGGGGAGATAAGGTCATGGGATTTCGGCCAGTGGTCAGTTCTGACCGTCGCAAGGTCAACATTTTTAAACATTTTTCAATATTGGTGTCCGAAATTTGTCACTAATTTTTGAATAGTTATGAATCGAAATCTGACAATTTGAATAAAAGGCCGATTATTCGCAAATATCATAAAATTGACCTCAATAGTCTTTTAACCTCTTAGTCGCTATGACACTTAAAGTATTACCCCGGCTTTACAATGAGACACAAATCTTTTTCAAATCATTAAAAACACCTGAAAGAAATATTCGCGAAATAGATGATAGTCTTGTAATTCGTTGAACAGTTTATAGCATAGTACGATTCTTGCTCAGATATATGTAATACTGCAGGTAAATTATTTGTTTATTTTCCCAAGATTTTACGCTTTCTTTTTTCAACAATATTTCAGGTATCTCTCGATTCAGACCACGTATCGATGTTCGCTCGGTTACTAACCAGTATAAGACTACCTATTTAAGTGTTCAGCAATTTTCAGGGGCATTCCAGCAGCGTCGGTACCAGCAGTATATCGAAGCACGGCATGCTCGATCTGAAACATATATACTTATCGACTCGGCCACGGTTTATCATTTCACCTAATTGTAAATCAATGGTTTTATTCGAATAAAGGGTTAACAATCAAAATGATAAACGAACTTAAACAAAGTCAGGTGAAAAAGATATTCGTATTGTTAACAGAGTATGACACTTGACAGCTCAATACGCGATATATTTAGCCCGTGCCATCTTATGGGGATTTTTGACGAATACACAATGATAGGAATTTAAACACATGTGGAAAAAAAGAAAGAATGCCTAATTATTATATAAAATATATGTCTCTTTTTTATGTTCAATTCTTAAAAACGTCATGTCAGTTAAAGTGAGAGTGCTCCCTCGCTCACCTTCATGGGTTACACTCTGGCGACCACCATTTATGTTTTGACAGCGTGCAAAAAGGATCAAATTCCTTATAATAAGCAATTTGTCCTTTCCCAACCATGTTTGTTTTTCTTTCAATTCAAAGATATTGATAACATTTCACATCTGGATACATGTTCTTGAATACCTGTGTATAGAGTCAGTGTTGCATTTGTGAATAGTGAAGATTCTGTTGAGTCAATGCATATATATGCACATATTCATCTAAGTATACACTGTCCACACACAGTTGGTAGAGTTATTGATGTTATTATGGATATACAGGCTCGTCCGGGCATTCTGTGTACACATATCGAGGGCTTGGCGTGAAACGGTTGTAACAACAATTGGTATTCTTTTTACCAAGGTTAGTCACCTCGCCATAAAGTCTTTATAAGCGTTAAATAATTCTTCTTGGTAAACAATGGAAATTTAGGTGCCATTGCTCGTTCTGAGCAATGGCACCTAAATTTGCATTGTTTACAAAGGGTTCAAAATTGCCCCTAAACCAGGGTTTTCAAAATAGGTTTTTAGTTACAACCGTTTCACGCCAAGCCCTCGATATGCATTACGATCACAAATCGCTTGACGTGGTCAAATCGCAGTGCAGCTAGTTTCACTCCCATATAACTTTATATTAGAATGTGCAAATATGGAGATGCAATCAGCCTCCATTTGTTCTTGAATACCTGTGTATAGAGTCAGTGTTGCATTTGTGAATAGTGAAGATTCTGTTGAGTCAATGCATATATATGCACATATTCATCTAAGTATACACTGTCCACACACAGTTGGTAGAGTTATTGATGTTATTATGGATATACAGGCTCGTCCGGGCATTCTGTGTACACATATCGAGGGCTTGGCGTGAAACGGTTGTAACAACAATTGGTATTCTTTTTACCAAGGTTAGTCACCTCGCCATAAAGTCTTTATAAGCGTTAAATAATTCTTCTTGGTAAACAATGGAAATTTAGGTGCCATTGCTCGTTCTGAGCAATGGCACCTAAATTTGCATTGTTTACAAAGGGTTCAAAATTGCCCCTAAACCAGGGTTTTCAAAATAGGTTTTTAGTTACAACCGTTATACGCCAAGCCCTCGATATGCATTACGAACACAAATCGCTAGACGTGGTCAAATCGCAGTGCAGCTAGTTTCACTCCCATATATCTTCATATTAGAATGTGCAAATATGGAGATGCAATCAGCCTCCATTTGTTCGCACTAAGCGAGTCATAAATTGAACTTTTAGAAAACTAATAATATAGGAATTCACCATGGCTTAGTTGTTAGCGTCGGGTATTTCGAACCGGGCGTCCCGGGTTCGATGCCCACTCGCGGCACTGTTGTCGTGGTGATGTGCCCTTGGACAATGCATATTTCCTACCCTAGTACTGGTGTGTTCATCTAGGGATCATGAATAAGTGATCTGTCGCCGTTATATAACTAAACTAACGTTGAAAACGGCGAAAAACCAAAGCAAAACAAACACAATATTAATAGTGTTACCTCATACAGATGGACGGTCTTGAAAAATGAAGAAATCCATATATGATTGGACGAAGCAATCTTTTATGACGTGATTCTTGGACGTAACTGTATTTACGCATTTAAACTGTCATTAATGAATCTGCAAAAAATGTAAGTATGACATTGTTATATGAGTCGCGTCTAGTAATTTAGGGTCTCATTGTCTCTCCGTATTGAAATAATATAAATGAAGATTGGCGTAAACATAATGGGGCTACAGTTCTAGGTTTTTGTCAAAGAATGCATCTAGGACTAAATCACTTGTCGACGTATAGTGAGGCTTTGCTACGAATGTGCGGAATCACAGGCTCACCGAGACTCTTACGTTCATCCACTTCATTCGAGTTGTATACACCAAAACCTAACTTGGAAATATATCGAAATGCATTTATATTTTCCGGTTCATCAGTTAATTCCCTTTCTTCATATATTCAAAACTCAACGTCTATTCAGCATTTAAAATCCAAGTATTTACGTTGGATAAACCAATCTTAATTCGATGATAGCTGTATTATAATCGTATGTCATGGAAATATGCACACTATTTGGATCTGTGGCTGTTCTACGATACAGTAATAGACATATAAATGTTAAGTCCATATTTATATCTGCATGTATAATTATAACATTGAGTTCTACATATGTAACACACGTTTGTTCATGTTTCGTTTCTTTTTGTTTATGTTTTAGGCCCTCATGGAAGATTGACTTGCAAACATGTACTATGTCAAATGAGTGTCCTCTCTAAATAAAGCCTTTATTATTAGTAGTAGTAGTAGTAGTATACATATAACCTTTATTTACCTATTTGCATGTTATGAACAGAGCCCCGACAGTCTTGTTGCATGTGACAACAGTGAAAGACCCAGGCTACACTTAGAGCAGTCGAAGATATAGCCTCTAAAGAAACACGTCTAATATGTTACGTTGAAGACAGTGGTGCAGGAGCGTATCGGTCTCCCGTACCAAAGGTCCCGGGTTCTCGTCCCGTAATGAGCGGGTTCTGACTTTGGGATTTTTCAACACAAACGGCGCGAGTACTGGTTAAGTCTTCAGGAAGCAGACATCGAGCGTGAAATATATAAGCTGAAAGCTTGTTACACAATCGATGTAAAATAAATGAAATAAATCATTTTAAACTAATCTGTAACGTATGCCATGTCATAGTCTAAGTCTACGTTGTTCACTACTGGTAATGAATATTTAGACAGGTAAACTGTTCATAAGTTATATAAGAACTTGCAAACATCAGATACGAAGATACCGTTTGCAGGAATCTAATGGGGTACGATAACTTGATGTAAGTTGAAATCTAAACATCTGAACTTATCTTTTTTTTTTCTGTCAAAATTCCAACACATGGCTTATAGGATAAACGGTCATGGTGATTAGACACAGTAGATTCAATCTAAGTACGAATTTCAATTTACATTAATGATGTTATGTTAATTATTTACATGCATACACATATTTACAAAACATTACATTGAATTGTTCCATTTGAGTCCATTAAAAACAAAAGTTACGAGTTGGTATTTCTGTTTCAGTATTATCCGTATGTACATATATTGGCAGAAGCGTCTAACAAAGTGTTAGTAATAAGTGAACAGTGTAAATATAGTACACTGTGCGGATGCACAGGCTGATCTGGATCTAAAAGACACATTGTAACTTTCTCTCATTAAACAAACACTGGTGTAGAGCAACATCTATCGGAGGCAAAAGAATGCAGCTCATCTAGACAGGTGTATTATCCTTGACGAAAACATATTTTGACACTTATGGATTAATTGGGGTTTAACGCCATTTTCAATTCAACTTTTTTTTCAGTCGTGTCACGGCGGCCAGTTCACCTAACGATGTTTGTCCTGGTATCACACTATTACTCCACAGAACAATATTTCCAAGGAAATGGCTACTTTTCCATATAGACTGGTATATATGACACTTATGGAGGAAACACCACGAACGGGCTCCATAATAAAAATATTTTTTTGCCACGTCCGGCAATTTTGGTTTTTTGTTGCATCTCCGTTTCGGTAATACAAACAACTGTCTAGAAATGAATCAAGATGGGCTGCACTTGTAGATGTTCGTCAACATCGACCTTTATGGCTCTTCTAAATATTAGCAGACCGTTAAGGCACAGGTGAGATTTGCGTAATTACAAGCTGATCTGGGTATTCACTGTACGCAAATGCATTAAAATCACAAATCGCTCTACGCGCTTCAGTTATTTCAATCATTTTTCTTCATATGCTATTTTAACCGAATACCATAATATGTTGACACCTACAACAATCTAACGTTTAACCCTTTCCCACATGCAGATGCATTTTAACGCAATAACAGCAGACGACTTTTGAAAACATCGTGGCCAAAGGAGAAATTGCTCATGAGCAATTTCTCCTTTGGCCACGATGTTTTCAACTTTATTTAACAATTAAACTATCTTTTTTTGAGATTGTTCATATTTATGTCACAATGTTTACAAAGTCGTATGCTGCAATTTGCTGTATGTGGGAAAGCGTAAAAAGGATTTAACCAAAATCTACATTTCCATGGAAAATACGTTTTCATATGTGGAGCTTAATCTAAACAGATTACATGTGTTATGCAAAAACAAAGAAGCAACAGCACAGTTTGCCTGTACGAGCAATCCGAACTGTTTATACATTCGTATGTACGTATCTTCGCAAAAGATCAAAATGTGGTAAATCGATGGGGGAGATAAAAACATATTTTTCATATCCAAAAAGGGTAACAAAATGAGAAGGTATAGAAATTCGTGACCGATGAGTCACGTTCAACATCAGTAAATCAGTGAGTTTATCTTTAGATCATTTAACTGTCTATCCGAAATTTACTACTATCCGAAAATATAATGACTTGATTTAGCCACCCGACCGTTGATATATCCTTACCGCAAAATCCAGAGCTCTAGATAAGAAGAAGTATTTCACATCACAAAATCCTTATTTGACTACCAAATCCTATGTTGTGGGTACTCAAAAGGATCGTCTCACTGAGACGATTCTTTTGAGTACCCACAACATAGGGTTAGATTGAGTCATTCGAGAGATATTGATGGGAAAAGACCAGTTTACTCCTCCTTCTGCAAAATACTTACATTTGTTTGCATAAGTTGTACGACGATTGCAACAGTAGTCAAGTTATACCACGGCGTTTCCTGGGTATATTACGAGTAGGCCTTCTACCGTCATTATTTATCCTGCCACCGATGCATCGTAGTTAACTCTTTCAGCACCAAAGGCAATATTGAGCTTATTGCAAACAATGATGATTTCAGGTGAGACAGCTCGTAACGAGCTGCCTCACCTGAAATCACCATCGTTTGCCTTGTAGTTATCCAAATATTACAAAACTGTTATGCCATATGAAATGTAACCGGCCGACTTTGAACATATAAGACTCACCTTTAAACAATTCGGCGCTGAAACAGTTATTTCGGCAACCCTGGTCGCAAACGAGGGAGCCAATTAGTTCCCCCTTTATTGTACGAGGACAGTCAACTCCGAACAGTTGATTGTTATATACATGTAGGGGTCCTTTATAATATATAGTCTTAGCCTTATGTTCAAACTCTTACATTTAAAGTTTAAAGTGTGTTTGTTAATTGATTGGAGCTTTAATGCCGTTTTCGACGGTATTTCAGTTATATCATGGCGGCCAGTTCACTTCATGTGATTTTCCAGGCTTTTGCGAACCAGTCCTTCATTCATTATTATTCTAATGTAACTGGCTACCATCCCACATTGATTATTTAGCTCATTAGTTTGAAGACGCATAACGCTCGTCAAGATGACTTTTATCAATCACCGGAAAGAATAATGTCCGGGCCGAGGTTCGATTACATTATGAGCATTTACTGTTGTTTTGGCAAAACGTTCTCAATTCAACGTGTTAAAGGAATAAGCACGCATGAAACTAAACGCTGAAAGACGATTTTCTTTTTTCTTATATTTTGTCTTAATTCTTAAAAATAGATATGTGAATTGTGCAAAATTTGTTTGTTATTTAACACCGCCTTCAACCATCGTCCAGTTATATCAAGGCGTTTCCCAGGTAAAATCCCATAACTACTGATCCATTTATCATGACATCAGCGAATCAGTCGTATCCATTTATCATGACATCAGCGAATCAGTCGTAATGTTAAAACCCCACAAACCTCAACGTCAAGGAAGGAAACCAATACTACAATTTTTAAATTATTTGGTATGACATTGCAGGGGGATCGAACCCGCGACCTCAAACAGTCGAGGAGAAAACCCTACCACTACATCACCGATTCGATCCTCTGTAAGACGATGTATATAAGGGGAAAAGGTTAGTAATCATGAGAAGGGTCCACAGATATTAATGTATTGATGTGGCTTCATCGATAGAAAAAAACCACATTGATGGAGATCAAAAGGGGCTGTGGTTATAGCGTGACACATTAACTATTTACACGATGTAGACGTATTCTGACGTCTCTGCAGCAGGCGACTTGTGAAAGCATTGTGACAAAAGGAGGTGATGATAATCAATTTCTCCTTCCGTCCCCAACGTTTTCATTTTCTAATTAAAAAATAAATTTTCATTCCCAGGGAATTTTCTTGGGTTTGCCTACATGATTTTAAAACCGTCGTCTACTTAACCCTTTCCCTCATACAACAATTCTTATGAAGACTTCTTTGAACAAATTTGTCAAACAAAAGAAAATCTCTATAATTGAATGGATAAGCTATGACTAAAAGAGGAAAATATTGTGGCAAAAGGAGAAATTGCTCGTTTTGAGCAATT
>JASEVX010000011.1:36034319-36114484 GCA_031761405.1 Serripes groenlandicus
AAACATTTTGGCAAAAGAAGAAATTGCGCATTATGTTGTGAGCAAATTTTTCATTTTTTTAGAATATTTTCAAAAGTTGTCTGCTTCAGAAGCATCTAATAGAGAATGTACATTGGAAAAGGTTAACCCTTAATAGCCTCTCATTGGTGTAGTAGTTTCAGTCTTGTTAACATGAGCGACTCAGTGCTGTGTACTTATGTAGATATATGTGTTTATTGGGTGGAACAGTGAAATGTACTCACTGTGTAAATATCTTTCTTTCATAACAGTGACATATATGCCCATGGGGCCGGGTGTTTTCCAATCATTATGTCTCCCCCATTACATGGGGGTGACATATTGTTTTTGCCAGTTCCGTCCGTCCTTCCGTCTGTCACACTTGTTTCCGCTCAATAACTGAAGAACGCTTGGGCGTAGGAACTTCATACTTGGTATGCAGGTTGGTCATGACCAGTAGCTGACCCCTATTGATTTTGATAACCAAAGGTCAAGGTCATGGTGACCTTGTGAGGTAAAAAATGGTTTCCGCTCAATAACTGAAGAACGCTTTGGCTGAGGAACTCCATACTTGGTATGCAGGTTGGCCATGCCTAGTAGAAGACCCCTATTGATTTTGAGGTCAGTACGTCTTAAGTCAAGGTCACAGTGACCATGAGCTTGAAAGGTCACAGTGACAATGAGCTGATGAATAGTTTTTGCTTGGGCCCAGGAACTTCATACTTGATGTGCAGGTTGGTCACCACCAGCAAATGACCCCTATTAATTTTAAGGTCACTAGGTCAAAGGTCAAGGTCACAGTTGTCAAGGTCACATCCGTCACACTTGTTTCTGCTCAATAACTGAAGAACGCTCGGGCATAGGATCTTCATACTTGGTATGCAGGTTGGTCATGACCAGTAGATGACTCCTATTGATTTTGATGTCAGAAGGTCAAAGGTCATGGTGACCTTGTGAGGTAAAAAATGGTTTCCGCTCAATAACTGAAGAATGCTTAGGCCGAGGAACTCCATACTTGGTATGCAGGTTGGCCATGCTCAGTAGAAGACCCTATTAATTTTGAGGTCGAAGTCAAGGTCACAGGGACCTTGAGCTGAAAGGTCACAGTGACAATGAGCTGAAACATTGTTTTTGCTTAATAACTGTAGAATGCTTTGGCCATGGAAGTTAATACTTGGTTTGCAGGTTGGTCACCACCAGTAGATGACCCCTATTGATTTTGAGGTCACTAGCTTAAAGGTCAAGGTCATGGTAACTTTCAGCTGAAAAATGGTTTCCTCTCAATAACTAAAGAATGCTTATGTTGAGGAACTTCATACCTGGTGTGCAGGTTGGTCCTAACCAGTAAATGACCTTTATTGAATTTGTTTGATTTTGAGGTCACAAGGTCAAATGTCGAAGGTCATGGTAACCTTCAGCTGAAAAATGTGTTTTACTCAATAACTCAAGAACGCTTATACCCAGGAACTTCATACTTGGTGTGCAGCTTGGTCTTAACCTGTAGATGACCCCTATCGATTTTGATGTCAGTAGGTCAAAGGTCAAGGTCGCGATGACCTTTGGCTGAAAAATGGTTTCCGCTCAATAACTGAAGATTGCTTGGGCCCAGGAACTTCATACTTGGTGTGCAGGTTGGTCACCAGCAGCAAATGACCCCTATTGATTTTGAGGTCACTAGGTCAAAGACCAAGGTCATGGTAACCCTTAGCTGAAAAATTGTTTCCGCTCAATAACTGAGGATTGTCACTGTTGCTTCATCTCCAGTCCAAAACTAAAGAATTCATCTCCATCATTTCTTTTCCTCCCCTACGACCACACAAATGGGGAGACAAGCGCTTTTTCAAAAAAGCAATCTCTAGTTATATTTTGTTTTACGTTTGTTTTGTTGTACACAATACACATGTCACTATAATAAAAGATTTATTTACTTACTGTTAACCCTTTCCCACATACAACAAATCTGCAGCAGACGACTTTGAAATCATCTGGGGGGAAATATGGTAAATCTCTAAAAAAGAAAGTTTAATCATTGAAAAGAGTTGAAAATATTGTGACAAAAGGAGAACTTTCCCATTTGCAGGTGCATTTAAGGCAGACAAGTTTCAAAGACATCGAGGCAAGAGGAGACATTACTCATGATGAGCAAGTTCTCCTTTTGCCACAATGTTTTTAACCCAATCTAACAATTATATTTTAGTTTATATTTTATAGAGGTTTTTCCAGATATTTGCCTTGATTATTTTAAAGTCGTCTGCTGTAGATTTGTTTGTAGTTGGGAAAACGTTAATGAGAGATTTGGGTATATTCCTGGTTGGATCATACCGAAGCCTTGTAAGGGTAAAAGTGGCTGATTCAATATTTTCAAAGTCTTAAGCTGCAGATTTGTTGTATGTGGGAAAGTATTAACCTCGATAATGAACTTAGTGGTGTTCTGATTAGAATGTCAACCTCGTTAACCCTTTCCCACTTATAGACGCTTTCTGATGCCTCTGCAGCAGACAGCTTTTCTTTAGCCGTAGGTTCTCCGTTCAATTATAGAGATTTTCTATTTTTTGACAAAATATGTTCAAAGTCGTCTGTTGCAGAATTGTTGTATGAGGGAAAGGGTTAACGGGACACATAGGTTTGATCTTGGCTTGGGTCATCCGAAACAAACTTTACACACATACAGACAACTTCTGACATTGTATGCAGTGGTCGATTTTTATATAAGTGGAAAAAGTTGGATGTTAACTATTACCTAACATTGCACCATTCAGATAAAATGCACACTGGACTAATCTGATCATTACAAATATTCATGTTACATTCAACTTGAGGCTTAGCATGCTAATGAAAACCAATATTATTTGAGAAATGTATTTTATTATTCAACTTTTCTATTTCAGTGTTGCAAACACAGTGAAGCGTGCCTTTCTGATCTGGTCGTCTGTGATAATATTTTCCAATCCAGTGACATTCCTCAGCGGCCTGGGAACAACCATTGTGATATTTGGGGTACTTTGCTACACAAAGGCGAAGGAGTATGATGCTATTAGAATGGGTATCAAACAGGCTCCGAAATTTGACATGGAGTTAAATATTAGTGGCAGGAACAATTCTTTACATGATAAATCTCATATATCTTTATCTGTTAAAAACAGTGCAGCAGAAATGACTCAAAATGGTAATAGTGACTCTGAAAATACATGACAAAAATCGATTTTTAGGTAGTTATTACTTGTCATCTCCCTGCCTTGATAGGGAGACACATAGGGATCCATTCTCCATTAGTTTTAGTCTTTCTGTTATGGTTTAACTTAATTGATAGGTGACTAATGATTTTTTTTATTTTAGTTTTTGCGCAATGTTTTTTTTAGCTCACTTGACTACAAAGTGCAGGGTGAGCTATTGTGATCATTCACCGTCTTTCAATATTGTTCAAAGAATTAAATTCCATGTAGAACTTTGGTTGCTATGGCATCAGAAAGAGGGAAAAGTGCCTAAACTTTATAAATCTTCTTGCCCAAAATTACTGGCCCGATTTGAAATTAATTTGGACAAATGTTCCTTAGGGACCATCTAACCCTCTACCATGATTGTTCAAATTATTTCAGTCTGACGAAAACATGTCCACCAGGGGTCAGAGCTTGTTTTTCTTATTTGTGTATGTATAAAATTTTAAATATCTTCTTGTCCAAAAGTACTGGCCTGATTTGAGAATAATATGGCAAATAATGTTCCTTGGGTGACCCTCTACCAAGATTGTTCAAATTCTTCTGATCCATTTAAAATCATGGCATCTAGGGGGCAGAGCTTGTTTTCCTTATATATATATGTACAGTCGAACCTCGTTAATCCGGACACTTTGGTTCCCAGAGAAAAAAGTCCGGATTGCGAATCTTCCGGATTAACGATTTTTTATTTTGCCTACGCCAAATTTTCGTCTTAACATAACAATAGGAGTCAAAGAATGGGACCCAATATTTCCCCAGATATTGCGCGGATACGTGATTATAATTGAGGGAAATTCATTCAAAATAGCTTTGCAAACTGTCAGCGATATTGTATTTACCATTTACCTCTAGATACTGTTTGTCGTAAGCAAAGCTTTATCATAAGATTTACAACACATAGATAACCAGTACGTAAACATGTACGTTTTTGAAAAAATGAACGTCAAAATATAAAAATATTGAACAACTTATTATTTTTGTCAGATCTACACTTGTCTCTGGGTCAAAATATCGTAATTTTAGTCTCAAAATCAGTTTAAATCTGTTTGACCATTTGGCTGCTATTTTATGGCTGCTAATCAAAGTAAACAATGATAGACGCTTGCAGATTATTGAACAGCCTTAGGCTATTACATTGTATACAGCTTTAACACCTTTTAGGACAAACGGACACTACAGAAAACAATGACACAGACTAATTGAGTAAACACATATATACTGTCTATGTTTTCTGTATGCTGTACAGTCATGTACATTACTGTTTGGACTTCCGGACTAACGAAACGGATTATATGTGTAAATGGTCAGTCCGTTCCCGATTTTTTTTTGTCCGGTTCCGGAACGCGAATTTCCGTATTAACGGAGAATAATTAAGCATAAAAAATCCGTTCCCTGAATTTTTTGTCCGGATCGCGAATTTTCCGGATTAACGGCGTCCGGTTTAACGAGGTTCGACTGTATAGTGAAAATGTAAAAAAAAAAATTGTCCAAGAGTACTTGCTAGATTTGAAAATAGTTTGGCACATATGTCCTTTGGGTGACCCTCGACCAAGATTGTGCAAGTTACTCTGAACTGTTAAAAAACATGGCCGCAAAGGCTTGAGGCTTGTTTACCTTATATGTAATATATATATAGTGAAAACTTAATAACTCTTCTTGTCCAAGAGTACTGGCCAGATTTGAAAATAGCTTTGCACAAAGGATCTTTTGGTGACCCTCTACCAAGATTGTTCACATTATTCCAATTTGTTGATAAACATGGCCACTAGGGGGCGAGCCTGATTTCTTTGGAAACTATTTAGGTTCTGTTAAATCAGGTGAAAGATATAGGACCATCATTGTCCTCTTAATCTCAACATGGTTTCAAAAGCTGTGATTTAGAGGCGTAAAATATTGTCTGGATCGGGGAAAAGATTAAAAATAAAAGATTTGTTTAACCCTTTCCCACATATAGGTGCTTTCTGATGCCTCTGCAGCAGGCGATTTTTAAAAAAATTGTGACAAAAGTAGTAATTGCTCAAAATGACAATTTCTCCTTTTGCCACAATGTTTTCAACTTTTGTCAGTAAGTAAACCTTCTAATATAGAGATTTTTTGTGTTTTTGATGAGTCATCTGCTGCAGATTTGTTGTATGTGGGAAAGGGTTAAAGAAAATTTAAAGAGGCATTGAATGATGCCTTTATCAGGATTTATGTTAATCCTTTCTCACACTTCACACAGACGACATTTTACACCTACCATTGAACATGACTTTGAAAATATAGCAATTAAAGGTGAAATTGCTCAGAACTAGCGATTTCACCTTTTAATGCAATATTTTCAACTCTTATCAATATAAATCTTTCAGATTGTTGAAATTGTTCGTCTGATGATTGTAAAGCAGACGACCTTTGAAAAGTCATGTGAAGTAATTGGTTAAAGACAGAAAATCTTTATTAATGAAAGTTTAGTTACTGAACAGGCTGAACAAAAATTGGCAAAAGAAAAAAAATTCTCATTCTGAGCAATTTCTCCTTTTGACACAATATTTTTAAAAGTTGTCTGCTGCAGAAGCATCAGAATGCTTCTGTATTTGGGACTGAACAAGTGTTAATAGTGGGTTTCATGGTAGGAATTATCTGGGGGAGAAGCACATTAACCAAACATATTAGTAGTAAAACACCTATGTATTATATAGAGTATATTTACCATTTATTTTTTAGCTCAATCATTTGGAGAATATGAGAGCTCTGGTACTCAACCTGGCATTGGCGCCACACCTTCTTTTAAGTATTTCATGCAAGAACTTATACTGCACCATGCATAGCTCAGTTACTACTAAATGTATTGCATTGAAACTTTCTACAAGGCTTTCCAACTATCACACCTATATAAAAAATCAAGTTAAATATAATGCAAATTTTGGGCCTAAATCGACTTAGAAATTTTGGTTAAAGTTTTGCATGCAACTACATTAAGAGTCCATATATCAGTAACTACTTAATGCATTGCATTGGAACTTTATACAGCAATTCCCATCCATAACTCCTATGTAAATATACAAGTTAGATAATTCTATCTTACATATAATGCAAATTATGACCCTTTATTATTTGACTTAGAAATTCTGGTTAAAGTTTTGCATGCAACTACCCTTAAGTCCATATATCAGTAACTAATACGCGAAGGAATAGTCAAGCTCGCTGTCTTACGGACAGCTGTAGTTTATTTCAGAATTTTATCCAAAGTGTTATTACCGCAGATGTTACAAACATCTCAAAAGTGCAATGTTAAATAAATAAGATGTCATTTGTTTAAATCTGCGTTATATTTTGATAATTTTATATAGAGCTCTTTCACAATGTGAATTCGTATATGATTGTACGTGGGTGCATAATACATATTTAATAATTTCATATCAACCAGGCAACTAATTTGATAAAAGTCAATGCTACAAGATTCATTCATCTTCCAACGATGGACTAACAGTCTATGTGAAAAATTAACCATTTGCTAGGAAATACTGTTGTGTGGAGTATGGGTGTGAGAAAGCCAGGAAACACATGGGTAGGTGAAAAATGTTTAAAAACAGGTGTTTAACCCCAATCAAACAATCGATCAACCAGGCAACTGACAATCTCCCAGGGATTATTCTGACTTTTCTCATCTATTTATGAATATTGAGTTGTATGAAAAAGGACAATTGGTTTACTTGACTGAGAAAGGTTAAAGGTATTGAAAAAATGTTTGCCTTGTCGTCACAAAGGAGCGAAAGCTACCCTAAGCTGTTTCTTTTTCTGGCAGCAGTATCATTTTCAAACACTTTTGTATAGTTCAATATTTAAGCGGTGACAAAGATACGTAGATCTACGTCCCTGGTTTAATTTTTTTTTTTTTATAGCTTTACTGTTTGGAGAATATGAGAGCTAAGTTGTTGGGACTGTCTTTGCTTTCTTTTTTAACCCTTTCCCACTTGCAGACGCATTCCGACGCATTTGCAGCAGACGTCTTTTGAAAACATAGTGACAAAAGAAGAAATTGCACAGAACGTGCAATTTCTCCTTTTGTCACAATGTTTTCCACTTTTTGTCATAGGTTATCCATTTAATTATTGAGATTTTCTATGTTTTGACAAAATACGTTCAAAGTCGTCTGCTTCAGAAATGTCGTATGAGGGAAAGGGTTAACTTGCTTCACAATCAATGCAAAATGAATAAGGTTAACCCTTTCCCACTCACAGCAAATCTGCAGCAGACCGCTGGCCATTGAAAACATCTAGGCAAATAAATGAAAAACCTCTATAAATGAAAGTATATTTATTGAAAAGAGTTGAAAACATTATGGCAAAAGGAGAAATTGATTAGTATGACTAATTACTCCTTTTGCCACAATGGTTTCAACAGGCTGCTGTGTATCTGTCAAAATGAGTTTGCAGGTATCTACTGTTATTGTCAAGTTGAAATACTGTTGAAAATGTTGTTAAATATTGAATTGTTCATATTCATATACAATTATCATTTGTAACTTATTGTTCAGTTAAGTATTTATTTATCTGGTAAGACATTTTGAGACTATCTTAAACAAGTCTAAAATAATGATTTTGTGATAGAACAATACAAACCTATAAATTGGAAAAGGAGAAATTTCCTTTCTTTGTTTTTTTTGGTTATCTGGGAATATTGTCAGACCATCATTGGCAGTGTTAGCCAAATGTTTAACCCTTTCCCACATACAGATGCTTTCTGATGCCTCTGCAGCAGACGATTATTGATAACATCATGACAAAAGGAGAAATTGCTCAAGATGAGCAATTTATCCTTTTGCCTAACTGTTTCGAACTCTGATCAATTATTATTCTTTCATTTGGGTTTTCCACATTTTTGCAAAAGTGTTGAACTGTGGAAAAGTGTTTAGTTTAGAATTACGATCAGACCCTAAATTGGTAAGCTGCACAAGACCACTTTATAGTTAGTTATATATTGCTTATACATGTAGTGCATTTACATATATTTATTTTATGTATTTTTGTTAAAGATTACTGTGGGAAATTATATGTTAGGGGATATATTAAAAACAATCTACTGGAAATTTTTTGTATGAGGGGCGTATGAAAATAACTGAATTATTTTTTATCTCAATAGTTATGTTCAGAAGGGAATATATGTCTTTGCACATACAACATTTATGCAGCAGACAACTTTGAAAACATATAGGCAAAACCATGAAACGTCTCCATAGATAAAGAGTTTATTATCCCCTCTGCTAATGAAGTTTGCGATGGGGATATAGTAACAGGACTGTCCGTTCGTTCGTCTGTGCGTCCGTCCATAACAACCTTGTGACCACTCTACACTGAAAATCCTTCGACCGATCTTAACCAAACTTGGTATACAGTTAGACTATGGCAATGTCTAGAAGCCTACTTATTTTCAAGGTCATAGGTTAAAAGTCAAGGTCAAAATTTGACTGAATACCGAGGGGATGCATCCGCTTTTCGGTGCCCTTGTTATTTAAAAGAGTTGAAAACATTGTGGCAAAAGGAGAAATTGCTCATCTTGAAGTCCAACTTCGTGTTTTACTTACTATTTCCAAAGAACATTTTAATCTGTTTGAGCCACATTTAACTCTCCTACAGTTGATGACTTTTTCCATATTTTCTTTGGAGAAAATATGGACAGTCTCCTGATATGAAAGAAGTTATTATTTAATAGAGTTGAAAATATTGTGGAAGAAGGACAAATAGATCATATTGAGCTATTTACTCAAAAGCATCAGAATAATCCGCATATGGAACGGAAGGCACACATGAACTAGAGCATATTGTTTAATGTGTTCTTGTTCAATTGACTTTGTTCTGTGAGCAAGTCTGAAGTTTATGTTTACTTTTAGAACAAAAAATAAACTGGTTATCTGAATAATTTATAAACTCTTTTCTGTTTTCGTATTTCTGTAAATCCTGATACTGATCATTTGGCACCATTGCTGAAGATTTGTATGGCTTTACGAAGCAATGTGATTTATCATGTAATTAATAAATACGAAATTTCGCACCATTGCTGCAGATTTGTGTTGCTTTACGATGCAATGTGATTAATCATGTCCTTAACCTTTTCCCTCATATGACAATTCTGCAGCAGACGACTTTGAACATATTTTGTCAAAACATAGATAATCTCTATAATTGAATGGATAACCTATGACTAAAAGTGGAAAACATTGTGGCAAAAGGAGAAATTGCTCGTTTTGAGCAATTTCTTCTTTTGTCACTATGTTTTCAAAAAGCCGTCTGCTGCAGAGGCATCAGAAAGCGTCTATATGAGGGAAAGGGTTAATACATACAACATTTGGCACCATTGCTGCAGATTCGTGTTGCTTTACGATGCAATGGGATTATTTGTGTCCTTAATACATTCGACATTTGGCACCATTGCTGCAGATTCGTATGGCTTTATGAAGCAATGTGATTGTCCTTAATGCATACAACATTTTGAACCATTGCTGCAGATTCGTATGGGTTTACGAAGCAACGTGATTAATCATGTCCTCAATACATACCGCATTTGGCACCATTTTTGTGGATTCGCGTGGCTTTACGATGCAATGCGATTAATCATGTCCTTAAAAGATTCGACATTTGGCACCTTTGCTGCAGAATCGTAAGGCTTTACGAAGCAATATGAGTTATCATGTCCTTAATACATTTGACATTTGGCACCAGTGTTGCAGATTCGTATGGCTTTACAAAGCAATGTGATTAATCATGTCCTTAAAAAAAAAGAAATCGACATTTGGCATCTTTGCTGCAGAATCGTAAGGCTTTACGAAGCATTAGGTGTTATCATGTCTTTAATACATTCGACATTTTGCACAATTGTTGCAGGTTCGTATGTCTTTACGAAGCAATGCGATTAATCATGTCCTTAATACAAATAAAATTTGGCACCATCGCTGCATATTCATATGGCTTTACAAAGCAATGTAATTAATCATGTCCTTAAAATATACGATATTTTGCATCATTGCTACAGATTCGTATAGCTATACAAAGCATGTCTTAATTCATACGAAATTTGGCACCATGCTTCAGATTCGTATGGCTTTACAAAGCAATGTAATTAATGATGTCCTCAATACATACAACATATTGCACCTTTGCTGCAGATTTTTATGGCTTTAAGAAGCAATGTGATTAATCATGTCCTTTATACATACGACATTTGGCACCATTGCTGCAGATTCGTATGTCTTTACGAAGCAATATGATTAATCATATCCTGAATACATACGACAGTTGGCACCTTTGCTGCAGATTCGTATGGCTTAACGAAGCAAAGTGATTACTCATGTCCTTAATGCATACACCATTTGACACCATTGCCGCAGTTTCTTATCGCTTTACGAAGCAATTTGATTTAACATGTCCTTAATACAAACGGCATCTGCTACTACATTCATTTACCTTTCTTCTTTGTCTTGCAAATTGAAGTGCACGTTCCACTACTAATGTGTCGGCATCTCCAGTACTATTGTTGTGTACATTCTGACCATCAGCGTCTTAGCATAGACTCAGCAATGTGATGAATTGATTGTTATTCTTCTCATTCGAGAGAAAGGTCTGTTGGTTGTTGTTCGCCTTTATAGATTCACTGAAGTTAATGAATGTATGCACATGTTGTTCCAACTCATCGCTTTTGCTTGTGATCTTTTATTGATGGGCCCTGTTCGTAGCCATCGAATACAATGCAACAGTCGCTATATTTTGCGCCCACATACTTATCATATTAAATCGCATTGTCTTTGTACGTCACATTATTCTGCCTGTTCACTCTGTGAATAAGGACCGCACAATCAATATCATGCATTTTCTGCGGACGGTTGAACATAACTGCTAAGGGTTTGTGCTAGTTGTGCCTTTGAAAGTTTACACATAAAGTTATCTTTGAATAGAGAAGTTGGCATTGTTGTAAGCTCATAGCCAAAGTATGGAGTTATGTCTTCTTTTCTCTGTGTAATAGCTATCAGGCGATGAAAGAGATCATTTGAGTGGATTATCACTTTCTTTTTATCAACCTGGATCTTTGGATACAGATGATCCGAAGACCGAACTTAATCACTCCTTTAATAGATGCCTCTACAACATCTTCTTCTGGATTTTTGCCCCGATCTCCTCTGCCTTATCGCAGTTTACTCAATCACCATCAGTTGCCGTTAAACCAGAAGACTATTGCCGACATCTTGGCTTATTGTCCCCCGCTTTTAGCGAAAGCGTGGGGACTATTATTTCTCATTCGTCAGTCCCTCCGTCACGCTGTCACAAAAACTTTAACCTTGGTCATAACTTCTGAACCGTAATAGGTACTGCTTTCATATTTCACATGTGTATTCCTTGTGACAACCCCTTTCCATCAATACCAATTTTTTTGACCTTGTGACCTTGACCCTGGCGGGGGACCATAATTCTCTGAATTTGCTTGTTTAAATCAATATCTATATCTCTTGTTGCCACAATGTTTCTATTCTATTCTGAAATATTCAGAAATATAAACCTTAGATATCAACAACCCTTACCCACAAACAGACCCTTTGTGACGCCTCTGCAGCAGACGTCTTTTGGAAATATTTTGGCAAAAGAAGAAATTGCTCAGTTTATTTATTTTGTACGGATAACTTGCTGCGGCACCAGAAAGTGTGAAATATGCCCAGTTTTAAAAATAATTCTCCTCTGAATTTGGTTGTCTAGTACTCTCTTCGAATTTTTTCCTTAGTGACCGTTTGAAAAAGATAGCTGCCATGCTGCATCAGTAGAGGGGTAAAATGACTTTAGCTTCAAACATATTACATTGTTTTTGGTTTAGTCCTTTTTAGCTCACCCGAGCTTTGCTCAAGGTGAGTTATTGTGATCGCCTTTTGTCCGTCGTGCGTCAACTTCTTCTCTTCAGTAATCAGTGGGTCAATTTGGATGAAACTTCACAGAAAGCATCCTCTCAATGACCTCACCAGAATTCCTTCAAATTGTTGGGATCCATGCAAAATTCTGGTTTCCATGGCAACGAAACCGAAAAAACTTCAAAATTCTTCTTCTCCCAAACTGGTTGGCAGATTTTCAAATAATTGTGTAGATATGTTCCTTGGATGACCCTCTATCAGATTCCTTCAAGCCATGTTGATTGGTCAAACAACATGGCCGCCAGGGTGGCGGGGCTATTTGCCTTATATGGCTATAGTGAAAACTTAAAAAATCTTCTCCTCCGAAAGTGTCAGGCCGATTTTCAAATAATTTTGTAGAAATGTTCCTTGGGTGAACCTCTATCAAATTCCTTCAAGCCATGTTGATTGGTCGAAAAACATGGCCGCCAGGAGGGGCGGGGCTATTTTGCCTTATATGGCTATAGTGCAAACTTAAAAAATCTTCTCCTCCAAAAGTGTCAGGCCGATTTTCAAATAATTTTGTAGAAATGTTCCTTAGGTGATCCTCTATCAGATTCCTTCAAGCCATGTTGAAATCATATGAGCAACTGCATTAGGTTCATATACAGTTTTTAATGCTTTATCCTCTAAGCTGGAGTCATTCATCATGGAACCAATACTACCAATACAAATCATCATTGTGTGAAATCCGCCAAGTCTGCAAACTATATTTATTGGTTTTGCTTGGATTATTTCCATTGCCTGGAACTGCAATGTTTGATCGAATGTTTTACATGGGATCCGAAATTGATCACCTTGACTTGATTGTAAGTTAAAGTGCTTAATCGAACGGATTTAAATCAAAGATTAGAAGAAGTTCTTCAGAATTTGGAGTTGAATGTTGGTCATCGGAAAACACATGATGCATAAAGCCTAACCGATTCGGTCGTGGTCTTGTTTCGTTGCCAACATTCGAGCGGGAGTGCCAAAGTAAATCAAAACAAAGTTTGGATGGTAACATGTACTGCAAGGGAAGAATTGGTTTGTATATTGCCGATAACAAGCCTTTCTCGGGTCGGCGTATGTACTGGACAATAGGTCCTCCCTTCTCCTTTAACTACTCACCCATTTTCATACGCTGCTTTCTACTAATCACTCTCGAGTTTGAGACAAGAGGTGTAAAACGTATCTTTCGGAGAGGAAATGGAAATAATTCCCATCCCATGGAAAATTCATTGACCATCTTATCTAGCGTGGATACAGTGTGGGCGATATTATCTACCACCCACTGAGTAAAGGTGCCTGGGAAGTATTATGGGAGTAGATGTTCAAGGCTTCCGCTGTGATTAACACTTTGCTTGTATCTGACCACTTCATCGTAACTGATAGAACCACCCAACTGTGACAACTCATTGATTAGCCATTTCGTTCTCAACACCTAAGCCAAACAGTATCGGCGTTATAACTGATCTTGGCCGAGCTGTCTGAAGAATACAGTTACCAATACTGTTCTGTTTCAATTTAAAATGCAGCATTTCTTGATCTCTCCGCCTACCTTGAACAGTTCTACCTGTTGATGTTGCGTTTTGACTTTTAAGTAGCATGAGTCTCAGTTGATATAATAAACAGCCCCAGCAGTGACTAAGTGTTACGGAACTATGGTGTACCGACCTACGTGTCGTAGGGTAATTTCTTCTTTTCAATCCTTTTCTGATTTCACCTGTCGACTACCTTTTAAACCGGTCCGTAAGGCTGTAACAAATATTGTAGAGGGTCACATTTCTGCTTAATTCTTTCCCTAATACAGACGATGATTCCAGCCCCTTTCTGATGCCATCTGGTGACTATCCTTTTCACCCATTCAATATGGCTTGAACGATTTTGTAGAGGGTCACCCAAAGAACATTTCTACCAAATTATCTTGGAATTCGAAGAAACTGATTCACAGGAGAACAATTTTAAAGTTTTGCAATTCCCCCAACCCCATTATGATATCGCAGCAAACCAATTTATAGGTAGAATGTAAATTGTTGAACGATGAGGGTCACCAAAGTAACATTCATGTCAAGTTTGGTTAAGTTTGCATCAGCAGTTTCAAAGAAGATTTGACCGTTTGACGAACGCCGTACAGTGAGTGATCACAATGGAACACCTTGAGCATTCGGTTTGAAATTGATCTTTAAACAAGAGGGCCATGATGCATTGTGATTTCTAATGCAAAACACATCAAGACAATTATTCTGAGATTTAAAATGCAACCTCCCGTGTTAGCAAGATTTTCCTTCATTTACCAAGGTTTTGACCTAGCATAAACAATGTTCGACCTTGACCTAAATTTCATTAAGAGAAACATTCTGACAAAATTTGAAGATGCTGAAGCAAAATTCGACTTTTACAGTGTTAACTCGATTTTCCTTCAATTTGTCCTAGTGACCTAGTTTTTGAAAAGACATGACCAATATTTGAACTTGGAACTACATAGTATCAAGACAAACATTCTGAAAAGGTTTCAACATGCTCAAGTTAAAAATGCAGCATCCAGAGTGTTAACAAGATTTACTTTTAATTTGGCCTAGTGACCTAGTTTCTGACCCAATATGACCCATATTCCAAGTTGTCCAAGATTTGATAGAGATAAATGTTCTGATATACTGTCATTAAGATCTGATGCAAAACGTGGCATGTATAGTGTTAACAAGGCAAGTATTTACGACAGTCGGACGCAGGACAAAATGTGATCACAATAGCTCACATTGAGCACTTCGTGCACAGGTGAGCAAAAAAGTAAAAGTGTTAAATTAAAGCTCAAATCTTAACTTAAATTGTTGTAGATATTGTGAAAGAAAATATTTAACACACAAAGCATTGAAAAATAACCTAATATTTATGATACAATGGCACAACAGAAGCATTTATAGACCTATTTTAACATACAAGGAATTTGAAGATTACCTTTAATATTATCATAGTCTTGAGTACAGAAAACAGAAAGTACTGTAAGATGTATGTACATGTATAATTAATAAAATCTAAACAAGAGGGCCATAATGGCCATAATAGCCCTAGATCACTCACCTGAGTTATGCAATGAGATTTATTATGCAAAACACATGACAGTCTCAAACTGCTGCAATAAGAAAATGCTGTCTCCAAAGTGTTGAAAAGATGTTCCTTCAACTTGGCACAGTGACCCAGTTTTACAGTCAATACGACCCATATTTAAACTTGACCTAAATATCATTAAGACAAACATTCTGACAAATTTCTGAAGCTGCTGAAGCAAACAATGCGTCCTCTTAGAGTGTTAACAAGATTTTCCTTAAATTTGGCCTTGTAACCTACATTTTGACCATACATGTCATGACCCACATTCAAACTTGGCCTACACTATCATCAAGACAAACATTCTGACAGAGTTTCAATATTTTCGAGTTAAAAATACAGCCTACAGAATGTTAACAAGATTTTCCTTCAATTTTACCTTGTGACCTAGTTTAAGAGTCAATATGACCCATATTTGAACTTGACATAGCTATCATTAGGAACAATTTCTTAAACATGTTCAGGCTGCTGAAGAAAATAGTGCAGCCTCTAGAGTTTTAACAAGAGTTTCCATCAATTTGGCCTGTTTTTGACTGGACATGACCATTATTCACACTTGACCTACATGTAAACAAGACAGACATTCTGACAAAGTTTCAATATCTTCAATTTAAAAATGCAGACTCCAATGTTAACAAGATTTTACCTCAATTTGACCTAGTGACCTAGTTTTTGACTCAACATGAACATATTCAAACTTGACATTCTGACAATATCTCAAGCTGCTGAAGCAAACTTTGAGGCCTCTAGAAAGTTAACAAGATTTTCCTTCAATTTGGCCCAGTGACCAACCCTTTGACCTGACATGACCCATATTTAGAATATTTAGACTTGGTCTACAAATCATCAAGACAAACATTCTGATAAAGTTTCAACATGCTCAAGTAAAAAGTGTGTTCTCCAGTGTTAACTAGATATTCCTTCAATTTGACGTTGTGACCTAGTTGTTGACCTCATAGATGCTCAGTTTCGAACTTGTCCAAGATTTGATGGAGATGAATGTTCTGATAAACTTTCATGAATATCGGATGAAATATACAACATGTAGCACGCAATTGCTGATGAAGCAACGACGGACAAAATGCTATCACAATAGCTCACATTGAGCAATTCGTGCTCCGGTGAGCTAAACATCTTTTATTTTCTTATCGTCAGTTCAGAATACTTTTCTATTTTCAATTCTTTATTTGATGCAGGTGACTGACTTAAACATTGTAAGAAAAAATGCTTTTATTGAGCAATTTATTCTTTTCTTTCAGTGCATTTTACTCTATCTCAAAATTCAATTGCCTACAATATTCATATATTTTCCACATAAAACAAATCTGCAGTAAACGACTTTGAAAACATCTAGATAACAATACTGAAAATTTCAATTAATTTAATAGAGATGGAAACGTTGTGGCAAATGGAGAAATTGCCAATTTTGAGCAATTTCTCCATTTGCAAAAATGTTTTCAAAATTTGACTGCTGCAGAGGTTCTTCTGATGTAGCGTCTGTATGTGGTAAAGGATTAACTAAGAAAAAATCTAAAAATAATTAGGTAACAGGTTAAATTAAAATACTCAAAACGTGTAATGCTTGGCTGTGGAAGAGTAGCAGTCAACTTCTTGAATAATTGTAGGGAAGGAGAATTTTCTCATGTATTAGAAAAAATTCGTCCGTCCTTAAAACGTTGTCTATGGACAGAGATTATATTAGGAGATGAATTCCAATTGTTTCTCGAAAATTGTTGGAAAAGGAAAACATGCTGATAATGCTGAATTTCTTCCTTTCCAAAAATACTTTAATTTCAGGAATAACACCAAACTATCATTTGTCACGATATACATTGTTTTGCCCCAAAGCTCTATGTACAAGCATGTATTAGTGTTTAACCCTGTCCCACATGCAGATGACTTATAATAATGAAGTTATAACTTTAAAAAACATCGTTGCAAAATCAGAAAATCCTGACAAGAAATTTCTCTTTTTGTCATAATGTTTTCTATTGTATACCATTATAACATGACCATTGATGGATGTTTTTTTTCCGAGTTGTTTTCAAATAAGTCTGCTATAGTTTGATTTATGTGACAAATTCTAAAATATGCTACAATCTTTTTAAAAATGTGCTTATTTTTCAGTTTGCTTCATGTGTTAAATGTTAACAGCTATGATTAGATTTATTTCATATGATTATGAGGCAATGAATAAAAAACAAAACACTTTCAGTGTTAATCAGAATTGTCTTATCTTAAGTGTCCTCTTCAATCATTGATTTTCTGAATACTGCTGTCCACAATAAAATTGTATTTTTTCTTTCCAATGACTATATGCCAAGTTCTATTTTCAGAGTGCTGTAAGTTTTTTAGTCACAAATTTGCCAGCTCTTCATGAATTCGCTAAGCAGCTGTCAGATCCATCAAGTTTCTATTGTCTCTGCTTATGAAAGTTGTTTCCTTCCCTTCATGAAATCTAAATGTAAGCACACAAATCACCGGCTATAGTAAAACCACTCACAGCCATGATTTTAGCACCCAGCAAAAACTAATTTAGAAATTTCTGAATTCTCAGTAATGTGTATATAAGTGGCCACTAAAGGAGGTCTAATGTAGCCTGTGCAGGTCAGGTTTGACTCATAATCGCATTCCATGATGGGAATTAACGCCTCTTCATCTTTTTCTGTATCAAGCTGTACGAGGACATCAAGTTCAACTGCCCGTCTTACAAGAGGTCTTCTTGCTTGTGTTGTCTACTGTATAACATAACCCATATTAGGGACAGGAAATAGGTTTTCCTTGCTTGGTCGAACACAAATAAAGTGGACTGAATATACCTGAAATATAAATAAAAAACATAACTAGAAACACATGTTTGTCATTTTGGCACAAGTATAACAAGTTTCCTGTGTGATTACACAAGTTTGAATCATATCTTACATAATCAGAAAAATATTAATATCTAACCATTGAAATACCACACACATGTGATTACGTGTGAAGATAGGAACAATTCACAAGCCCCGTGATGGATTTTGATACAAAAGAATATGACATGAACATGTAGAATGATTCAATGAGAGAAATTGTTGATTTACCCATCCTATACACAGTTGTTGAAAACAAGTTTCAGATGTAAATATATATATTACTAATAGACAATTTTAAAAAAAGCTTTAGGATAACGCGGGACTCCTCTCTATCGCAATCGCAATACACCGGTATTTACAATAGGATTTTGTTAACTGGATCAACCAGTTTAATAATAGTTTTTAATAGCACATGACCAAGTGTTCGGTTAGCTAGTTTAATATGAATACAGCCATGGTCTTTGTCTACAAATACTTTTTAATTGGTTTTTGCTTCTTATGTACTGCTGTAGACTTGTGCGATAACTAATTTGAATAATTGGCTAGCGGAATCCAGATCACTACCGCCTGTGACAGACACTGACAATGTACTTACTCTATGTTTTAATAAGCGTCTCGTGCATACACCTTGCTAATTAACTAAGGCTGTAACCGTTTCCCTCATGAAGACTCTTTATGAGGCGTCCGAAGCAGACAACTTTTGAATTCATAGTGGCAAATGGAGAAATTGCTCACGAAGAGTGAGTTCTCCACTGGTCACAATGATTTAAACTCTATTCAATATTCATACTATCATTTTGAGATTTTCTATCTTTTGGACTTGATAACTTCAAAGTCATCTGCCGCATATTTATTGTATGTGGGAAAGGGTAAATTATAAACTAAATAAACGACAGGCTGGGTATGCAGTGTGAGCATTGAACATATATGCATGTATCTGAAAAATCTAAAGGATATTTAAACCAGTACTAACCAGAATTAATGTTTTCTATTTCGTTGTTGACCTTTGTTTATACAAATGGATCCAATTAAACAAAGGGACTACTATTTGCCGGGACCGGGACCGGCCGGGCCCTGTTGCTATGGTGATGTAGTTTAGATAGTCGGTATTATTGATGTCATCTTGATTGTTATCTATTTTACGATCAGATGTCTTCCTAATTGAAAACAGGGATGTTTTGATCCACATATTTAGTTATATCTATTATATAGTATGTATATCAAAAGATAAATTATATTAAAATAGTATTAGAACATTATCAAATATATAATTTTTGTTTGAACTGCAAAAAATCAAGATGTACAGTAATTTCATTTTGGTTTATTTCAGATTAAATGAAGATAACATCAAACTAGACTCTCGACATGTTTTCATTAGGTGAAAGGGAAAAAAAGAAAAAGGAACACTCAACTTAAAATAATTATTTTGATTAAGTTCTTTTTATGCCCCCCCCCCCCCCCCCCCCCCCCCCTCCCCCTTATATTGAAGACGAAAATGATGTTTCCCACGTGCCACTTAATAAACAATTTCTTATCTTATCATACACGCACTGTCATACACGATTGTCACATGGATACCAATTAGAGGATCAAACCCTGCATTTTCAACCAATGAGGGTTTGACATGCAATCTATCTAAAGGTTTATAGACAATTTACTATTTTACTTTAGATGTATTTAAATATTTTTGATAATTCACCATACATCTACGAAATGAATTTCCCTGTCTTTATGTAGGATATTACAAATTCAAAACAAGATGTGTTTGTGAAACACTGATGCCCCCGAATGGCAACATCTAGGTCAAAGGTCAAGGTCGCAAGGTCAACAATTTTGGTACTGACAGAAAGGTCATGTCACAAGGAATACACATGTGAAATATGGTAGCCGTACCTGTTATGGTTCAAAAGTAGTGGTCAAGGTTAAAGTTTTTTTCGGAGAATGGCAACATCTAGGTCAAAGGTCAAGGTTGCAAGGTCAAAAAATTTGGTACTGACAGAAAGGTCATGTCACAAGGAATACACATGTGAAATATGGTAGCCGTACTTGTTATGGTTCAAAAGTAGTGGTCAAGGTTAAAGTTTTTTTCGGAGAATGGCAACATCTAGGTCAAAAGGTCAAGGTCGCAAGGTCAAAAATGTTGGTACTGACAGAAAGGTCATGTCACAAGGAATACACATGTGAAATATGGTAGCCGTACCTGTTATGGTTCAAAAGTAGTGGTCAAGGTTAAAGTTTTTTTCGGACAGACAAAGAGACAGACAGGCCAAAAACTAGATGCCCACCGAATCGGTGATTTCGGGGGCATAAAAATAGATTTATTTTAATTTCATGTACTGACGCTCAGTGACAAAATAAAAGGCGACATGCTTGTGATATGCGTCAGATATTGATGTTTTACATACTATACGTATGATAGTCTCTTGTATTTCATTTCATGAAAGGCCATGCGCTTTTCATTTGTGATATTATTTTAACAATACATGTAAATATATATGATTGTACACGGATAAGACTTAAAATCATTTTTTATTAGTGAAAATGTTTCAAGTTTTCTAGACGTTTCAATGTCATTGTAATAATGCTGTAAATATTGATCATATATTCGTTGTGTTATAGCGGCGATATGACCATCCTTTACAGCAGTATTGTTCCATAAAAACTGAAATCCTAAGTCACATAACAGTTGTTTTACATTAACAGACCACGTATTACAATTGTTTGAGCTAATGTTATTACAAGTATACATAAGTTTATACATCAAGGAATCCTGAGTTTTACCAAGCTTACACCAATATAGTTGGATAATTCTAATTTTTCTTGTAACAAAAAGAGGGAATTGCACAAGTTCACCATAGATACAAGCATTCGTTACATTGCGATTTAAGCCCATAATATTATTCATCAATTTCAAGTGAACCTTTTCTGCGGCAATTGAATGGTCCGATTTTAGCGCAAATTGCTAAAAATAAACATGTGACATGTGTCTATTGAACTTTCGACATAATATGTCTGGGTCTCCCTTTATTTAAATAATTGAGCCTGTTTTACTAAATAAAGCTTCCTTCGGTCATGTACAGCTCATTTAATCATATCATTCATGATCAGGATCTTGGCAATTCCCCGGTAATCTTTGGCATGAACAACTGGCTTCAGATCAGCAAAGTTCTAATTAGACAGTACGACTGAAGGCTAGTTTAGATCTTCACTGGTTTCACATTCCTGTTGTTTCTATTTCCTATGCATTGACATACTTCATTAAACATTTATATGAATAACATTATGTTCGAAATACCCTAAAATAGCTCCTATGTACATATTCTCTTAAGTTTTGGTCGGATATTTTTATATCGTTTCTTGAGAACCAGAAGGTGCTATCGGGACATTTTGCCAAAATGGACTTTTTTGCATATTTGGAACAGTATATATATATGTTTTAACTATGATGTAAATATGGGGCTTAGATTCCAGCTTTAACTTAGAAAATGAGCATGATCATTTTTGGGAATATCAACAACTGGCATTTTCACTGACTGCCATAAGATGCTTTCAACGATGTATTTACGACCAAAAGGTACACACAGCAGTCACATCTGCTGATAGCCCTTATGATAAAATGCTATCTTAAAGTTGTGCTAATTGGCACATAAGTGACTTATTTAGCTTTCTGATACATATTGTACAGTGTAAACAAATTAAGATGCAGCTTATAAGTCATGTGTATTCAAACTAATTACCCCTTTGGGACCTGTTTAGTTTGGACATACAATTTAATAAACTAGAGGTCCATGATGGCCCTAGATCGCTCACCTGAATTGTGCAATGTGATTTCAAATGCAAAACACATCAAGACAATTATTCTGAGAAAGATTAAAAATGCAACCTCCTGAGTGTTAACAAGATTTTCCTTCATTTGGCCTAGTGACCTATTGTTTTTACCCGATATGACCAATATTCGAAGATGGACTAGAAATTATCAAGACAAACATTCTGTCAACGTTTCAACTTGATCAAGGTACAAATGCGGCTTCCGGAGTTTAACAATAATGTCCTTCAACTTGGCCTAGTGACCTAGTTGTTAACCTTTATGACCCATATTCGGACTCTGCCTAGATATCAATTAGAGAAACATTCGAGCCGAATTCGAAGAAGCTGAATAAAAAAATGGGGCTTTTACAGTGTTAACAAGATTTTACTTCAATTTGACCTAGTGACCTAGTTTTTTAACATACATAACCAATATTATAACTAGGCCTACATATCATCAAGACAAACATTCTCAAACAAACAAAACAGATGACAAATCAATTAACCATATCAAGGGTCATACAGAGTATTTCCCTGTTGTTGAATCGCATAACACCAGACAGAAAACATCAAGGAGTTTCTTTAACCAAGAGCTTTCTATTAGGAAAATGTATGAGCTATATAAAATTAAATGTGGCAACGATGATATTGACCCTGTCTCTGAAAAGGTTTACAGAAGTATAAAAGAGACATTTGCCAATTAAGCAAAAAATCCATTAAAATGAAGAAAATGGGAACCTTTTCGGAAGAACATGGAAGAATCCACAGAGAACATAACATTCGGAAGGATGATGCCTGGAGAGAAAACGAAACTGACAAGAAAAAAGCAAAAAATGCCAATGACATTTTTGCAGACACATTTGATCAACAAGCTGTCTTACAAACCCCGTGTTCAAATGTTTTCCAAACATATTATAAAAGGAAGTTGAACAGTAATAACCTGACGAACTAATCTTTAGCTGACTTAAAGGGAACATTTTATATTTGGAATGAAATCCATGGCCAAAGAGGATCTTCAGAAATTAGAACATGTATCATAACCCATCTGAATTCCTTTCCAACAAACATCACGCATGTAATTTTGTATTCAGATTGATCAAAACAGAAACCAATATGTAGCACCAGGATTGCTACATGTAACTGGAATGCTGTCGAGACATTATTAACGACGATTCAAACAAACACACACATTCTGGGACATATTTAGTCGTAGTTCTGCTAAGTTGTATATTGTAGTACTTGACCTGAAATTGAGGTGATCCTCAATTAAAATAGCTAAAGACGAGATAGTCGGTCAAAACATAACTCATGCTGATGTGACATGTTGGTAGCATTGACATGCAAACACAAATTATAAACATTTTTATTTGTTTACGATTCATATTGATAATTAGTTATACAGGCATTGAAAGCATTCTTAACCCTTTCAAAACCAATGGCAATATTGAGGTTCTTGCAAACAATACCTATTCACGATCTGTCTCACCTGAATAATTAGCATTGTTTACCTTTAAATGAAGGATCGTCTTCCTTGGCACATCTGGCAAGCGCATTTTTAAAATTGTATTGAATTTTCCGCCATAATAGTTAGCTAAACTGCTTGTGGTTATCAAATATAGTATTTTGATATACCATGTAAATAAATCAATGACATCTATTATTTCATGTAACGGCTGTTAGTCAACGGACATATCTAGTGGGACATTCTGGTAGTGAACAATAGATATTGGATTTAATATCATTGTTTTCAGTATATGAATCTAATTTTTGAGAAAAAAAGCAAGCTCTTATTAGATCCATGTACATGCACTTTTAAACGTTCAAGTCAAATTTCTCGCGTAAATGCAACACGACGAAAAATGTTAGTAAGACAAATACGTTACCAAATATGGTAATGTGAGGTCATTGAAATATGAGATAACACAATCGAAATAGTATGTTACGTCATTCAAAGTGCGTTAGACTGACGTCATCCACATGTCAGTCTTAATCATTATTTTACACATATAAATGTGTATGTTTTGTCTTTGTTTCTGTCTTTAAAGTTAATATATTTATAGATGCTACCTATTTACAAAAAAAAACGTTAAGTGTTTGTAAACCAAAGATTAGAGAGCAAACTATGACCATAAATATCCATTACAAAAGTGATTGACTAGACGATGACAATGTTCAATTCGTGTTTTTCGCATGAACATTATATATTTGGAATTCGTGTTAGGAACGAAATATAATAAAGTCAATAGCAATACTTTACACGCAGCTTCAGAAAATTAAGAAATGAATTCACGATGAACGATGTTTAAACAAGAGGTCCAAGATGGCCGTAAATCCATCATCTGGATGATGGTATAGAAGCAAAAGTGTAACTGCTAATCGGGGAAAATTTGATCATAACCACCATCAGATTGACTAAATGTAACCACGATGCAAAAAAGACTGAAGATACAAACCACTTGAAAGTGACAAAACATAACCACCATTAGATTGACTTTTGACTTAATATAATCACTATTAGAAAGTGAGGAAACATAACCACGATTCGAAAAAGACTGAAGATAACCACCACTTGAAAGTGGCTAAACATAACCACGATGCGAAAAAGACTGAAGATACACACCACTTGAAAGTGACTAAACATTACCACCATAAGATAGAGTAAATATAACCACCATTAGAACGTGAGGAAACATAACCACGATGCGAAGAAGACTGAAGTTAACCACCACTTGAAAGTGACTAAACATAACTCATTAGCTTGACAAAATATAACCAACATTAGAAAGTGACTAAATATAACTACAATGCGAAAAAGTCAGAAGATAACCTACATTTGAAAGTTACAAAACATAACACCCTTAAAAAGTGACTGAACATAACCATCGTGAGAAAGTGACTTAACAAAACCACCATCAGAGTGACTAAATATAACCACCATCAGAAAGTGACTGAACGTAACCACAATGAAAAATAAATACTTAACATAACCACCATTACAAAGTGACTAAACATAACCAATATTAGAAAGTGACGAAACATAACCACCAGTATAATGTGATTACACATAACCACCATTAGAAGGTAACTAAACATAACACGCATTAAATAGTAACTGAACATAACAAACATTAGAACGTGACTTACATAGCCACCATTAGAAAACGACTGAACATAACCAACACAAGAAGGTGATTAAACATAACCAATATTAGAAAGTTACAAAACATAACAATTATTAGAAATTAACTAAACATAACCACCATTAGAAGGTGACTGAACATAACCAATTGTAGAAGGTAACAACAACATAACCATCATTAGAAAGTAACTAAACATTACTTGTACACAAAGTTTCTGTACATCAACACATTCAAACCATTGGACAAAAGTTTTTGGAATCGGGCCATACTCAGATGGAATGTGAGTAGATGCATTCGAGAATAGAACAGGCCAAGAAACAGACATGCAAAGGACAAACATTGTTGGATTTGTGTAAAAGTCATGTTATACCAAAGATGTACATATTAAAAATTACCAAGAAATCACAATGTCAGAGACAAATTGCCATGTCTGGATATTGTAGATGATTCTGAATCTGCTACTGATGTATAGATGACACATTTTAAAATCATTTGATGGTTCAAATGTTGTTTGTTAAAATGTGCTAACATAAACATTGTAAACAAGTCCTAATTAGCCAATATTTGACTGTTTTCTTTTATAATACTGTTTTTTATCATGCTGTTAGTTAGCTCCTTTTGGCGGTAACATTTTTAACAAATTATTGTAGAAAAGTCGGCAGCCAGAAGGTGCTATCCCCAAATATTGCCAAATATGGTTTAAACACTATCACTTTAGGTTAATATTCTATACATATATTGTCATAACCACATACTATCAATGTACCACATATCATTGTAAGCTGAATAAAACCTGATTTTTACCCACAAGTGCCAATTAGACCTAGTGCCAATCTTTAAATGCGATTTTCACAAAACTATAACAATTGCTAATAGCACATTATGGCAATCAAGGGACGATATTTTGTTATTCCTAGGCTTTGGCTTCGAATGACACCAGCTTTATAACAGTTTTCCCAATATCATCTAAATGTTGGGTTCAACACCAAGCCTAGCTGACCCAAATAAAGGATGACAGTAGAGTTCTCATCTATTTCAGGATTCATTAGTAAGTAAGCGAGAACCACATGCCCTTCCTCCAACTCTCACTATTCCTACACACTTACATGTTTCATTAAGTTCTTCAACTGTTAAAACAAAGTCAATAAAATAAAGATAAGCCATATATAGATTCAATATTTATCTTACATTTAAAACTGCATTGACCCTATATCTAGATAGTACATTTTATCCCGAATTTCTCGAATAGCATATCTTTGAATATTGCGGAAAATAAATTCAAATGCTTATGTGTTGATGTTCATACACATGTCACTATAATAAAATATTTTCTTACTTACTTACTTAATTATATATTCAAGCAACGGCGACAAATGCATATTTCCCTGTATTTCTGGCCTTTCTATCAACAGCTCTCCACAAACTATTCTATACTGCTTTCACTCATAGGACATAAGAAAATCAAAGTACTCAGGAGTACTGAAAGTCAGGTTCACATGAAATCCCCAAACATTAAAGGAAACATTGATAGTGGTATGTGAAGGTTACGAAAATGAAAAGGGATACTATTATGTTAATCTTGTTTCGTTTACAAGATAAGAATCCTCAAATCCGGTAATAGAAAATGCGCGAACATGTCAGCCCCAATTGACTATAACCTGGACACTTTACACAATCAATATACGACGTAAAACCCTGCATAGAAGAAAGTCGCCTTACTTCGCTGAATGAATTATAAATTCATATGTGTTTTATTCCCTGCATAAATGTTATTTATAGTCATTTGTTAACAAAACACAAATTGGGTATTTTTCGATGGGATATTTTTTTTTTTTTTTTTATTTACACTTTATTTGCCACGTCCAAAGGTAAGGATAGGTCGTGGCCATCCTCCGTCATACCTTACACCACTTGTTAGTAGATTAATAGTAGTAGTCTAAGGAAATTAAATGTTTAACCTATAAGAAATCTGGGCAGTTTCTATTCTTTCTTTAGCGTAATATGTTTTGAAAACATTGTGGGGAAAAGGAGAAAAAGCGGGATATTTATCTATCCAAGAGGGGAAACGAAAACAAGGCTTGATAAGGGATCCCGCCGCCAATACTGAGCATGATTACAAGTACATGTATGTAACTTGTGTGTTACCGGCCATCTCACGGATGTAGCCGAATTTCGTTTTACATGCAAAATTGTCTACGGATAAAAAACATAAATATGTGTGTTTTCAGAGGCATGTTTTCAACAGTAACTGCGTAATTACAAAGTTATGCACACATGACATAAATTTTGCATTTCTTTGAGTATTTAATAAGAACTGGTGCAATAATTAACAGTGCGCGCACTTTCCTTTTGGCGACTGTTCGATCAACATCCGTTAATATCGTTTGGACCGCAATAGTCCGGTTTAATTGCCTCCGAATTGAAACCAACTAAAAATGAGTCGCGTAATGCGACTGATTTATTAATTGATTGATTGATTGATAATGGTTTCAACGCTATTTCAGTTATATCACGGTGGCCAGTTTACCTTACGTCGTGTGCTTCCTGGATTTCTCGCACCTCTTCTATATACAGCATCCTTCCCACCAATTGGCTACCTTCACAACTAAACTATTTAGACCACCATTGGTAGACAATGGACGCATATCACAATGACTTTTGTCAATCAACCGAAAAAATGAATGACTGAGATGGGGTTCAGACCTTCTACCCCCTTATTGGTTTTCCTTGTCATTACCGACATAGATATAGTGACCCAACAGATGACAAGATAGAGCAGTAATATCCAACGCCTGTCTACGCGTTGGCACGTAGGCTAACGCAATTTGATCGAATTTACCATGTACATTTCGTCATTTGTGAGACCACCTCCCTGGTGTAATGGTTAGAGCGCCCGTCTTGGGAGCGGGATACCAGAGATCGGCCCCGCGTCGAATCATACCAAAGACATCAATAATGTTAGAAATGGCTTCCCTCCTTGGCTCTCAGAGTTGTTGGGATAGTGTTACGACTAACTCTTTGGTGTCAGGATAAATTGATCGGTAACTTTCCAAGTAAACGCCGTATTAACAAGAGGTGTCAGATGACAGCGTGCTCGACTTGTTCGTGCTTGCCAATAAAACAAAACTTTTTTGGGCTGTATAGAAAACATAACCAAGAACATTATCACACGTTTTATTAGCAAAGTACTTTATAAGTCATTAAAGGGTCATAATTCTAACAAAAACCTTTCACTGAATTATGCACTCTTGGCTGTTGGTGGAGGTTATGATGGTAACAAGATAGTGTAAGTGTTTAAGCTATATCTCGAATTGTTTTGGAAAAATGAATTGGTATGAATAACTTAACCAAAATTCTATATCGAAAAAGGGCCATAATTATTACAAAAACATTGACTGAGTTATTTACTCTTGGCTGTTGATGGAGGTAATGATGGTAAATAAGTATTGTAAATGTATAAGCTTTATCTATAATGTTTTTGAAAAGAAGTGGTGTAGTATAAATAGCTAAACCAAAATTCTAAGTCGAAAAATGGCCATTATTCTTACAAAAACCTTGACAGAGTTGTGTACTCTTGTCTGTTGATGGAGGTAATGATGGAGAATAAGTGTTGAAAGTTTTAAAGCAATATCTCTATTGGTTTTGAAAAGAAATGAGGTGGTACAAAAACTTAACCAAAATTCTAAGTCGAAAAAGGGCCATAATTCTTACAAAAACCTTTCAAAGCAATATCTGTAATGGTTTTGACAAAAAAGTGAATTGGTACAAAAAACTTAACAAAGGTGTGACACCAACGCCGACGCAGAAGCCCACGCAGACACCAACGCCGACGCAGACGCCAGCGCCGAGGCGAGTAGTACAGCTAAATATGAAACACATGTTAAAAGTGGAAGCAAACACTATAAAAACAAACAAAATCGTTTTTAGTTTGCCGTGTCTGAATTATCAACTAGTGAACGTATATTTTAATGATATGCACAATGATACAAACGAGCAAGTAACATACACTTTATTAACCTAGTAATGGTATTATGCATGTGGATGTGATAAAGAAATTCACAGTTTGATGAGTTAACATAAGTATTTAATAGCACATATGATAAAACAGATTAAAAACAAAATGAAGTAGATGCTGCTGATAATCAGTTTTTGTTTGTTAAAACTGAAAGATAATGGCAGGTTTAAGTACAATATAATAACTTTGATGAGGTCTAGATGCTTGGCATTGCGGATCTATGTGTACAGGGTTTTTTAAAAAGCATTGCTCTCAGTGCCCAATATTTTCATTCCAACAATTATTTTTCACAAATATACGTTATTGCTGAAAATTCAAAGAATGTGCCGGTGATAACGTTTGAGTACCCAATGCATATAACTATTATAAGGTACTAAGTATAAGCACAATATAACACGCGCAACGCAAGAGTCTTGAGTGCAGCATAGTACAAGGTCAAATCATTAAAAAGCTGATTCATATGGTATTCCAATGTTGACAATCTATTTTGCTCGTGCAACTCATGTAAATAGTGAGTAACGTAATACGTAAAGCGTTACTAATTCATTCATATGGATATGTAATGACTGGAATAAACAAGCCTATCATCCGTTGGTCGTTTTACGCTGTTAATTTAACGCTTCTGGTTTAACGTTTTTCATCTGCGCCCATCCTTTCCAAGCGCGGATGGGGTTAAAAGAGAGACACACAATATATACACGCCAGTCAAAGAAAACATAAAAGCAGATAGTGTCCTTCTGACCCAATTTAATCTCGATCGCATATATTACATTTCCCATTTTCAAGTGGGGTGCCATCCCGCCGACCTGTTTCAATGGGCAATTTATAGATTGCAGTACGGAATTTAAATAAATTACTTGCGACATTTTGTGGTATATTTACATAGTCTATATTTTTTTCCCTTATTCGATGCATTAGTAAGTGCGTACCATTCTTGTTTGTATTGGTCAATAATAGCCCCGTCAGACTGGACGGGACCATCCGCGACCGTACGGCGAACCCAGAATGTACAAGGTCGCCGGCAAACGTGAACAAAATGCGAGAAAAAGTCCAAAATAATTACAAACTAGAAAAAAAGCCGCGCTCTTACATGTGTGATCATACCACGTTCTCACGGCGCGCCCGTCACGACCTCTCCGCGCTTATGGCGTTTCTTTTGAGATATATGGGAATGGCAACGGCGATCCCATGGCGCTCTAACCACGATCATGTGGTTCTTACCACGCTTCTTCTACGTATATCGGGACTGCACGGCGACCTCACGGTGTTTCTACCACGCGATCACGGCGACTAAATAAGCTGGTCAGATTTTCGGAAATTTCGGATGTTTGAACTTTGAAACGCCAGCTTTTCTAGCAGGTTGCACATGAAAAGCATGGTCTCCATAGGAGCGTAGTAAAAGCTTGAGAAACACGCCGTGGTCGTATTAAGAACCCCATAAACGCAGTGGGAACCCCATAGGCGAACGGGGAGTCCCATGAGGACGTGGTGGAATTTGCGCAACAGTTGTGAAATCATTCAGATCACCGAACCTTGGCGTTTGTTTGTTTAGTCGAGTACTTGTTTAATTTTAGATATCCATTTAAAACGTATATTATGCATATGTTCCATACGAAAGTTTGTCATGATTTCTACTTACTACTTACTCCAGAGCGATATCAATTTACTTTTGATAATAATGGAATTTGGATATCGACCAACTTCACCGGCGTGTAACATGTATATAGGCGTGCTATTACGAACCTTTAGAATATTTCGACGAAAGTCATTATGAACAGTTTCAATAATGTCAAGAGAATAGTGCGATCAAATAATTTCAATGTTAAATTTACAGGTAGATCGGCATTATTGGCTCTGACAAATGGAAAGTACATGGCCTTATTGTATGTGGGAAAGGATGGTTTAATGAATGAACACATAGGCTTTCAAGAAACACAAACATGTCGGACATGAAGATAGATCTGAAATTGTAACCCAGCTCGATCGGCACTCTTTCCTACGTTAAACAAAAGTAAATGTGACTAACGTTTATCGTCTCCAACCAAAGTTCTAACTGTCTGTGTGAAGAAAAGAAAACCAGCCAGTTAGTTGGAAAGAATATTCACGGTGTGTAGTTCTGGTGTGCGAAAGCCAGAAAACACATGGGTAGGTGAATTTGCCGCCATAATATGACTGAGTTAGAATTGTTGACAAAAGCGTTACATTCAAATCAATACTAAATCAGATCAAGTCTAGTCGTGTCGTTACAGCTCCATTGTTATCTACGACAAGCACGCTGTCCGGCAATTGGTTATATTCCGGTTTCCATTCCAGTAAGATATTCTTTTTGTCAGCATCAAGGTCAAGGACATTTTGGTCTGTGTAGTGGAGTCCGTTCTCTTTCCAGTTGAAAGTCAAACCTTTATGACCTGCAAAATAAGTAATTGGTTTTGTTGAGAGAAAAGTAGATACACAAATGAGACGTATCAGAAGGAACTGGGTTGATTCTAGTATAGACATATATTTATATGTCTCTCATTCTTCTGTTTCAGATACGTAAATTGAAGAATCGACATATACACAGTATATCTACAAATAATTATAATGTAACTACATTCTTCTGTTGACCATCGAGCCGCATTTTGACACGGTTAAAGCAAATGCGATACAAGCATTTGGTATGTTGGGCGTATTTCCCTTATATATTTAATATAATTTTTCTATTATCAAAACATGACAAAGTCTCAAACTGCTAAAATAAAAAATGCAGTCTCCAGAGAGTTGAAAATATTTTCCTTCAATTTGGCTTAGTGACCTAGATTAAGAGTCAATATGACTCATATTCAAACGTGACCAAAATATATTAAGACAAACATTCTGGCAAAATGTTAAGTGGCTGAAGCAAAAAAATGCGGCCTCTGGTGTGTTAACAACATTGTCCTTAAATTTGGCCTTGTGACCTAGCTGTTGACCGTACATGAATCATTTTCAAATTTGGCCTACATATCATCAAGACAAACATTCTGATGAAGTTTCAATATTTTCAAGTTATAAATGCAGCATCCCGATTTTTAACAAGATTTTCCTGCGAAAATGACCCATATTCGAAGTTGAGCTAGATTTTATTAAGACAAACATTTTGACACAATTTCAAGCTGCTGAAGCAAAAATTGCAATCTTTAGAGTGATAACAAGATTTTCTTTTAATTTGACCTAGTGACCTACTTTTTGACCAGAAATGTCCCATATTCGACCTTGGCCTACACAACATTAAGACAAACATTTTGATAAATTTCAACGTCATCAAATTAAAAATGCGGCCTCCAGAATGTTAACAAGATGTTCCTACTATTTGACCTAGTAACCTAGTTATTGACCTCACATGGCCGAGTTTCGAACTTGTCCAAGATTTGATGGAGATGAATGTTCTGATAAACTTCCTTGAAGATCTGGTGCAAAGTGTAGCTCGTAGAATTTTTTTACTCTGATGCAAGTGTATTGATAGATACTCAACGGATAGAAATATAAAACCCTTTCCCACATACAAAGCAACTGTAAAAGATGACTTTGAACACATATAGGTAAAATATGGAAAATGTCTATAAAATAATTTATAATAACAGCACAGAGTCGAAAACATTGTTTAAAAGTTTGCCACGTTTTTAGCAAGGAGCTCATTAGAGTCAATTGCTATAGTAGGCGAAATCTGAAGACACTCATCATTTTGAGACTGGAATCTAGACTAGACCTTTACAATATCGGCATTGAATTACTTCACATCTGTTTTTCTATATCAGCCAGCTCTCCGTTTCTGAACACCATCTCGGGTTCAGAGAGATGTCTTGGTAGTTGCAAATCGTATATAATGTCAATGTGGATGATCTGTGGAATATTTTTTAAGAATGAACGGACTGTTGCCAGCTAAACCCATGTTGTATCTTTCGAACCGCCAAATAGTTCTTGTCTAAAAATCAAAATGCGGTAACATGTTGACCAATCAGCCGGAATATGGATTTGATTCGACATCACTTACCCAAAAAATAAGAACTAGACAGAAATGTTATGTTTAAATATTATATGAATTACATGATTACAAAATAAAATGTATTTCTACGCTGTTAACATGACTTGATCACGCGCATTATGCATTGAACAAATTAAAGCAGCATGTGCATACTTGCTTTAGGTATCATTCAAATACTGAACACATTAAAGCAATATGTGCATGCTTTCCGCATGTGTAATTATGATTGCGATTTCAAAATTGAATTTGAATTGATGACTTTACATTTGAAAGGAGAGAGTACTGTGTATATTGTCTTAACAAATTATCTCATAAATGAAAGTGTATCAACTCAAAGCCACGGCTCTAAGTGTAACATATTTCTGTATAACCCGTGCATTCCATGTTAATCTTTGTATTATTAAATATTCTGCTAAGCTATATGGCTGTTCCTTTATTTAATGTTGTACACCTACACAACAAATTGGCGTCGAGGTTGTACCATTATAAATGATAATGATTATGTTAACTGAGGTCATTGTGGACATTGAAATTAATGGCTAATCACAATCGGATTAAATTAAAGGAGTATGTGCATACGTTCATCATGTGTATTATGATTGCGATATCCAAATTGAATTTGAATTGATGTCTTTGCATTTGAAGAGGGAGAGTGTTGTATATATTTTCTTAACAAATGAACTCATGAATGAAAGTGTATCCACTAAAAGCGACACCTCTTAGTGTAACATATTGCTATATAATACATGGATGTCATGTTAATCTTTGTAGTATTAAATATTCTACTAAGCTATTCAGCTGTTCCTTCATTTAATGTATTTAATGTTGTACAAATACACAACACGGCCCTTATGATAATTTCAAAATTCAATTGCATCGTAGTAGGACGGTATAATATCATAATACCAATAGTAATTGTGTATCGTGAAAAACACTGCAGAGTAAAAAGTACCACCGACCGATCTATAAGTACCTTCAGATCAACAACTTCTACAACCTACTCATTGAATATAAAAAGAATAAAAAACAGTGCACGTATTTGTTCACCTATGTTTTTGAAAAATAACATGTTCAGTTGTTTTGAGGCAGCTGTGACTGTATAAAGTCATGCTAGACTGACCCCTACAATTTGGATTACTTTGTATTAATGTAGTTTATTGTTAAATAATCTCCAGGCACGGACCATTCATTTTTGTTTTATTACAGAACTTACAGAACAGTGTAAATATTCTTCTGTTTATAAAGTGAATCATGTTCATTTTAAAAGCATTATATAGATTATTTCAAACAAGGTAAAACAAATATGCCACCATCTTTTGTTTTTAGTAACCAGAAAATGTAGATACAGATTGTTTATTTTTTGCTTTGATATTTTAATTGGAAGTTCAATATAGTTTGCGTTGTTATGCAGCGTTCTTTTGATTTTGATATGGCATGCATTGTGATTTATGCATCAATGAGTGTGTAAACTATGCAACGACCTCTGTGATATTGCGCCAGTCAAATAGAAGTTTTTACTATAGACCCCAATTTTGTGTATACAATATTGTGTATTTAACTCAAATATTATTCAATTAACGGACATAACAAGGTCTTATTGTGAAGTGTATGTAATACAAACAAAATGATCCGTAAATCCCTGTCCTAATGTATTCCGTGATCTGCAGTTAGGCCCCTTGCTGGCAGCACTTTGGGTGCTTTGATTTCAAAAGTCGTCTGCTGTGAATGCGTTAACATGCGTCTGCAAGATGGGGTTATCTTTAACCATCGGACAAATCAGTTCTATGTCTAAGCATTGAAAGACAATTCCAAAAAAGCACATACTGAATATATATTTAATATTCAGACATTACAGCTACATATCTCAACGTTTAGAGGCAATTCATCCCTAACAACGCATAGACATGCTCCTCCTCATATATTTCATTTAAATCGAAGCATTGAAAAGCAAACATACAATGCACAGGTATTTTATGTATGTTTTCGACCAGGAAAGTATAGACGGCCTCGGATGTGTAATCGATAAGTAAGCAACTCTATGTAACGCACAGGTATTATATGTATGTTTTCGACCAGGAAATTATAGACGGCCTCAGCTGAGTAGTCGATAGGAATGCTACCCTATGTAACGCACAGATATTACATGAATGTTTTCGACCAGGAAATTATAGAGCGCATCGGCTGTGTATGCGTTAAAGCGGACGACAATGGTTAAATCCCAAGTCGTGTCATACGAAAGACTTTAGAAATGGTAGAATTTTTTTTCCATCCTTGGCGCTTAGGATTGTGAGGTTAGCAATTGCGACTGAATCGCCGGTCTCAGGATGAATGGACAAGCAGTACTGGTAATTAGCATACGCCGCGATATGACTGACATACTGTTGAAAGCGGCGTAAAAACCAAACAGGAAACAAGACGAATGTTTGACGCAAAGCATCAAAGATAATCCGCAATATTTCGTTGCACATGAAATAAGAAAAAATGAACATTTAAATCCACAAACATTAGAAAAAATTAATCTGTAATCAGTAATGCTGATATTTGTATTTGAAGATGTAAGTTTTATGTAGGGCATTTAACCTACAGGGTCTGTGTTTTAAGTAAATGAGATGATGTAGAGTTAAAGTGATCATGAAAAGTGACATATAATACTAAAGATGGCAAGAGGTTATGATAATTTTTCAATTTGTACTAAAAACAGTCAACTATTTGTATTGAACACACGCCCTGTTATGATAATGTTTTGACAAATAATGCTGACACACAGAAAATCTGTTTTTGGTTTGTATCAGTAAGTCATGCTAGTGGATAAGGGTTTTGAAAACGTTAAACCAGTGCATGAAAATGTATTTGATTTTTATTTCTCAAACTGTAAAAGCATGACCTTTGATTAATAAGAGTACTTTATATAACAAACATTTAAGGTCAATGTTTTGTTAAGCAAAGATATGTAAAAGAATATTTATAGTACATTTTAGGACAAACAAATCTGCAACAAATGTCTTTCAAAGCGTTTAAGTTTTCTGGAAATTCACATCGCATCCGTGATAAAACATGTTGTCGGCTAGGCAAAATACAACTTAATCGTGTTTACCGCGATAATCATGAAAGTGATACTGCAACAGCGAAAAAGGCGAAACAACGTGACGGCGAAATTTATCTTGAAACAGATATTTCTGTGGTTTAAATCTTTTCATGTCTGCATTTTGCGATGAGCATTATACTCAAAATTAACTTTGAATTAAATATGCTCAATCACAGACTAATCTTTCAGCGATATTTGCGAAAAACAAAATGCATAAATGAATGAAAATGACAGATGATCAGAATGACAGACACAACTTTCGTCACGCAACAAATAGGAAGATATCATACTAAACATGAAAGTCAGATTATTAAAAACAAAGCAAATGAATAGTTAGGATGATTGAACAATTGAGATGCCATCGATGTGAAATTACAATAAAAATGAAAAATCTATAAAAAGACTATATAGATGAATGGTACTAGTTTTTATATTTTAGCTCTTAACTTTATTCGGGAACCGGAGCCGGTGCGCGGCCGCTTACAACATTTACAAACTGGACTAAATTGAGATTGGTTTAAAACGCGTTGGTGAATACGGACTAAATCTAAATCGCCGGGAATCCAAAAAGTTGACTATATATTAAGATTTAGATTTAGCCTAAAATCTAAATTTAAAAGTTAAGTAAATACGGGCCCTGGCTTCTTCCTCTTATTACTGCGTAATGTATCACAGGATGTAAGGAACCAGACTACATTTAGCGTGCCTTTTTTTGGTTCCCGGTTTAAGATACTATTGAAATAATAAAGCGTATGAGGTAGGTAACCAATCTAAAAGAATGGTTCTCTATTTTACTGTTTATACTAGATACAGTATGAGTTTCGCTTAACTAAAAATGTACATACATTAAATTAATATACCGGCCTTTGTCTCTTTTTTTAAATTTGTAAATCTCACACATGTATATAGAGTGTAAGGACAAAGAGAAGGACCCGATATGTGGTCACACTGGCAGGTCTAAATATCTCATTGTGCTAAAATTCAAAGCATTCCAATAATATCTCAACATAGAAAGGTAATCCCCATAAGGCCAGCTATCTTTACCTTTCTCCTAACCTGGCTTTTATCTTTAACGGTGACCCTAGATAACATGTTATGTATCCGAATAATCAATGGACGTCTACTATCGTCGGTCATTTGAAGCCGTCCATGGAAAAGGCTACACATTACATTGCAGTTCTGCCACTTTCTAGTTATTGGAATAGGTTTTAATTTTGTACCATGGGGTGACGTAATCGAAAAGGAAGCAACCAACATTATTATTGTTAATAAAAACTCTTATATGGTTGAAAAAAGAAACCTTTTATGAATCAGTAAATTGTATTACAGTAACTGATTCAAGAAACAACAAGATACAAAATACGTATGTCTTCTACCGTATTTAATAACTTTTTCCCAAACTTCCTAGGCTACGCTTTTTTAATAGTGTGGTTTACGGCCCTGATCCGATTCATCAAAGCTCAGAAAAAAAAGTTCACTTTTCCACAACTTCCTTGGCTACGCGTTTTTAATTGTTTGGTTTACGGCCCTAAACAAAAAGTTTCGGGGGATGTTTTTGCCTTTATATAAAATTAAGTTGTATTTCTAAACTTAAAACGTCCCTCCCCATACAGTTTGTTCATTCAGACCATTGTATTCTTGCTATATGATGACTATACATGTGAACCTTTCCCTTTAATTTCATAAATGCTCAATTTTGATAATAAATATTTTTAAACTTGTTAAAATTACTTTGTATTTTTTGTTTATATACTCCCGTTTTTGTTATCATACTTCTGCTACTGGAAGGAGAATAGACCCCCCCCCCCCCCCCCCCCCCCTTCTGCTTTTAATAACCTTTTTATCTTTTTTTTTAAGACCCCCCCCCCCCCCCCCACCCCCCTTTCCCACATACATCAAAATCTGCAGCACACGACTTTACATACTACTTTCTACTGCCCTCGGTCTAAATACTTATTTGCGAGTTCCTTGAACTTTTAATTGCTCATCCTCCCTGGACGAGACATAAATAAAGTAAAAACTTACCGGCAAAATTCGGATACATTGTGAATTCGGTATTCGCCCAAGAGAAAAAAATGTGCCACACCTCCCAGAAATTATCCTCGCGTCCGTCTTCTATGAAATGGGCGTACCAGTCCGCAGATACGTGTTTCTCAACGATCGGGTTAAAAGTGTCATCATTATATTTATATTCAAACCATTGTAAGAACATTATCCAGTTTTTCCTGTTGGGCGAGAAGCCCCATGTCCCAAGGGTTGGGTATAAATACACATATTCGCTCGAATTCACCCTTACATTCTCGTCCCAACCAATGCATCCTTGGACGTTACAATGTTTCATTGACAACCCCTGAAGGGCAAACCCGTTGATTTTTGGACTGTGTCTATATTTTTCGTGTACTTCTTTGAGATATATATAAAAATATGGAGACACAGTCATGTCGTCCTCCAATAAAACGGCGATTTCTTTGTCGTTGTCGTCGTTTGGCTTCCATGGCTGAAACAAAAAAAATCAGATTGATTTCCTTATGTTCAATCTTTTGCCACATTCAACAAATCTCGAACAGAAGACTTTAAAAACTGATGCGAAGAATATGGAAACTTTCTACAAATTAAAACACAATCGAAAAGAGTTTGAAGACAAAATATAAATTGATCACTATGATCAGTATCAGCAATTGCTTCTTTTGTTATAATGTTTTGAAAAGTCGTCTGCGGTACATGCAATCAAATACGTCTGCATTTTTTGGGAAAGTTTTAACTCCATTTCCAACAGTACCTTGTATTTGAGTCATATCATGGTTCCAGTTTTGTTTAATGTACCAGTTTTTCACAAAGCAATTCTTACCAGGAACCTAGCCACTTTTACAATTAAATTAGATAAAATAATAGAAGCAGAAGGAGAATATAAATCAATAAAAATATTGTTCTTCTGATGAATCAAACATTTGCCTGTAGTCAGGGGCGTAGCTTTGCAATAATCAATGTGTAGGCCGTCTCGTGAGAAAATCAACATTGTGGACTCTGCGTAAAGTATCGACCCGGATCAGCCTAAGCATGCCACACAGGCCTACCCGGATAGACACTTTTCGCCTCCTGTGGATTTTCTGTTTCAGGAATAACTACTCCATACATCTATCCCCCCTAAGACGGAATGTGTACATCACGCAGATGTCTATCGCCGCAGCTGCATTTTGGGGCATTATGAGAAAAAATGTGTAGGCACGTGCCTACAGTGCATAAAGGGAGCTACGCCCCTGGTAGTGTCGTTTTCGTTTCGAACCCCACCGCGACTAAAAAGTGTCTCCATATAAATAAACGTCACATTTTATTTTATCTGAACCTTTTTTCTTACGGTTTGTGAACTTAACTGGGAACAGTGTAGATGAATCCCCCTGTCACGGAAGGGAACACACAACTTATGACGAAGTCTTAATATTTTGAAAAGCGGTTTCGTTTTTGTGGTTTAGCACAGTTAAAATGTTTTATCTAGGACGGAAAAGGGCTATTGTTGTTAGAACAGTACGATTATAACACTTTGCTATCTAGATATTTCCGAAAACATACTTTCTTTCGGTGCTTAAAGTAACTCAGTATCTCATTTTCCAACAATATATTTTAAGTTTTCTGATTAAGGAAACTTTTTGTTTAAATATATATTGCTGACTGCGGGAGTTTTATTTGGGAAATGACCCCATAGTTAAACCCATATTTTTTCTTTTCTAACGCAATCTATTTTGTGATAAACCCTTCCCATATACAGACTCTGCAGCAGACGTCTTTTTAAAACATTGTAGCAAAAGGAAAATTGATCATTATGAGCAATTTCTCCTACCGCCATATTGTTAAACAACTGTATTCAATAACTGTTCATTAATTTATAGATGCGTTTGACTAAATGTTTTCAAAGTCGACTGCTGCAGATTTATTTGATACTGGAAAGGGTTAAACCTTTCATTTCGACATATATTATTTCGCCGGTCTGGCACATAGTGAAATTTAAGCGACAACATTGTACCATATCAGTTGCCGCTATTAATTGCTTATACTTTCGAGCCGCGTCAGAGGAAGTATACCCTTGTTATATTTCAGTCCAGTGTATCACGTAAACCCAATCCCACATGTAGAATCAATTTAAGGCATCAGCAGCAGACGACTTTGAAAACAAAGAATCAATAACAAATATGAATAATTCTTTAAAACTGAAGTTTGATAATTGAGTTGATCTAGTACTTTTGTGTAAGCGTTGCGTCAAAAAAAGAAATTGTTTATTTTTAGCATTATTTTTAAAATCGTCTGCTACAAATGCCTACGCAATGTGGCAAAGGGTTAAAGTATTTGGTCGTGAAACTAGTTAGATCTTGTTGTTAGGTTTACTATTTTAGAAGCTACATTTGAGTCGTTCCACGAGAAAACCAACATTGTGGTCTCTGCGTAAAGTATCGAACCGGTTCAGCCTAAGCATGCCGCACAGGCTAACCCGAACAGACACTTATCGCCTCCTGTGAATTTTCTGTTTCATCAATCATTACTCTATACCTCTATCCCCCTGAGACGGAATGGGTCGATATATTACACAGAGTCCATAATGTTGGTTTTCTCTGGGAACGGCTCAGCTACTATCATCTATATGTTTTTGGACATTGAAAGCTCCAGCATGCGCCCAGTTTCGTCTAAGCCTTAATGTTTGTATTATCAACTATATCCCTTTACGTTTGATGCGGCGACATGTAGCATCATTTGGACGCATCAGCAGCAGAGGACTTTGAAAAAGAAAATCAATAAAAATATTAAAAATTCTATAAAACGAAAGTTTGATAATTGGGTAGATTTAGTACTATTGTGTAAAGCGTTGCGTCAAAAAGAGCGATTGTTTATTTTTAGCATTATTTTAAAAATCGTCTGCTACAAATCTATATGTGTTCGGACATTAAAAGCTCTTGTGTGCCCAGTTTCGTCTAAGCCTTAATGTTTGTATTGTCAACTATATCCCTTTACGCTTGATGCGGCGACTACAGATAACAACTCCCCAAGTTGCTAGATTATGCTGCAGTCCTAAGAACTAATCTCGATTAGTGTCTCATTAACAAACATTTGCAATGTAACATGCACCTTTTTAGTTCTTAATTTATCAAAATTATTTGATTGTCAATGCAGTCTAGTAGATATATTGGGTACGGTCTAAGATTGCTATACGTAAAACGGAACCATAGGGTATTTTTAATCGGAAAATCTCGGGTAATTCCGTCATCCATCAGCATCCATCGGATCAATCGGAATACTTCGGTGATGATGTATGACGGAATTACCCGAGGCGTTCCGATTGCCGAGAGTGGTGAAGCAATCATCACCAAGGTATTCCGATTTAGGGTATATTATCCACCGCTGGGGAAAAATAATGCAAAGATCTTGAACAAATAAAAAGAAACAGTAATTCGGCAAACCATTGCGAAAAAGGGAGAAATAGCTCGATACGAGCTATGTTTCCCTTTCATATAATGATTGACAACGATCGAGCAACTACTAATGACCGATACTTAACAGTTACGTGAACATGTAGATATTATATCAACATAGGATTTTGAAAAAAAAATTGTTCCACGCCACACGAATAATTACCTTCAGAGAAGCTAGATATAATCATGATTTAAAGAGGGATAGGTACAGTTGAACACTTGTGTTAGAGGTCACATCTGTTAAGTAGCGAACTTAGTCAGGTCATACGAAATACTTTAAAATTAGTAGCAATGGCTACCGTCACTGGTCCTCAGGATTCCGGGGGTATAAATTATATTCTGAGACGGAGCAGATGGATAGGTTGATATGAATACACTGTACAGAAATGTCAGCGTGTACCTTTTCCCATGGACATGCTCAAGTAATGCCTAATCGAACAGGTACTAAGACCAATCGGAATACCTCGGTGATGAATAGCTCAGCCACACTCGGATGTATCAAGTAAGCCGCCATTGGGACAATATAGGTCACATGATCAAAAACATGGCGCCGCCCATAAAGTCAGCAATCACGCCAGTGGAACAGAAACAAATCAACTGTTTGCTTTGCAGTTAAACTGTAAAAAGATTGTTTAACTTAAAAAATAATAAGTGTAGGGGGATTAATGATGAAGGATGACGGAATTACCCGAGTGATTCCGATTGGTACTAAGACCCCCGCCCCACATCGCCAGATGCAGTACATTATTAATTTATTGATTAATTTACTTTTTATTATTCTAACGGAATGAAATTGCTCGTTTTGAGCAATTTCTTCTTTTGTCACTATGTTTTAAAAAAAGCCGTCTGCTGCAGAGGCGTCAGAAAGCGTCTATATGAGGGAAAGGGTTAACGACATACAATGTTAAACGAAATGTTCCGTTGTTGTATTATTTGAGTTCCATTGGGATCACCCGTACGTCCGTCGTTAACCTTAACCCTTTCCCTCATACGACAATTCTGCAGCAGACGACTTTGAACCTATTTTGTCAAAACATAGAAAATCTCCATAATTGAATGGATAACCTATGACTAAAAGTGGAAACATTGTGACAAAAGGAGAAATTGCACGTTTTGTGCAATTTCTTCTTTTGTCGCTATGTTTTCAAAAAGCCGTCTGCTGCAGAGGCGTCAGAAAGCGTCTATATGAGGGGAAGGGTTAACGACGCACGCAGGTGGGGCTTTAACCCTTTCCAGCACAGAGACGCTTTCTGTGTTAACCCTTATTATACATATCACAACAATGCAGCAGTCGTTTGTCGAAAACATTGTGGCAAAAGGAGAAATTACTCAATGTAACCATCCTATTCAATAATTAGTCTTTCATATCTGGAGATTCTCCATTGTGTTGACAATATGTGTTCAAAGTCATCTGCTGCAGATTTGTGATATGTGGAAAAAGGGCTAACACAAAGAAGTATTTGATGACAACAGTGTGGTTTTATCAGTAGTTTATCAGGCAGTTATTCATGACAAGCTCGCATCATATGGAAAAGAGTGTTTGTATGTTCGTTCAGACAACGCAACACACGTCTGCAGCAGACGACTTTTTGAAAACATAGTGACAAAAGAAGAAATTGCTCAAAAAGAGCAATTTCTCCTTTTGTCACAATGTTTTTCCACTTTTAGTCATAAGTTATCCATTCAATTATAGAGATTTTCTACTTTTTGACAATTATGTTCAACGTCGTCTGCTGCAGAATTGTCGTATGAGGGAAAGGGTTAAGACTCAAAATATGATGTACTGGGCGTTCACAAATACCGTCTCACTGAATCGAATCTTTTGCGTACAAACAACAGTTTAATGAATGATTCTTTTGAGAACCAACAACATAGTTTATCAAACGTTAGTTTAGTACGAGCAGTAGTCTTGGTCTCTTGGTATTTATTATCTTGAGTACTATGAACATAGTCTAAGGATCACATGATGATATTCGAATATGACATACGCATAATATCTAGAGCTGTTGGCTCCTTAACCCTTTCCCTCATACGACAATTCTTCAGCAGACGACTTTGAACATACTTTTGTCAAAAAATAGAAAATCTCTATAATTGAATGGTTAACCTATGACTAAAACTTGAAAACATTGTGGCAAAAGGAGAAATTGCTCGTTTTGAGCAATTTCTTCCTTTGTCGCTATTTTTTCAAAAAGCCGTCTGCTGCAGAGGCGTCAGAAAACGTCTATATGGGGGAAAGGGTCAAATGAGCCCCCGCCCATGGGAAAAGGGACAAGTTGGCATTTCTGAACAGTGTAAGTTCAGGTTAGGCTGTTTTATTTCGTCTAATAAAAATATACACACGTTGACATAACATTCTAACAAGCTTATATATACACCTATATACAATACAATTTCTTTTATTGCATAAAAACTACAAGTTTTATCGCAAGTTAAACAAACAAAAATCCATTGCCAACTTTTGGGAAATCCGGTGTCTCGAAAGCTCCTATGGAGTTTTTTAGGGAAAAAATAGTTAAATTGCTCCTACAAATTAGTTAATGAATGGATCATTTCATTTCAAACGAATATGGTAGGAAAATATTTGCTTATTAATATGATATTTTTAATATGATTCTATGATTTTTACAATTTAGTATTTTTTTTAGGTTTTTGTTGGTCACCCAAAGTTACATTGAAATAAGAAGGAGCTAAATAATTATTCTGCCTTTTTAAGGTGTTTAAAAACATCAGATTGCTTCATTTCAAACGGTTCAAGATGCAGATTTTCTCTCTCTTTCATTTGTTCTTATTCAAATCATCATTTTACACATATATTTTGGTCCTTTTTGAACATTTATGTAAAATTGTATGCCTCAGAAGGGTGAGCTGTCTATGTATTGGTGTGTGCGGTAATGTGTCATCTGAGCCAGGGGCGTAGCTCCCTTAAGGCACTGTAGGCACGTACCTACACATTTTTTCTAATGTATCGACCAGATCAGCCTGCGCTGTCCGCGCAGACTGATCCGGCCGACACATTCCGTCTTAGGGGGATAGATGTATAGAGTAGTTATTCCTGAAACAGAAAATCCACAGGAGGCGAAAAGTGTCTATCCGGGTTAGGCCTGTGTGGCATGCTTAGGCTGATACAGGTCGATACTTTACGCAGAGTCCACAATGTTGATTTTCTCACGAGAGGTCCTACACATTGATTATTGCAAAGCTACGCCCCTGTCAGCAGGGTATCAATACACCCATCAGGGTATCAATCCACCCATCAGCTTATCCCACCGTTTATGACCTGATAACAAAAACTGACTGACCATATTGATTTTGGTACAATTTTACGAATATAGATATAAAAATAATCTTCAATCTCTGCAAAACATGTGTTGTCTTTGTATACGCGCATTTGAAGTTTAGAAAATACAGCAGTACTAATTTTCGTCAAAGCCTCAAATAAACAAATATCAAAGTTTTCACTCTTCTAGAATAAATCGAGACTGAGAATATAATAAAACAAAACATTTTATGACCCCCATAAATTACTCTAGCTTATAAAACCAAGCGGACAGCGACAGATATCTGGTAAACTAGCTTATGTAAACGCAAGTATTGCTCGGAGATAGAGATCGGTCGATAGCCTGATAAGCCCCAAAGTTGGCAATGTTGTGATTGGAAACCATATCCCACACCTTATATCATAAATGACGTCGCCGGAGTGTAATAAAGCCATTGAATAAATTGCGTATTCAACTAGTGTAATAACAATGTTACGTAACGTGACGTCATAATGTAACGTTTAGCGTTGTAAATACGTTCGCTTTATAGCGACGTTTATATGGATATAGCGCTGTAAATGATTAAATTAGTATTTATGATATAAAAAGAACATTACATTCGTGGTCATTCAATACGAACTTTATTAAACTCGTTTTCTAAAAGTGATAAAAACTCGCCAAGGCTCGTTCTTATCAATTTCAGAAAACTCGTTTAATAAATTCCGTATTGAATAACCACTCATGTAATATCCTCTATTTATAGAATGTCGCAGTAAATATAGTAAAGGTTAATTATTACACCAGCGATTAAAATCAATCAAGCATACAGTGTGAAATGACATATTTCAATGCTCTTTCTCTATACCAATACAAGATGATATACCCCTCCAAATAACTCATATTTTGGATCACATATTCTTCCCTCATTATTTTTATTTAAGTTTGTATGATGTGTATTGTTTGTAGATATTTCAAAATTGAATTAATTGCAATTATAAATGTACTACGAAGAGATATATGTACCTCTAGGAAATGAGTAATACCATCGTATTTCATTAGTTAACGTTCAGAACTTTTAATACGAATTAATGTATTCAATTCACCTATCTTTAGGACCCTGACTGTGTAGGTAGTATACATTTTGTATACATATTTTCAAAAGAGTTTAAAATGAGGATGCAGCAGCCTTTGAGTAACTGTCATGCATCGCCGATTAGCCATTAATAACCAGACACCCAAACTTTATAATTCAGAACGTGTTTATATTTATATTTTAACAAGCCACATTCAAATCTTGACAACGGTGTGTTTAAAACGCTATCCCTCATACTGATGGTTATTAACGCCTCTACTGCAAAAGCCTTTTAAAACTTTGCAAACAATGATGCAGATTCAGATGAGACAGCTCATAAGAGCTGTCTCTCCTGAAATCTGCATTGTTTGCCACTTAGACATTGAATTTTACCAACTGTCCTGATGGACGAAAAATGTTACTGAGTAAATTCTGCAGATGACTCTAGCTCGAAGTGAATCTGTAACAGGAGAGCATATTGTGACTTCCTGTCTTTTATGTCGGCATCTAACAGACGTATTTTGAAATAGACGACAGGGGCGGATCCAGGATTTGGGCTTGGGGGCGGGGGGAGGCGTACATTTGTTGTCATTTCGTCGATGTATAACTTCAGTTCATGTACATGTTTATAATTATTCTGATGGTGGATTTCGAAGTAGCATACAGCGAGGATATTTCCTGGTATTACTATTAATTATCTGCTCAGAATCTAATTTAATGTCTCTATGAATAAACAAAACCATTGAAAACTTTCGCGAAATCCGGTGTCTCTAAAGCTTCAATAGAGTTATATAGGATACAAATGGTTAAATTGCTCCTACAAATTAGTTAATGAATGTAAAGCAAAGACACATACATGTATTTAAACATTTAGAAAGAATAAACAAAGATATATCGATATAAAAGTAATCTTCAATCACTGCAAAGCATATTTTTTTGATTTGCTTACTGTATGACACATTATAGTTGCAGTCAATGTTAAGCAAACTGTAAACTAAATGGTTTCAGGACTAAACTTGTCATTTCACGACTAAACTTCCCATGCTGAATATCACATAGATCGTAGCATATAAAAGGTCTAACCCCTAAGTCAAAATTGACCCTTTCTGCCCTTGATAACCTATTAGAATAGGCTATGGTAGCCAGGTGAGCAATATAGGCACATATTGGCCTTCTTGTTTAATATAAAGGGATATTTGGCCTTCTTGTTCAACATATTTACATCCTGTCTGTTTGCACAGGTTATTTAAATGTATCTTGTAAATTCGTCTTGTTATATAGGGATAATACACATTTTCGAGGGCGTGAACATCTGCGGACGCCCGCAAAATGTGTTTACGCCCGAGTGCGAAGCACGAGGGCATAAACACATTTCAAGGGGCGTCCGCAGATGTTCACGCCCGAGAAAATGTGTATTTTCGCTATTATTGCATTAAATAAGAGCAAACATCCAACATATAGTCAGCTGTAACGTTCAGTTGTACGATAACCGCCGATGAACATGACGCGATAAGGATTGGCATATGTGACGTCATAAAGTAAACAAGTTATGTTTTATATATATCCACGAACCGGTCCTACATCAAGGTTGCCATCGCTGACTCGAATGGTTTTGGATTATGTTATGCTCTTTAACTGTGAGTCTATTGCATGTTACCGATTATCGAGTTAAAGAAGCTGATGTTATTGTTAACCCAACAATTGCTCCTATTCTAGGGGAGATGGAGGGTCCATGTTTTGTTTACTAACGGTGCCCGGGTTATGCATATGTAAAACACCTAACCGGTCTGAAACGGCACGTACGCGCGAGAATCGCTTTGTTTATACACGTTTTCTCGCCGTTTACGCCCGTTTTTTGCAATGTTTCTGTATCCCTTAAGCGGGCGTAAAACATAGATTTTATGCAATAATTATGGTTAAGGACATGTCATTAGCGCCGTGTAATGTTGTGAATACGAAACATGTACGTTTCCAGATGCCACGGTGCACGTTTAAGTGTTTACCGATAACGATGTCATTTTATCTCTAGGAATTACTCATTCCATTTTTACCAGTTTCTTCCTTATTTAAAGGTGCTGAACTCCAGATGGAGATCAAACTTTTGAAATGTTGAAACTTCTGCAAATATTGCTAATAGTAACAGCAAAGTAAGTAATAAATAGTTCAAAACTATTTTGGCGGTAAATGTTGAAAAACATTCAATTGAAAGTCATGAAAATATGCAGAATTATGCTTACTGAAGCATAAACAATCAACATTTAGTTGTTCATTGTACTGGAAAGTGAAATTATTTAATCCCAGAAATATATTTCAAGACAACTTTTGAACAGTTTTAAAATGTTGTCTATACTATCCGGAGAAGTAGTTTAATTAATAATATTCTTTAACAATTGATAATGTAAGATAAACTTAAGAGAATACTCCTATTACACTAAGGAGGTCAAGCGAATTGACCTAATTTGTGGAAATACCTTCCTACTATTATTATTTTCATATTTGCTTTTATAATTATTATTTAGTTTTTTATTTTCTTCTATTTTGAATGATAAACATCCGTTTTTGTGTATATTTCATGTAATTGTAATTAATAATATGTTTTCTTTTTGTATTGTATATAGTAATATGATGTGTTGTTTGATTAGAAACTGTATAGTTTACGTCATTACAATTATCTATCTCTATCTATCTACTATCTATACTATGAAGTTCAGCACCTTTAAGAGGTCCCTGTTAGAAAACGTTCACACCTTTGTTATCTTTATTGAACGTGTGGACGTAAGCAGGAAACAAATCGAGGGCTTGGCGTGAAACGGTTGTAACTAAAAACCTATTTTGAAAACACTGGTTTAGGGGCAATTTTGACCCCTTTGTAAACAATGCAAATTTAGGTGCCATTGCTCAGAACGAGCAATGGCACCTAAATTTCCATTGTTTAAAAAGAAAAATGATTCAACGCTTTTAAAGACTTTATGGCGAGGGGATGAACCTTGGTAAAAAAAATACCAGTTTTAGTTACAACCGTTTCACACCAAGCCCTCTAAATGTCTGATTAGTGGTGTTATCTGTCTCGAATATAATCGATGGGGTTGATTGGTTTTTCACAGCATACGTTCTCTGATGACCGCCTCGTTGGTGTACTGGTAGAGCGTCCGCCTCGTGTGCGGGAGGAAGTGGGTTCGATTCCCGGCCGGGTCAATCCAAAGACTTTGACAATTGTAGTAATGGCTGCCCTCCATGGCGCTCAGGGTTGCGGGGTTTAGTATTACGACTGACTGCCTGGTTTCAGGATAGATGGATCAGTAGAACTGGTAAAGTTATCCAGAAAACGCCGTGATATAATAGAAACAAGAGGACCATGATGGCCCTGGATCGCTCACATGATTTTTTCTTCACTTTAGCTATATAAGCCCCGCCCCCTGGCGGCCATAGTTTCAGACGAATCAACTTGGCTTGAAGGAATCTGATAGAGGGTCACCCTAGGAACAGTTCTACAAACTTATTTGAAAATCGGCCTCACACTTTTGGAGGAGAAGATTTTTTAAGTTTTCACTATAGCCATATAAGGCAAAATAGCCCTGCCCACTGGCGGCCATGTTTTTCGACCAATCAATTGAACTGATCCTAGTATATTGACATGCATCATGTGTAAAGATAATTATTCATATGAGCCGTCCCACGAGAAAACCAACATTGTGGACTCTGCGCAAAGTAACGATCAGGATCAGCCTAAGCATGCCGCGCTGGCTAACCCGGAAAGGCACTTTTCGCCTCCTGTGGATTTTCTGTTTCAGGAATCATTACTCTATACCTCTGCGCGGACTGCGCATGCTAATCCGGTCGATATATTACGTATAGTCCATAATGTTGGTTTAAGTCATGCTCGATTATAAAGCAAGTTCCAATATAAATAGCATTGCAAAGTCGATGTGCAGTGGTTGAGCGTCGGCCTCTCGTATCAATGGTCCAGGTTTCGAATCCCGTAATAAACGGATTCTGCCATATGATTTCTACACTCGAATGAGGCGAATGCCGGTTAAGTCTCCAGAAAACAGACATCGAGCGTGACTGATATAACTTGAAAGGTTGTTACGCAATCAATGTAAAATAAGTAAGTTAAATTTCTGAATATTATGAAAATTGAGGGAAAGGCCTGTCAGAGAAAAGACATTTCAAACACCAATATACGTAGCGGTGCTGTTACGGACTGCTTTCATTATTTTCCAACCGCATTAATCATATAACCCAGATAACCCGATTCCTACCTATTTGTTAGACATGGTCATACATGCTGTGTAGCAACACCAGAGCCCGAGGCATGCGCCCTTCCATTACACAAGGTTTAACCGTCGTAGCGGTCCAATTTTGATGTTGAAAACACCAGCTAGTAATATACTTACGGTGAGCCATTGTCCGAGAATTCCAACGTGACTAGAATGGACACACACCCTATAATCGCCATGTTTAAATACAAAATTGTTCAACACGTCCTGTGTATCTTTATCCAGCTGACCACTTTCTGACCGATCTACCCAGACTTCCAATACGACCGTGTTATTCCCATAAATAGCTTTATTTATCGAGCTTAGGAGTCTTAAAATCGATTTAGGTCGATTATAGGTGAGTGCAAATATCCGAAGGTCCACTTGTTTCCGAGGATTTTGATTCCTTTTGAATGTAGCATTACATGGGGATTTTATCGAAGACGTATCAAACGTTAGTCGTCGCTTGTGAAACCGAATGGCTTCCACGTTTTTTAAACGAAAAAGATATTTAAAACTTAAATTTACACTTAAATTCACAACTATAATAACGCAAGCAGTCACCAAAAATATCCGACATATCGTTTTCATTTGAGAGGATCGACGCAAAACACGAATGTTTTTCTTTATCCCCATTTGTCCTCAACACAATGAATAAATGTGACTGTGTGACGACGACACATCACTGAAAGGTTGTAGCTTTATAATGTACCGCGATAAGAGTGTTGAAGCGAGATATCGGATCATTTAAGTATTTCATCACACCAAACTCGGCTGTTAACGTAACTAGACGATAGTTTACGAGTTTATCCGACACGTTTCGTTAAGGTTCGTGCTTATCTATCTGACAAACAATATCAGCTGCGCTTTGCGAACACTGCAGTATTATCCAGATGCCAGTCTATTAAGCATGCGCATGCTCAAAGAAACCCCGCTTTATGTTAAGGCTTCTGACAGAATAAATTGAAATCTTGTAGAATAAACACGTGTTGTGTTATACCTGATGAATAGGATTGATTGACTGATTGATTGATTGATTGGGGTTTAACGCGGTTTTTAACAATTTCTCAGTTATATCACGGCCAGTTCACCTACTCATGCATTTCCTGGTTTTCTCACACCAGTACTCCACCAGTACTCCACACAACAATCTTCCCAAGCAATGATGCATAGGAAATGAAAGTTCCGCACCACAAACCCCTCACTATATAATCTACATGTATGTGGAACACCTCAAAGTATGTGAGGTATTTTTTGTGATGCAGAACTCTCAGTTCGACAATGTCATTACACTTCTATTTTTATAAAGTCAACATGTGAGACGATATGTAATTATTCAGGTATTCCCTTGGTATGCTCTTAATCCAACAACTTGCCCTCCCACCTTTATCTACTTTACCTTTGTTAATCGTATAGTGTGAAGCAAAAGTAATAAATGTATATAAATACCATAACTCATGATCAGTAAGAAGATAAAATCTATATATAAAATCCCGCAAGACAAGATCAGTATATAAGTTTATACATAGCGCAGGACTACAGCAGACGGCACAAAATCATTCAGCTATGAACATTTTGAATTAACATTTTTACCGCCTGGTGTTATGACATACATAAACAGTTTAACACTTATCATACTGAACAGACTGTTATATGATGAGTCTTTAGTTTTTATTTCATCAATACAGTATGTGACCCACATATTTATAACAGAGAACCCAACACAGCAGCTGTTATGCTCGCCAAATAGTTAATTCTGCACGGCGAGGGTAAATAAATCCATAACGACGACGACGAGCAGCTGTTATTATTTTTAGCCTTTTACACGCCTTGTACATATATATATATATATGCATCCTCGGTACCCAGGCTATTCATAAAATATATGAAACCCTGGGCAAATTGGCTGTAAAGATCTCGTACTCATGAATAATTTATGAGTTGAAATGCTGCCGCTCGATTGGCCGCATGCCACAAACCTCATGCGATACAAAACTTACCGTGAAGTTGAGGAGGAAATCGTGCTTTCATGCTTTACGAAGTTTCGCAAGCTAATTTGCCCAGGGTATCATATATTTTATGAATAGCCTGGGTACCGAGGATGATATATATGGGGCTTGTTTCTAACAGGTTTAGACTTGTTTAAGTGACAGCGCATGCGCAACTCAATGTTTGTTATTTTTATACCCGAATCGCGCAAATTTCAAATCATATATCGCTAGTCAGCTGAAGAGAACACATTGAACATTTTAAAAGAACAAGACAACTGAAATTTAATAAGAATACAGCTCCACTAACATGATTATATACAGGTATGATGTGTTGACTATGGTGGCATATTACTGCCGTAAGATTACCAGTTATTGTTGAGTACATTATTAGCAGGTTATCTAGTAAGAGTTTACGAATTTCACTTAATAAGTAACATATTAACTGGTTAACTAGATACGATTCGTGTTACCACTTATTTGATGTTTTCGAAACGTAAGACTTAAAACAGGCATGAAAGTGTCCAGAACTGCCACCCGTTACATTTTCATGCTGTAAACACTAACAGGTTATCTAGTTATGGTTTGCGATTTTCACTTAATAAGTAACATACTATATGGTTTACTAGATAATATTCGTGTTACCAGTTATAAATAAATAGATGTATACGCCAATTAACTTACAACTGAAATGTGGGGGGAAAGGTGGACTTGATTTGTTTACATGTTTATTGAAATGACACGTTTTAGGCGGTTGATCCATTGTAACCCTTCGTTCAGGAGTATTTTTTTTTTCCATTTGATAAATTGAACACAGTTATAATGACAACTATTTGCATCTGTATCTACACTTTTTAGTTATTTAAAAGAAGACTGGACATCAGTGTCATGCCTTGTTTGAACAAAATTAAAATTAAAAAATTTGATTTATTACCAGACGAATAGTTCAGTTCGCTGTTGTGTTTAACCTATATTAGAACAAAAGTGAAATGCTCAGTTGCTGTGATTATTTTACTGTTAACTAATTCAATACAAACTAATATTTAATGCTAATCGTCTGGGTCCGTCTAGCAAGACAGTTACAGCTGTCTCAAAACAACTGAAAATGGGGTTTTCCCCAATAGGTTTTCACAAACCATAGGTGATGCAGTGGTTTTTATTTTCTTAAATTCACAATCCTTTTGTTTAAATCAGCACGTTGCAGAGGTTGCAGAAAGTGTTTACATTAATCATATGATAAAATCGTTCTATAAAAGAGACAAATTAATGATGAAATGTATTTCTAAGAAAAACAATTGACCGGGATTCGAACAGGCGCACGTCTTATACCAAAAGGTTTTTAAAATCAAGTGCATTGCCAATGCACTAAGTACGTACAGTTATTACGTCATTCAAATGTCCGCTCTATTTCGCATGTAATAAACACGTGATCGAAAACAATACGAATCTTATCTAGTTACCCAGTTATTATGTTACTTATTAAGTGGTTAACTAGATAACATTCGTGTTGCCACTTATCGATTTATATACAACTGGATATCTGGTAACACGAATCTTATCTAGTTAACCAGATAATATATCTATAGGTACTACCTATTTACGAAAAAAAACCGCAAGATAATTATAAACAAAAATTAAAGAGCATACTTTGGCCATAAAAAGGGATTTATGAGTAATTGACTAGACAATAATAATGTTAATGTCATGTTTCTTGCATTATCAAAACATATTTGGAATTCGTATTGCTGTCGTCTATTATTACGAACAGAAAATAATAAAGTAAAGACTTTCAGAAAATCAAGGAATACATTTATAATGAACGAGGTTAAAACATGAGGGCCAAGATGATCCTAAATCGATCACCTGCATTATGGTAAAGAAGCAAATAGATCAGCCCTTTTCTGATGCCACTTGGCGACTGCCTTTTTCAACCAGTCAATATGACTGGAACAAATGATGTAAATGGTCACATTTCTGCTAAACCATTTCCCTATTAGAGAGGGTTTCTGAGGCCTTTGCAACAGACGATTTAGGAAAAGATTGTCGCTAAAAGAACAATTGCTCCTTATGAGAAAGTTATGCTTTTGCCACAATGTTTGATAAATAATTATACTTTGAATGAGTGAGTCAATAGCTCATGCATAGGAATTTTGGGTCTTTCATGTTGATACCACATTTTTTGCGGGAAACGACATCGCTCCATTGACGTTACGCCAAGATGAAGTGTTACGGAAATGACGTCACGTCCTTCTTTGACTACGATACAGTCAAAATTTAAGTTCGGGCGTAGAAGGTTAATGCTGTCGATTTTTTGACAAACGGGAAAACATATTTCTTACAGAGTTCCATTTATTTTTAACTTTTCGTACAAATGTTAATTCCCACATAACACAGCACTTAAATGATCTTTAATATCGATTTGAAAAAAAAAAAGGATTAAAAAGACGACAATAATGTTCAATCCGTGTTTTTCGGCTCATTTTTTACATACTCAAAAATCGATTTTAAAAAAATCGATTTTAAAAAAAATGATTAAAAAGACGACAATAATTTTCAATCCGTGTTTTTTTGCTCATTTTATACATACCCAAAATACCGATTTAAAAAAAAAAAATTATTAAAAAGCCGACAATAATTTTCAATCTGTGTTTTACGTCTGATTTTTATACATATCCAAAATGGCGGCCCCCATGGATTTTTCCAGTTTCATTACAGAAAGCTTCATGGGTTATTGAAAAAAAAATTCATGGTTTTTTTTCGTATTATGTGTAATAATAAGTAGTTAACTAGATAGGATTCTATTGTAAGTTAGGACATATAAATCAATTTATTGGTAACTCGCAACACGAATATTATATAGTTAAGCAGTTAGTATGTTACTTATTAAGTGAAATTCGCAAACTATAACCAGATAACCTATTAGTGTTGCACAGTACAGAATAAACATGTAACGGGTGGCAGTTATGGGCACTTTCATGCCTGTTTTTAGTCTTCCGTTTAGAGAATATCAAATAAGTGGTAACACGAATCTTTTCTAGTTAATCAGTTAGTATGTTACTTATTTAGTGAAATTCGCAAACTCTAACTTGATAACCTGTTAATAGTGTACTCAACAGTAACTGGTAATCTTACGGCAGTAGTAAACACATCATACCTGCATATAACCCTGTTAGTGGAGCTGTATTCATATCTAGTTAATCAGTTAGTATGCTACTTATTAAGTGAAATTCGTAAACCCTAACTAGATTACCTTTTAATAGTGTACAAAACATTAACTGGTTATTTCATGCCACCATAGTTTACGTGTATTTTATCAATTACTGTTTATTTTATTTTGATATGTATAATCTGTTAACTCGATATGTATTAAGCTGCTGTCATTGCGATTTTTTAATTAGTCGCCGGGCAGATGCCCGCGACTTATATTTTTAATAGCTTTTCGGAAATGACATGGGGGACGAGTGATTATTAGACAAAAACGAATTTAAATGGTTATTTTCATTATAAAAGACAGAAGGAAAGAATAACAATAAATTAACATGTAGGGTTCAGTTTATGTTCGAAATTAAGTTTGAAATTATACAACAATTTCAATGAAATTTAACTGTTTAGCTGATATTATATTTCGAGGGTGGTCTACTTTGTGAATATATTGGACTACATTTTAACATTTGTCAAAGTATGACATAATTAGGATGCCAAGTTAATATCATTTTGAGAAAAAGAGAAAACTCATGTAACCATTTTCACATTGTCTTAAAAGAGGATTGCTGCAAAGGTGTCCAATGTTGGCTTTAACAGGGAAAAGGTAAAATGACGTGCTATTGCATGCAAATCCTAAATTGTCTGTTTTGTGGTTTTATTGACAAATAATAAAATTCAAATATTCTGATAAACACATTGAACTATGCCTTAATGAAAGCAATGTATGCATAATAAAACTAATGATTGGCAAGATTACTCATTTGATCAATAATTAGTTGGCTGTGTGTATGGTCAACCTACCTTAGAATAGAGATTGGTCATAAACAATAAAATGCTTCAATTATATTTCAATGAAGGACATTTACTTCGTTGACAAAACAAAAATGGAGTAATGATACATTTTCACTTGACACCATCCCTGATGTTCCAATATGCCCTGCAGTTGATAACTGTTTTTTCAACTACTATAATGTAAGTGTTATGCATAACTGCAATATGGATTTCCGGCGACATTGATCCGTTGCATCAACCTTCTCTTTTGTTCTTTATAAACCTGTCAGCTACGGAGAGTGTATAGCGCTATTACAGTAGGTGTGCCAGTGATATTTTAACCACAGTAGCATTTATATTGTGAGAAATGGAGTACTTGGTTAATCCGTCCGTATGTACAAATCATGGAGAAACTGGTCGACAATATCGATGCCCTCACTGCAAACAGCAATTCAAACGACGGAACAGTCTTAAACGTCATATTGAAATACACAAGGGAAATATTGGTCCTAACACACATAATGTTACTACAGCATCTAGTACAAATCGAGAACACAATAACACATTAGAACCCAATGAAAGGAGGAGAAAACAATCTGAACCGTTAAGGGATGGACCGGGAGATAAGAAGAATAACAAATAAAACATTGTTGAGGAACAGTGTAATTGGTGTTCGAAGTTTAAGCCCTTAGTTCCCGGTAAAAGATTTTACCAAGGTTGTGGTCAACAAGGCCGGGAACGTCATTGGTGTCATTGCCTTTTACCAGAGCGATTATTTGGGGGAAAGAACGGACGTTTGTGACAGCTGTACAAATAGGCGAGACAACTGGAGCAATCGTCAGCAACATGGTGGAGGAACTTGCGAAATAGGAGAAACAGCTCAACCCACAACACTAATACCATCTACGAACAATATTTGGGATGTTCTCCAGTTTTTACGAGATACACAAACGGACATCCAACAAATTCTCATGGATGGCATGAAAACTGTTAAAGGTATGAAATGGTTCTTAACACTGTTTGTTAAGTTTGTTAAATATAACCAAAACCATGAAGCTGTTTATAACGAACCCGTTTTCCGATCAATCACTGTGTCTTGTACAAATCTTTCCCAAATAGAGGAACAAATTGCTGAAGTTTATCAACATTTACACCATTCATTTCAAAATTTTGAGCGTGAGGGCAGCGTATGGTCCATTGATAAGATCATCAAACTTGAGGTAAATACTGGTGAGTACAAGCCTTTGGAGGGTAGTAGTTATCTACCTTTACCATTGAATATACAAAAGAAAAAGGCTGTGCTCTATGTCAAAAACCATGATCAGAAATGTTGTTTATGGTCTGAGCTTGCAGCTCTACACCCTGTGGCACGGACAGACAATCCGGATGGTGTCAGTCATTATACCCAGTATGAACAACAACTAAATACAGTCGAGATAACTTTTCCATTACCTCTAGCTCATATACTCAAATTTGAAAAACAAAATAGTCTGTCGATTAATCAGTTTGGTTTGGAGGGAGATGAAGTGTACTCACTACATGTTACACATCGGAGAAACATGACTTCTCATATCGATCTTCTTTTGTTCTCTAAAGGAGAAAAACGACATTTCTGGCTAATTAGAAACCTCAGCCGTTTACTAGGTAGCAGGACATCTCACAATCGAGATACTTACTATTGTAATTACTGCCTGCACAGATTTACCACAGCAAACATGTTAAAATACCATGTTCCTTACTGCTTCCCACACGGCCCCCAGAAGTTGAGTTTTCTTAGTCTATTTCAATAACATTCACAAGCAGTTAAAAGTTCCTTTTGTTGTTTATGCGAACTTTGAAAGTTTTACCAAACCTGTCAAATCTTGTGAACCAGATCCAAATTCGTCTTTCACCACTCGCTTTCAAAAGCACGAACCCTGTGGTTTTTCTTACATAGTGTAATGCACAAGTGACGAATTGTCTAAACCAGCAAAGGTATACCGAGGACCGAATGTTATTGATACTTTCTTTGATTGCTTAGTGAAAGAAGAAAACAGTATCTTTCACATTTTTAGTCAAGTCAACCCATGGTACTAACCCTACATGAGGAGAAGTCATTTAAAGACGCTACAATTTGTCACATTTGTCAGAAAGTTTTAGGAGCAGAAAGAGTTAGGGGTCACGATCATTTGAGTGGAATATTTAGGGGAGTAGCTAACAATGATTGTAATTTTCAATACCAGTTTAGAGGGAGTGAGCGCTCTTTAAACATCAAAATTTTACATCCCGGTCATATTATATAATCTGCGTGGGTATGATATGCATCTTTTGATGGAACCGGCAGGCAAGTACAAACACACGCCTCTTTCCTGTATTCCAACATGGAAAAATATCTTTCCTTTTCTTTGGGAAATCTCAGATTCGTTGATTCTTTACAATTTCTGTATGCATCTTTAGAGACACTAGTGTCCAATTTGGCCAAAGAATGGATACATATTTTTCCAAAATTGAAGAAGCATTTCCCTGATCAACAACATCAATACCTTCTATTGCGCAAGGGTGTTTTCCAAAACGACTTTCTCACGTCCTCACACAAATATGAACAGAACACACTGCCGACAAAAGATCAATTTTATAACAAACTTAATGAATTGGAGGTATCTGACAAGGATTATGACCATGCTAAAACAATATGGCAATCATTCCACGTTTCTAAAATTGACGATGATGCAGAAACAGGTTATATCTTAGAAGTAGACCTAGACTATCCAACACTTTTACACGACGCTCACAGTGACTATCCACTAGCCCCAGAGACTTTAACTATTACAACAGATATGCTTTCTGCTCATTCTCTTGACTTTCGTAAGAATTTAGACATCAAAGCAAAACCTTCCACAAAACTTGTACCTCGTCTTGGATAAAAAATAAACTATGTGGTTAATTATAGAAATTTGAAGTAATATTTATCACATGGCCTAAGTCTGACTAACATTCACCATGGAATAGAGTTTACACAATCAGCCTGGCTAAAACGTTACATTGACTTTAACACTCGTAAGCGCAAAGTCGCTCAGACTACCTTTGAAAAAGAATTTGTTAAGCTCATGAATAATGCAGTATTTTGTAAAACCATGGAAAACATGAGGAAACGGCTCAATGTTGAGCTAGTTAACACATTTAAAAGACTTCGGAAAGTATGTGCCAAACCTAATTTTCAATCATTTAAAATTGTCAATGAAGATTTGGTCGCTGTGCACTTGACCAAAACCAACATTGTCTTGAACAGACCGATTTAAGCGGGTTTTGTATATTGGATCAATCCAAAGTAAACATGTACCAATTTCATATTGATTTCATTAAGGCAGAATATGGTGACAGGGCCCAGTTGCTCTTTACGGACACGGACAGCTTATGCTATGAGATTGAAACCCATGACTGGTATCAGGATATGCTTGAGCATCAATATTTATTTTAGACTAGCAACTTTCCTAAGCACCACCCAATATACAGTGAGCAAATCTGTAAAGTTTAAGGGAAGATGAAAGATGAGTGCGGTGGCACGCCTATTGAATCTTGTGTCGGCTTACGACCAAAAATGTATTCTCTCGTGTATGGGAGTAAACACAAACAAACAGCGAAAGGTGTGAAGACATCAGTGATCGAAAAGCTACTAAAGCATGAAACGCACGAGCTTTGTCTTTTTCAACGTTGTACAATGCGTCACAATATGAACATGATAAGTGGTTACAATCATCAGCTCTACAGCGTAACTATATCAAAGGCTACACTCTCCCCATACGATGATAACAAATACGTGTTGAATTTAGGCATAGACACGCTTGCTCACGGTCATTATAAGACAAAGTAATAAACCATTTCACACCACTGTAGATTATAATGTCATATTTTCAGTATGTTATAAAGTGAGCAGTCACTGTAATATATTAAATTAAATATATTTGTGAATTATTACTCTGTATAAATGTACCGTATATCATTTTTGAAAAGGGTATTAACTGTATAAATTGGTATCCGTGTATCCGTATGTAAACAATTGCTTAAAATATAGGAAATGTTCCAAGTATGCATTTTTTCTTCTTTCCACAAGGTGACATTTCTGTTGTATTATATATTTTCAATAAATTCTTTGCATTTTTCAAGCCCGCTCCTCCTTCAACCGCCCCCCCCCCCCTCCCCCCGCCCTGCAGAACCCCTAAACTAACTAAATCGGATATACAAGTCAATGTTATGTAAGCATTAATTAGATCTATGTAAACTGCTCTCCTCTAGTGTAGTTATGCTTTATATGTTATGTTACTGTCAATAGTGAATGTTCTATTGTAATCCTCCTCGACGGCAAGTATAATGGAATTGTAACATACCAGTCATAGGGTAAGGGGAAAAGTGAAATAAAAATCAAAGTACTCATAGTACTGAAAGTCGGGCTCACATGAAAACTTGATGTAATGAAACAAGAGCAATGTATACATACATGTGATAGTGTTTATGTAAAGAAACAAGAGCAATGTATACATACATGTGACAGTGTTTATGTAAAGAAACAAGAGCAATGTATACATACATGTGACAGTGTTTATGTAAAGAAACAAGAGCAATGTATACATACATGTGACAGTGTTTATGTAAAGAAACAAGAGCAATGTATACATACATGTGACAGTGTTTATGTAAAGAAACAAGAGCAATGTATACATACATGTGAGTGTGTTTATGTAAAGAAACAAGAGCAATGTATACATACATGTGAGTGTTTATGTAAAGAAACAAGAGCAATGTATACATACATGTGAGTGTGTTTATGTAAAGAAACAAGAGCAATGTATACATACATGTGACAGTGTTTATTTTGACTTTTGAAAGTTCAAAAACTCGATTTCATTACGGTACAAGGCAGCGTAATAATATCTCAAACCAAATCTGCAGCAGACGACTTTTGAAATGACCTCGTCGATACAGAATTAAAAACATTGTGTGGAAATAAGGATTTTATTTTTAGTAACTGCTCCATTGTCCACAAATGTTTTCAAAGTTCGCCTGCTACATAGCCACCGGTGGCTATCACAGAAAGGGTTTAAATGCCAAGCGTTCATTCCGTTCATCTCATGGAGGTAGGTTAATTACGTTTAACAGACGGAATAATACACTCTTACTACCGAAAAAAAACCATGAATATTGTGCGCATTTGTTTTTCTAAACGAACATGTTTTCAATATTAACTGTGTAATTTCAAAGTTACGCACATGTGAAGTTCGATTTTCTTAGAAATCATTAAGAGTTTTGAACTATTTCATAGTACGTACACTTCGTGTTGGCCGGTGTACGGTCTACTAGCCTGACTACATGTTTCTAGTGAAATCCCACATATTAATTCAACCAATTCAAAGAAAGGTGATGTTAAAATACATTTCTTAATACCCTATACAATTGTGTATGATTAAGAACTACACCACAAGATGATACTTATACATTTTATTCAAGAGGTATATGATATATAGTGTTGTATAATTTACATTCTGAGGTTGTTCCTTGTTGAATAATAAACACAATTGTCAGCGCGATACAATATATCGCTTCACCTACAGCCTTTAAGTACTTCTACCAAGTACTTCTACCAATTCATTTGAATCGATCTAGGTTTTCCTCAAAGTAATGATTATATTTTCTCAAAGCCAACCGAATAGCTCGTTCCTCGCTCATATCGCGTTCCAGTGAGTTTTTAATAGTTTTCATGATGTTTGTGTGTATATATCCACCACTTAACTTCATAATGTATGTAATAATGATTCCATATCTATCCATAAAAGCTCGCATATCATCCTGTCGCAGTTTCATATCTGCTCTTTCTTCTGCTTCTGCAGAACTCATTCCTTCCTTTTCATATTTATCAACCTTTTGCTTCCATTTCGTTTCATTCAATGTTTTTATTCTATCATCAATATCGCTATACACTTCTCGTTCTTGATCAGTTATTTCCATTGATCCGTCACTTCCGTCTGTGTCCAACCCACTGTACCTCATTCATTTACTGGGTCTGAATTCCTCGTAGGACATGTGTCGCTGCAAGTGATTTTACCACCTTTTGGTAATCAGAAGTGTTGCCTTCGTTGACTGTTTATCCCGTCTGAACAGCCCGAATGTTGTCTGATAAATGATTATGAGTATCTGAGTATATTCCTATTATACCCAAAACATTCGTACGCATACGCTTTTTCTGGTATAGTAGGCTTCAAATATACCAGTAGGTACCCATAGGATCGGCTAATAACTTTATCATAATGCCGCAACAGTTCCTGGGTTTTATTAGGGTACATCTGTCTAGCAAGTGTCGCATTCGGCTGTTTGTCAACGGGGGATCTTTGCTTAAGTACAATATTTGATTTAAAGCAATGACAGGAAGGTTCATGTGGTGACTTCCCTCCGTAAAGAGATCTGTCACCCGCTGCTCTTTCGAAGCTTCCATCAACCCTAGGGACAACTGTCGCTTTGATGACGTCATATAGTGAAGGCAATTATTCTTAAGTGACAACAAATTGCAGCCAGTACGAACAGCTACACAAACAAAATGACAGCCAGTTTCAAATATTGAAATAGACTATACTTGACGGATGGCCGGATGCGAGAATGTGCTAGAGTTCTGGAATCACCGGGACGAAATGTCACTGCGCGATGACATCTTTTTTCGAGATAAAAAAATAGTAATCCCCAAACCCTTGCGTAAAGAAATGATAAACGAAGTTCATATCGGTCATATGGGTGTCAATAAGACGGTAAGCCGGGCACGTGATATAATGTTTTGGCCTTTAATGACAAAAGACATAACTGACCGCGTGTAAGCATGCCATTTATACTTAACACACAGAAATGCAAACTCCAAACAGCCTCTTAAATCCCACGACGTGCCCCAAAGACCTTGGCAACACATTGCCTGTAATCTCTTTGCCCTAACCGGTAAAAACTATTTGATTACCGCTGACTACTACAGTAAGCACTTTGAGACGGTGATACGCAAGTTAAAAGTACATTTTCCAGGTTAGGCCAGATAGACTCACTGAAAAGCGACAACGGACCTCAGTTTAGTTCTGACGAATTCGCTAAGTTCGCTTCTGAATGAAATGAATTTCGCACACGTGACATCTTCACCAGGCCATAGTCAGTCAAACGGTTTCATTAAAAAAAAAATGGTCTCTGTAGGTAAAGGCACACTTAGGAAAAGTAAGGCTACCAAAACTAATTCGTACTTGCCTATTTTAGAATAGCGTAACACGCCGCTCGAATTGCACATATTCCCCAGCCCAGCCTGAATGAAAAACAATTACAACCTCAGATAATTAATCACCGGGCTGCTATAAAGAACATGCAAAGCCGCAAAACTACCCAAAAACAACATTATGATAAAGGTTCAAAACCCATCCCTATCCTTAATGTTGGTGATTCATGCAGAGTGGTAAAAATGGAAACAGGCCGTTGTTCTAGAAACGCACGGAGAAAGATCATTTCTTATCAACACTGAAGAAGGTGCCATTTTAAGGCGCAATAGACGTTTCCTGCATCTTTCTAAGCATTGATCATGAGGAATTCATGCTAACAATCTTGCAGCAGCAAAGCCCTAGCCAAAAATCAATTCCCCAGACTTATTTCAAACCCATCCACTCACTCCGTATTGAACCTCTGAATTACCAAAGTTCACCTACAAGTGATTGTTACTCATCACACGAAGCTCAAGGCCCGGAAAGTAACCAAAGTTATTCAATAATAATCAATGGATCAAGCAAACGTTGCTGCAAGATGCAGCAATTGGCGCGAGAATTCGAAAAACACGAAATCCGTTTTTAAATATATGATATAAATATATGATAACCATAGTTTTTTAGTTAAATACGTAAACGAAAACAAAAATACCTTTTCCCAACGTGTTGACCTCGATCTCTCAAAACTATTGTAAACATTTGTCTGCGCATGCGCGTCCTTTTTTCCCCTTAATATATTCTTAGAATCGCAAAATTTAGCACAATAACTTCGCATTTATGAAAATATTTCCGTTTTCCTAATATAACGGGAACGGGGTATAGGTATAGGTATAAATATCAATTATACAGCATTGCTGTGGAAGTCGGCTTTTATTGCGACGTTGGTAGAGTGGTTAACCTGTGTGTGAAGTTAAGCAACGTTCATCACGGTTAGTGCCTGGATCGGTGACGCGCGATTGCTTAACGCCGGTACGCGTTACAAATGGTGGCAACGGTGGTCGTTATTAAAAAACTATGGTTTTAATTTTCATTTTAATTATAAAAAACTACTCGCATATAAATAGACTGGTTCACTAATCTTAATGTTCTATTGCAGCCTCGAACGAGAACCAGTCTAGTGACGAACTGCTACGGAAATATCCGAGAGCTGACGGTAAAATACGGCGCATGAGCGATCAAGACGATTAACACGGCGCATGCGCAAGCCCATTGCACTTGTGATAGTTTTTTCACAACCAATATATGCACTGGTGCTGATGCACACGCGCAATAAATGTTGATACGACGTTTAGTCGTGTGTATAGACACAATGAACTCACACTTAGCAGCACATCTGGATTTACGATTGTCATAACCTGTTTGGATTCAAATGTTGAATCGCATATTTCCTTATTTGTTTATTGAAGGTTATATTTATCTGATTAACGTATACATGTTATATTGGAAAATTATACATTTTTATTTTAATTTCAAAAGAAAGGAGATATAGTATTATCCAGATGCCAGTCTACTAACCATGCGCATGCTCCAAGAAACCCCGCTTTATGTTAAGGCTCCTCACAGAATAAACTTAGATCTTGTAGAATAAACACGATTTTATTGGTAGACTTGCGCATGCGCAGAGGCTACCATATTCATAGTGAGTTTGAAGTCACGTGATGTATATGCCCTTCACCACCAACAATCAAGTGCAATTTTTGGTTTGACTAATTTACGAATGCTCACAAAAGCAAACATAGAGTAACGAAAAAAAATCCGATTATTCAAGCTTATAATAGAAAATAACAAGTCTTGTAAGTGTAAATATCATATTTAAAGTGTACACAATTATTTAGATATCACTACGCCAATATAGCACTGCACCGCGCAATTACCCTTTGTAAATTGTAACCCTTTTTTCCCTCTCGGCAGAGATGTAAACATCCACTCGCCCGCTAGCATAAGCGAATGGAATGAAGGATCGGCTAGTACGAAATTCTAGGCGCTAGTCCATACATATTCGTTCATGTCCTTATTCATAAAGATAGTATGCATTGCTAAGCCTTTTCTTTCTCTTTCTCTCAGTCCATCTATTCCTTCGATAACGATTAACGATGACTGTTGCATTTTGGATAGGTGCTTTCGACAAGGTCCGCGTCTAAAGAAACAAATTTCATCAAATGATTTGAGCGCTTTAAATCACTTTTTTATAAAGCGTTTAGAATACTTTGATTATAATAGGCAGAACGAATAACGAATAAATCTTGCAAGAAATCGATCATTTCTTGAGGCCAAAATCAGGTAAACGACCCGCGGATATTGGTTGTTACAACATAACTGATTCATCCTTTTATTCTAAATTTGTATTACACAGTTCAAAATTAGATTTTGACAGTTTGTTCGTTATGATTTTGACGCGATTCAAGATTTTGACGCGATTATTTCGTTCATAGAGTTGATTACTAACAGATGACTAAGTTGATGATGGAAAGAACATTAACAAGTTAAGTTAAGCTAAAACATGCACAGGCAGGCGAGTGTTTCATTAGGATAAGTGCAACACTCAATTCCCAATCCTGCTTGCCCTTTAACAAATCACAACCCACCCCACAATATAAAAACTCTGCAGCAGACGAATTAAAAAAAATCTGAGCAAAGATACAGAAAATCACATTTATTGGGAGTGTAATCATTGAATATAGTTGAAAACATTGTTGCAAAAGGAGAAAGCTTGTTATTAGCAATTTCTTCTTCTGCATCAATGTTTTCAAAAGTCGTCGGCTGCAATTACGTATGCAAGTGGGAAAGGGTTAAATAAGAAACGCTTTTTCAAATGATAGTCAGTTGGCTATTCTAGTATATAATGTCCGTCTTAAATAATAATGACAAAACTTTCAAAAAACAAGAAAAAGATTTTTTACAATTTAATTGAAAACATATTTAATCAAAGTTGGGAAAGTTGTCCCTTTCCGTGCTTTTTTTTTATGAGAGTTCAAATCACAAGCAAAACTTATGGGACAGAGTTGACAAATAACACATTGACACAATTTCAGATTTAGGCTTTGTTTCTGTCAAACTGCTGAAGAAGACAACACTGAGACACACATTTTGATTAAAAGTTTATTTAAAAAAAGGAATAATTTTATATATGATATACAACATTACAATGATGGTGTAGAAAATACATGTCAACAATACATTTTTCAATTTGTACATTCATTGCACAGACCAAATCTTAGCAAGTTTGAAATTATGGACCTCTCAGCACATTTTTTTCTCAATTCATTACTTCTTGGCAGGATTTTACTGCTAAAATTGATGTTTTTTTTTCATTTTTGGCCGGATTGCTTTAGCAATTCCGGTCTATAGATTGGCGATGTCTGTCTCTCCGTCTGTCTGTTCGTCAACATTTTGGTTAAAGTTTCAGGTTGAGGCAAAATCTCAGCACTGGAAAGGGTTACACACTTGAAACTTTGCCTGAAGGTAACCGGTAAAATAAATATTCATATATGCACTTCTGTATCTCTTCTTAAACGATCGCAATTCTACCTTCAGTACTTTGTACTTTGATTTATACCTTTACAGTCATGAAAGACTACCTGATTTACTGTTACACCAAGCCCCACATTTTAAAAAAACAACAACCGTAAGGCATTTGGGACAAGTGTAGATCCAGTTCAACGAGCGCATCCGCGCAGTATGATCTGCCTACTAGCTATTCGTGAACATGTCATAAAATGTTTCAAAAACCTGCAGTTAAGCATTATCCACTTGGATCCTTATGATGCATCACCGGCGTGTAATAATTATGCTAAGACAGGTTTTTACAGGACACCGTTTAAAGGAGCCCCGTCGAGTAATTGTGTAGCTCCTTCGAACCGAGTTGATTGATCGGAGATTAAAGACATTTTCAACAGTTTGTCAGTCATATTGCGGCGGCAAGTTTACCTACTCATGTTTTTCCTAGCTTTCTATCAGTTGCCACAAAGACTGTTATACCATCGGTGGAAAACGAATGGTGCCTGTCACAGTGACTTGTACCTAATGTCGGAAATAAAGTTGGCCGAGCTGAAATTCAAACTCACAACCCCTGATAAGATGATCTCTGACAGTGAATAAGTATAAACACTGGTTGGTATGTACGACTAACCTTTTCATGATCTTTGACAGTTAATAAGAGTTAATAATCATAAACACTGGGTGGTATGTACGACTAACCTGTGTATGATCTCTGAAAGTTAATAATCATAAACACTGGGTTGTATATACGACTAACCTTTTTATGATCTACGACAGTTAATAATCATAAACACTGGGTGGTATGTACGACTAACCTTTGTATGATCTCTGAAAGTTAATAATCATAAACACTGGGTGGTATGTACGACTAACCTTTTTATGATCTCTGACAGTTAATAATCATAAACACTGGGTGGTATGTACGACTAACCTTTTTATGATCTCTGACAGTTAATAATCATAAACACTGGGTGGTATGTACGACTAACCTTTTTATGATCTCTGACAGTTAATACTCATGAACACTTGATGGTATGTACGACTAACCTTTTTATGATCTCTGACAGTAAATAATCATAAACACTGGGTGGTATGTACAACTTACCTTTTTATGATTTCTGACAGTTAATAATCATAAACACTGGGTGGTATGTACGACTTACCTTTTTATGATCTCTGACAGTTAATAAGCATAAACAATGGTTGGTTTGTACAACTAACTTTTTTATGATCTCTGACAGTTAATAATCATAAACACTGGGTGGTATGTACAACTAACCTTTTTATGATCTATGACAGTAAATAATCATAAACAGTGGGTGGTATGTACGAATAACCTTTTTATGATCTCTGACAGTTAATACGAAAAAAAAACATGAATGGGTTTTTTCGCTTATAGGTAACAGGTGTGAGATTTTTTTTTTTTTTTTTTTTCAATAACCCATGAAGCTTTCTGAAATGAAACTGGAAAAATCCATGGGGGCCGCCATTTTGGATATGTATAAAAAGCAGACGTAAAACACAGATTGAAAATTATTGTCGGCTTTTCAATAAAAAAAATTAAAATCAGTTTATTTGGGTATGTATAAAATGAGCAAAAAAACACGGATTGAAAATTTTTGTCGCCTTTTTATTCTTTTTTTTTAAATCGATATTTAAGATCATTAAAGTGCTGTGTTATGTGGGAATTAACATTTGTACGAAAAGTTAAAAATAAATGGAAATCTGTGAGAAATATGTTTTCCCGTTCGTCAAAAAAACGACAGAATTAGCCTTCTACGCCAGAAACTAAATTTTGACTGTATCGTAGCCAAAGAAGGACGTGACGTCATTTCCGTTACACTTCATCTTGGCGTTACGTCAATGGAGCGACGTCGTTTCCCGCAAAAAAGTGGTATCAACATGAAAGACCCCAAATTCCTATACATGAGCTATTGACTCACTCATTCAAAGTATAATTATTTATCAAACATTGTGGCAAAAGGATAACTTTCTCATAAGGAGCAATTGTTCTTGTGGCGACAATCTTTTCCTAAATCGTCTGTTGCATAGGCCTCAGAAACCGTCTCTAATAGGGAAAGGGTTTAGCAGAAATGTGACCCCTTACATAATTTGTTCCAGTCATATTGACTAGTTGAAAAAGGCAGTCGCCAGGTGGCATCAGAAAAGGGCTGATCTATTTGCTTCTTTACCATAATGCAGGTGATCGATTAAGGATCATCTTGGCCCTCATGTTTTAACCTCGTTCATTATAAATGTATTCCTTGATTTTCTGAAAGTCTTTACTTTATTGTTTTCTGTTCAAATAATAGACAACAGCAATACGAATTCCAAATATGTTTTGATAATGCAAGAAACATGACATTAACATTATTATTGTCTAGTCAATTACTTATAAATCCTTTTTTATGGCCAAAGTATGCTCTTTAATTTTTGTTTATAATTATGTTGCGGTTTTTTTCGTAAATAGGTAGCACCTATAGATATATTAATCATATACACTGGATGGTATGTACGACTAACCTTTTTATGATCTCTGACAGTTAACAATCATAAATACTGGGTATTATGTACGACTAACCTTTTAATGATCTCCGACGGTTAATACGCATAGACACTGGGTGGAATGTACGACTACCCTCCGTGATCTCCGACAGTTAATAATCATAGACACTGGTTGGTATGTACGACTACCCTCCATGATCTCCGACAGGTAATTATCATAGACACGGGTTGGGATGTACGACTACCCTCCGTGATCTCCGACAGTTAATACTCATAGACACTGGTTGGTATGTACGACTTCCCTCCATGATCTCCGACAGTTAATACTCATAGACACTGGTGGAATGTACGACTACCCTCCATGATCTCCGACTGTTAATTAGCATAGACACGGGATGGTATGTACGACTACCCTCCGTGATCTCCGACTGTTAATTATCATAGACACGGGTTGGTATGTACGACTACCCTCCATGATCTCCGACAGTAAATAAGGATAGGCGTCCGGTTGCATGTACGAGTACCCTCCATGATATCCGACAGTTAATAATAATAGACACTGGTTGGTATGTACGACTACCCTCCATGATCTCCGACAGTTAATTATCATAGACACTGGTTGGTATGTACGACTACCCTCCGTGATCTCCGACAGTTAATACTCATAGACACTGGTTGGTATGTACGACTACCCTCCGTGATCTACGACAGTTAATACTCATAGACACTGGTTGGTATGTACGACTACCCTCCATGATCTCCGACTGTTAATTATCATAGACACTGGTTGGTATGTACGACTACCCTCCATGATCTCCGACTGTTAATTATCATAGACACTGGTTGGTATGTACGACTACCCTCCATGTTCTCCGACTGTTAATTACCATAGACACTGGTTTGTATGTACGAGTACCCTCCGTGATCTCCGACAGTTAATACTCATAGACACTGGTTGGTATGTACGAGTACCCTCCATGATCTCCGACAGTTAATAAGCATAGACACTGGTTGGTATGTACAACTACCCTCCATGATCTCCGACTGTTAATTAGCGTAGGCACCCGGTTGTATGTACGACTACCCTCCATGATCTCCCCGACAGTTAATAAGCATATACACTAGGTAGTATGTAAGAATACCATAATGATCTCCAACCGATAATACGCATATACACTCTTTGGTATGTACGACTACCCTCCATGATCTCGGACAGTTAATTATCATAGACACTGGGTGGAATGTATGACTACCCTCCGTGATCTCCGACAGTTAATAAGCATATACACTAGGTAGTATGTAAGAATACCCTAATGATCTCCAACAGATAATACGCATATACACCCTCTTTGGTATGTACGAGTACCCTACATGATATCCGACAGTTAATAATCATAGACACTGGTTGGTATGTACAACTATCCTCCATGATCTCCGACAGTTAATAAGCATAGACACTGGTTGGTATGTACAACTATCCTCCATGATCTCCGACAGTTAATAATCATAGACACTGGTTGGTATGTACAACTATCCTCCATGATCTCCGACAGTTAATAAGCATAGGCACCCGGTTGTATGTACGACTACTCTCCATTATTTCCGACAGTTAATAAGCATAGACACTGTTTGGTATGTACGAATACCCTCCATGATCTCCGACAGTTAATTATCATAGACACTGGTTGGTATGTACGACTACCCTCCGTGATCTCCGACAGTTAATTATCATAGACACTGGTTGGTATGTACGACTACCCTCCATGATCTCGACAGTTAATAAGCATAGACACTGGTTGATATGTACGATCTATCCTACATGATCTCCGACAGTTAATAAGCATAGGCACGCGGTTGTATGTACGACTACCCTCCATGATCACCCCGACAGTTAATAAGCAAAGACACTTGGTAGTATGTAAGAATACCCTACATGATCTCCAACAGATGATACGCATAGACACTCTTTGGTCTTCAACAGTAAACATGCATAGACAAAGTATGAATACCCTCCATGATATCCGATAGTTTATAAGCATAGAAACCCGGTTGTATATACAACTACCCTACATGATCTCCAACAGATAATACGCATAGACACTCTTTGGTATGTACGACTACCCTCCATGATCTCCAACAATTAATAAGCATAGACATTCGGTTGTATGTACGACTAACCTCCATGATCTCCGACAGTTAATAAGCATTTGCACTGGGTAGCGTGTAAGAATAGCCTCTATGATCTCCAACAGTTAACATGCATAGACAATGTATGAATACCCTCCATGATATCCGATAGTTTATAAGCATAGACACCCGGTTGTATGTACAACTACCCTCCATGATCACCGACAGTCAATAAGCAAAGACACTCGTTGGTATGTACGACTACCCTCCATGACCTCCGACAGTTAATTAGCATAGGCACCCGGTTGTATGTACGACTACCCTCCATGATCTCCCCGACAGTTAATAAGCATATACACTAGGTAGTATGTAAGAATACCCTAATGATCTCCAACAGATAATACACATATACACTCTTTGGTATGTACGACTACCCTCCATGATCTCGGACAGTTAAATATCATAGACACTGGGTGGAATGTTTGACTACCCTCCGTGATCTCCGACAGTTAATAAGCATATACACTAGGTAGTATGTAAGAATACCCTAATAATCTCCAACAGATAATACGCATATACACCCTCTTTGGTATGTACGAGTACCCTCCATGATATCCGACAGTTAATAATCATAGACACTGGTTGGTATGTACAACTATCCTCCATGATCTCCGACAGTTAATAAGCATAGGCACCCGGTTGTATGTACGACTACCCTCCATTATTTCCGACAGTTAATAAGCATAGACACTGGTTGGTATGTACGAATACCCTCCATGATCTCCGACAGTTAATTATCATAGACACTGGTTGGTATGTACGACTACCCTCCATGATCTCGACAGTTAATAAGTATAGACACTGGTTGATGTGTACGATCTATCCTACATGATCTCCGACAGTTAATAAGCATAGGCACCCGGTTGTATGTACGACTACCCTCCATGATCACCCCGACAGTTAATAAGCAAAGACACTTGGTAGTATGTAAGAATACCCTACATGATCTCCAACAGATAATACGCATAGACACTCTTTGGTCTTCAACAGTAAACATGCATAGACAAAGTATGAATACCCTCCGTGATATCCGATAGTTTATAAGCATAGACACCCGGTTGTATATACAACTACCCTACATGATCTCCAACAGATAATACGCATAGACACTCTTTGGTATGTACGACTACCCTCCATGATCTCCGACAATTAATAAGCATAGACATTCGGTTGTATGTACGACTAACCTCCATGATCTCCGACAGTTAATAAGCATTTGCACTGGGTAGCGTGTAAGAATAGCCTCTATGATCTCCAACAGTTAACATGCATAGACAATGTATGAATACCCTCCATGATATCCGATAGTTTATAAGCATAGACACCCGGTTGTATGTACAACTACCCTCCATGATCACCGACAGTTAATAAGCAAAGACACTCGTTGGTATGTACGACTACCCTCCATGACCTCCGACAGTTAATTAGCATAGGCACCCGGTTGTATGTACGACTACCCTCCATGATCTCCCCGACAGTTAATAAGCATATACACTAGGTAGTATGTAAGAATACCCTAATGATCTCCAACAGATAATACGCATATACACTCTTTGGTATGTACGACTACCCTCCATGATCTCGGACAGTTAAATATCATAGACACTGGGTGGAATGTTTGACTACCCTCCGTGATCTCCGACAGTTAATAAGCATATACACTAGGTAGTATGTAAGAATACCCTAATAATCTCCAACAGATAATACGCATATACACCCTCTTTGGTATGTACGAGTACCCTCCATGATATCCGACAGTTAATAATCATAGACACTGGTTGGTATGTACAACTATCCTCCATGATCTCCGACAGTTAATAAGCATAGGCACCCGGTTGTATGTACGACTACCCTCCATTATTTCCGACAGTTAATAAGCATAGACACTGGTTGGTATGTACGAATACCCTCCATGATCTCCGACAGTTAATTATCATAGACACTGGTTGGTATGTACGACTACCCTCCATGATCTCGACAGTTAATAAGCATAGACACTGGTTGATGTGTACGATCTATCCTACATGATCTCCGACAGTTAATAAGCATAGGCACGCGGTTGTATGTACGACTACCCTCCATGATCACCCCGACAGTTAATAAGCAAAGACACTTGGTAGTATGTAAGAATACCCTACATGATCTCCAACAGATAATACGCATAGACACTCTTTGGTCTTCAACAGTAAACATGCATAGACAAAGTATGAATACCCTCCATGATATCCGATAGTTTATAAGCATAGACACCCGGTTGTATATACAACTACCCTACATGATCTCCAACAGATAATACGCATAGACACTCTTTGGTATGTACGACTACCCTCCATGATCTCCGACAATTAATAAGCATAGACATTCGGTTGTATGTACGACTAACCTCCATGATCTCCGACAGTTAATAAGCATTTGCACTGGGTAGCGTGTAAGAATAGCCTCTATGATCTCCAACAGTTAACATGCATAGACAATGTATGAATACCCTCCATGATATCCGATAGTTTATAAGCATAGACACCCGGTTGTATGTACAACTACCCTCCATGATCACCGACAGTTAATAAGCAAAGACACTCGTTGGTATGTACGACTACCCTCCATGACCTCCGACAGTTAATAAGCATTTACACTGGGTAGTGTGTACGAATAGCCTCCATGATCTCCAACAGTTAACATGCATAGACAATGTATGAATACCCTCCATGATATCCGAAAGTTTATAAGCATAGACACCCGGTTGTATGTACAACTACCCTCCATGATATTCGACAGTTAATAAGCAAAGACACTCGTTGGTATGTACGACTACCCTCCATGACCTCCGACAGTTAAATATCATAGACACTGGGTGGAATGTTTGACTACCCTCCGTGATCTCCGACAGTTAATAAGCATATACACTAGGTAGTATGTAAGAATACCCTAATAATCTCCAACAGATAATACGCATATACACCCTCTTTGGTATGTACGAGTACCCTCCATGATATCCGACAGTTAATAATCATAGACACTGGTTGGTATGTACAACTATCCTCCATGATCTCCGACAGTTAATAAGCATAGGCACCCGGTTGTATGTACGACTACCCTCCATTATTTCCGACAGTTAATAAGCATAGACACTGGTTGGTATGTACGAATACCCTCCATGATCTCCGACAGTTAATTATCATAGACACTGGTTGGTATGTACGACTACCCTCCATGATCTCGACAGTTAATAAGCATAGACACTGGTTGATGTGTACGATCTATCCTACATGATCTCCGACAGTTAATAAGCATAGGCACGCGGTTGTATGTACGACTACCCTCCATGATCACCCCGACAGTTAATAAGCAAAGACACTTGGTAGTATGTAAGAATACCCTACATGATCTCCAACAGATAATACGCATAGACACTCTTTGGTCTTCAACAGTAAACATGCATAGACAAAGTATGAATACCCTCCATGATATCCGATAGTTTATAAGCATAGACACCCGGTTGTATATACAACTACCCTACATGATCTCCAACAGATAATACGCATAGACACTCTTTGGTATGTACGACTACCCTCCATGATCTCCGACAATTAATAAGCATAGACATTCGGTTGTATGTACGACTAACCTCCATGATCTCCGACAGTTAATAAGCATTTGCACTGGGTAGCGTGTAAGAATAGCCTCTATGATCTCCAACAGTTAACATGCATAGACAATGTATGAATACCCTCCATGATATCCGATAGTTTATAAGCATAGACACCCGGTTGTATGTACAACTACCCTCCATGATCACCGACAGTTAATAAGCAAAGACACTCGTTGGTATGTACGACTACCCTCCATGACCTCCGACAGTTAATAAGCATTTACACTGGGTAGTGTGTACGAATAGCCTCCATGATCTCCAACAGTTAACATGCATAGACAATGTATGAATACCCTCCATGATATCCGAAAGTTTATAAGCATAGACACCCGGTTGTATGTACAACTACCCTCCATGATATTCGACAGTTAATAATCATAGGCACCCGGTCGTATGTACGACTACCCTCCATGACCTCCGACAGTTAATAAGCATTTACACTGGGTAGCGTGTAAGAATAGCCTCTATGATCTCCAACAGTTAACATGCATAGACAATGTATGAATACCCTCCATGATATCCGAAAGTTTATAAGCATAGACACCCGGTTGTATGTACAACTACCCTCCATGATATTCGACAGTTAATAATCATAGGCACCCGGTCGTATGTACGACTACCCTCCATGATCATCAATAGTTAGTAATTATGAACACTGGTGGTATGTACGATAACCCTCCATGATATCCGAGAGTTAATAAGCATATATACTGGGTGCTATGTACGATTCCCCTCGACGATCTCCGAGAGTTAATAAGCATAGACACTGGGTAGTTTGTGCGCCAACCTTCAATGATCTCCGACATTTAAAACGCCCAGACACTCGGTGGTATGTACGAATATCGTGTATGATATCCGACAGTTTATAAGCATAGCCACACTTTCAATGCCGAATTCTACGAAGTCGACTCTTCCATGTTGAAAATTGGATCACTCAATGTTTCGTCCAACAATTGGCAAACATTGCAAAATCCTTTAATTGCCTTGGCAGTGAAAGAGAGAACTAACATAGCACAGTATTTGAGGTTCCCTTTTAGCAAACAATTTCGTAACATGCTTAAACAAACCAATTGTTGACCTTACCAAGGACGCCATGTCTAATTGTCTGAAATAATGTTACTTAACCCTTTCTCTGAAAATGAAGATATAATTACTGAAAAGATTTAAAAACTTTGTAGCAAAAGAGGAAATTTCTTTTTTTAAGCAATTTCTCCTTTTGTCACAATGTTTTCAAAAGTCGTCTAAATGTGGGAAAGAATTCAGAACATTCTTTCACTCCCCGTTGAATAACTGTTACTACATAAGGGCAAACGACTTTGAACATATCTTTGCAAAAAAATATCAAAAGCTTTATAAATGTAGGTCTAATACAAAGGGGAAGAAAATAGTATGGGCAAATTGGAATTACTTGAATTGAGCAAGTTCTATTTCAGTCAAAATGTGGTCTAAAGATGTCTGTCATCAGAAAGCCTCTACACCATAGGGTAAAGGCTTCAATATTTGAAATGTGCACAAATCTTCTGCAAACAATTTTATGTTAAAAATGTGAAAAGTATAAATATGTTATAAGTGTCTCAATACTGTAGTGGTATGGATATATGATTTGCTGATCCCTGATAAATTAAATGCATCATGACAAACCTGTTGCGGATGGTAACAACACTAGATAATGACTAGCATACTTAACACTTTCCCACAAATAGACGCTTTTCTTGATAAAACAAGCATTTTGACGCGCACCTTTGCCCGAATGACTGATGAATATAAATGAATGGTCTATAATTAAAACACCGTTTTCAAGTTGGAAACTGAGACAAAACGGTGAGATTTCCCTGTGTGCGTTTATGTGTTAACACGTATGTCATTTTGTTTTTCTACTATCATCTAAAGGAAACAAATAAAAATGCACAACAATTCTTTCACAAATGTGTTGGCATCTCTGTGATACAGAGCTCCATACAATTACTTGGGTCAAATATGTTTCACTCCCTATAATAGTTATTAAAGAGCGAATCACTACAGGAAGCTCATCCCCCCAAAATAAGGAAGGTCAACATGTTTTTAACTTATGTATAATGCTTCTTACCTTAAATAGGCATTCCACTACCTATGTATACATGTAACAGTTTAAACAGTAAATTAACAACTCTGATTTCAACAATATACGCTTGCTGTGTATCCGACCATGAACACAAAAGAGAGAGAAATGTTCATCATAATGACAACATGTTGTTGATGATACTGCAGCAAGAAGCATTATCAAAACGTAAAAAATTGCTCAATATAAGCATTTGTTCCTTTTACTGCACTATTTTGAATTTACAATTTACTTAAATAAACATTTTATCCATGTTTATAAATCTTGTTTAACTACCTCCCGGAATCCGCTGTGGTCGAGTGGTTAGCGTCGGGGATTTTGAAACCGGGGATCATGAATAAGTGAACTGTCGCCGTGATATAACTGAAATATTGTTGAAAGCGGCGTAAAACCCCAATAAATAAATAAATAAATTAATTAATTAATTAATTACCTCCCTTTGACTACTTAAGTATACAATGCATTTCAAGACAAAAGACTCATATCAAATGAATTTTATTTCTGTAAGTATCTCAAAAGGCTTATGGTAGATCGCCTCATAGTGTGAAATAGGCAGGGACGTAGATAAATCCCTGGTTTTGGGGGTCTATTCCATATGCAACGTCATTATATAATCAATTGCTTGTACAACTTCAAATTTGTCCAAAATGCCTGCATTACTAAATGGAATATTTAATGTTTTTTAACCTAATGTTTAACAACTTTATTTTTACTTGAACACACCTAACAGACCCTTCCGATGGGTTAAAGTCAGGTTTCAAGAATGATTCAATGACCAGTATGTGAATTAAATATTAAATAATATTGGTAAATCACTTAATCTTGATGAACTTTATTATTTGAGGGAAACATTGTGTATTACTAGGGACGAAAAGACAAAATACATAACTTCAGTCAAATTCAACCACGGGAACTCCCGTATCCAAAGATGGATTGTTTTGGGGGAAACTGTTTCATGATGTTTTCTTTTAATTGGCTGTTGTTTATTTACCACGTCATCGATTAAATGATTAAAACCGTATTCTGCTACTGCGGAACTCAACAGTTCTTCTATTTTGATATATTTTAATAACGAACCAGGTTTAACTGGTTGTGCAGACGGATCTTTTTCGCCCTCGAGCAAACATTATTTGTGTATCAATTCCGAAGCGTGAGAACTCGTTTTAACGTAAGAACTGTACATATCGGTGAAGTGTCAAATTAACATACGGTGTTAGAGTAATTTATTCGACCGCGATTATATTTAACGATCGAGATTTCTCTGAAAAATGTGTCACTTTCATTTTGTCTTACGATTAAAACGACGCACAGAAATTGTTTATATTCGTTTTTCCGCGTTTAAATGCTTGATACGACGAACAGCAAATATTTTCATTGGTTTTTCCTGCATTTCAATGCGTGATCATGTATTTACGCACCTTATCTGGAGCTCTGCAGTCTAGAGCGTTGGGTCATAGGTCAGGTTTTTGCTAGCCTTACATAATGGGCACGTTACTAGTCAATTGACCTAAAACTCCGAATTCATACGTGCCTACCGACACATGAAATATATGCATTTACTGTTAATTTGATATTTTCTTGAGAATTGATTCTCTGTGTTGATTCGATAGAATAAATATGTGTTTTCGTAATTGAAATAACACATCAAAGGGATACAATATCGGAACAAAACTAGGACTATTTTCAGCAAAGGTGTAGTTAAACAAAACGCGAAATGGGAAATGTTAAAGGTCAAATCACGTATCAAACGGGATAACAGAAATATTTTTTAAGAAAACTAATTCGTTAAAAATGGGTGACTCATCAATTAAATGTATTTGTACTGTCTTCTTGTACGATGTAGAACGTATGTATATTTCAAAATGCCGTCTGCTGCAGGGGCGTCAGAAAAGCTTCTATATAGGGGGAAAAGAGTCAAGTAATGTGTTAAGGGATTCAGAGAAGGAAGGCGTAAACTTTAGGTCAAAGGGAAGCAATTCATTTTACATAGGCGACCATTGTAGCGTTATGGGTTATGGTTCTTTCCCAACACATCAAGGAAGCCACAAACCTGTATTAAATCAAAGTCCATTCTTATATCTACCATTACAGCACCAGAAACTCAGCGCTCATCCTACTATTTGTTTAGCTATGACGTCAAATGATAGGTCACCCTTATCCCGCACTGAATTTCACTTTAAATTTCAGGAAATACAGGATGTTCTAAAAAATACTCTGAAGGTGTCAATACAGTCAAAAGCAAACCAGGGTTTGGTTACAAATCACTCACAGGATAGTATAGTTTTCAAAGAAATCATTCAACTTTCAGCAAAATCATTATTGTCCAATGGGTGACAATTTCAGTCTTACATATTCATCTGAAATCCCCCTGGACAAAATTGTCTTCCCGGCAAGCCGATCCGATTTACTTCCCTTTGACCTAAACTATTATGAAAAAAACCAGAAGGTGTTCATTGTGAGCAATTTCTCTTTTTAGTAAGAATGTTTTCAAAATGCCGTCTGCTGCTGAGGTGTTAGAAAAGAGGCTATATGAGAGAGAACGGGCCAGGTAATGTGGTGAGGTATTGACAGTGGGGGAGGTTAGCGGGAAGACTATTCTATTCATTTTGTTTGTACCTCTTTCTTTTAGCCGGTTTCATTTAATTTGTTGACATTTAATTACTGAAACGAAACTGTGAGAGCATTCTGGTCCCTTTTATATACTGAATTTAATTGGAATAGGGGTAGGCTGGTGGATAACTTTAATCATATGATTATGTTTGCAAAACATTTCCGCTTTTGTTTCTACATAGAAAAGGTCAGTGTTTTTCCCGCCAAATACGTTCCTAAGATAAAGATAACATAAGTTCCACTGACAACACATAT
>JASEVX010000011.1:36114684-36377528 GCA_031761405.1 Serripes groenlandicus
TCTGTCTGTCTCTCTGTCTGTCTCTCTCTCTCTATCTCTCTCTCTCTCTCTCTATCTCTCTCTCTGTCTCTCTCTCGCTATCTCTCTCTTTCTCTGTCTCTGTATCTCTCTATCTCTCTGTGTGTGTCTCTCTCTCTCTCTCTCTCTCTCTCTCTCTCTCTCTCTCTCTCTCTCTCTCTCTCTCTCTCTCTCTCTCTCTCCCTCTGTCTCTCTCTGTCTCTCTCTAGCTCTCTCTCTCTGTCTCTCTCTTTCTCTCTCTCTCTCTCTCTCTCTCTCTCTCTCTCTCTCTCTCTCTCTCTCTCCCTATCTCTCTCTCTCTCTCTCTCTCTCTCTCTCTCTCTCTCTCTCTCTCTCAGACAGACAGACAGACAGACAGACAGACAGACAGACAGACAGACAGACTCTTATGAAGTGTACTTGTGGGGTTATTTCCTTTGATGTTTACTTGTGGGGTGCACCCCACAAGTATGCAATTCATTCCGTAATAACTTCCCTTTAACGGAATGAATAACATTAATATGCAAATGAGATACTCGTTATAAATAATAAAAAAAACTATTTATCAAAGTGTCTTCATAAGGGTTGTGGGTGTGCTTTAGGAGAACACCGCACCCCACAAGTACTCGTACAGACAGTATAGTAGAAATGATCTCATAGTTTCGTTTCAGTAATTAAATGTCAACAAATTAAATAGAATAGTCTTCCACACTAGTCTCCCTCACCACATTACCTGGCCTGTTCTCTCCCATACAGCCGCTTTTCTGACACCTCTGCAGCAGACGGCATTTTGAAAACATTCTGACTAAAAAGAGAAATTGCTCACAATGAACAATTTCTGTTTTTGTCATAATAGATTAGTTTACCCCTTTCTTCTCTGAATCCCTTAACACATTACTTGACCCTTTTCTCCCTATATTGAAGCTTTTCTGACGCCACTGTGGCAGACGGCATTTTGAAATATACATACGTTCTACATCGTACAAGAAGGTCTGTACAGTGAATAAATGATGAGTCATTACGGTCAAACAGTACAAATACATTTAATTGATGAGTCATTAGGGTCGCACAGTACAACAAGGGTTCATTGATGAGTCATTAAGGCCACCAGGTGCAAATAGGGGGCCCCAATTTGCACTTATGTAGTACTGTTAGGTATTTCTTCAGACAGAAAATCTGTGACTTTACTTGTTTCACTGTTATTGACATGGAAGAAGGTGAATAACAATGCGACATCGATGACGTCGTCATTATTGAGATGTTGCGTGGAAACAATTGTTTAGCAACATGAGACAGTGGGATCGAACACATTCTTTAGGGTGTACATATTTCTCGTTTCCATGGTAACTGGAGTAGTAAGCTGTTGGGATGCCTCGATGTAGGAGACATAAGTATATTCTAAGTGACATTGGAGTCGCGATAAAGATTCGGGGTTGATTATACAGCATTTTGTCAGATACATAATTGTCCTCCGTGATCAATCTTCAAACCTTTGACGTAAGAGGTCAAATTACGCCACATATATCCGCGGTCATGCTGATCTAGAGCCAAACAAGAGAAAGTTGATGCAAGGCATCAATGTCGCCGGAAAAGACTGCATTCATTTATTTGTTAACACACATACATTCTTGACTTTCATTAGTCTAAACATTCACATAATGTTTTCATTAAGAACTAATTCAATGTTTTTTGAAATTCCACATACAAATTTCAGGATGTCTTTTGATCAGAATTTTGGATATTTTTGTATTTGTCAATAAAACCACACACAAATACAGTTTTGGATTTAAATCTACAAGCAGTAAAAAGCTATTTAACCCTTACCATGTTTAACGCAACATTGAAAACCTTTAAACGTTTAAAACATTGAGAAAACGGTTAAATTGATGAAGACATGAACATTTTAGCTCGTCTGATTTTTTGAAAAAAGAAACGAGCTATTGTCGTCACTTGATCGTCGTCGTCGTCGTCGTCGTCTGCGTCGTCGTCGGCTGCGGCGTTGGTTAAGTTTTGCGTTTAGGTCACTAACATGGAAACTATCAAACCTAATACATTGAAATTTCAAAAACTTGTTCATCTAATACCCATCTTCACATTGTATGCATATGATCGTGAGTGTGGCCTGTTTTTGGGGTAAAAACATCAATGTTGATGTATTTTGGTTGATTTTGAGAATTGGCAATGTTGGTTAAGTTTTGTGTTTAGGTTTCTTACATGGAAACTATCAAACCTATTCCTTGGAAAACTTGTTCATCTAAAACCCTTCTTTACATTGTATACTGAGTGAGGCCTATATTTTGGGGGTAAGAAACACGAATTTTGATGTATTTCGGTTGATTTTGAGAATTGGCGGTATTGGTTAAGTTTAGCGTTTAGGTCAGTTTCATGAAAACTTTCAAGGCTATTACTTTGAAACTTGAAGAACTTGTTCATCTTATACCCTTTCTCACATAGTATGATAAAGATGCTGAACAGGCCTGTTTTGGGGGGTAAAAAACATCAATTTAGATGTATTTTGGTCGATTGGTGAGAATTGGACATAGTTTCTTCATTTTTTAGCTCCATTCGCTGAAAGTCAGTTGAGTTTATGTGACATCCAGATGTGTCGAATTGTCTTTCATGCTTGCATCTGTGCATCCACTTTTTTGCATCAAATCACTTTTCCTTCCAAACCACTTGGCAACTTGGGATGAAACTTCATAGGAAGCATCCACTCAATGTTCTCTCCTTAATTCCTTCAAATTGTATGGATCCATGCACAATTCTGGTTTCCATAGCGACCGAAAGAAAAACACTTTTAAAATCTTCTCCATCGAAAGTGTCAGGCTGTTTTTCAAATAATTCTGTAGAATGTTCTTAGAGTGACCCTTAATCAGATTCCTTCATATTGGTCGAAAAACATGGCATAAGAGGGCTGGGCTATTTTGCCGTATATGGCTATAGTGAATATTTAAACAAATCTTCTCCTCCGAAAGTGTCAGACCAAATTTCAAATAATTTTGTAGAAATGTTCCTTGGGTGACCCTTTTTCAGATTTCTTCAAGCCATGTTGACTGGTTGATAAACAATGCCGCCAGAGGACTGGGCTATTCTGCCTTATATGGCTATGATGAAAACTTAAAAAAAAAATCTTCTCCTCCGAAAGTGTCAGGACGATTTTCAAATAAGTTTGTAGAATTGTTCCTAGGGTGACCCTCTATCAAATTCCTTACAGCCATATTGATTGCTCGAAAACTTTGACTGCGTCTAGTTTGCCTTATCTTCGCTTCCGAAAGTGTCTGACAAATTGTCAAATGATTTTGTAAAAAGGTTCCTTGGGTGACCCTCTATCAGATTCCTTCAAGCCATGTTGGTTGGTTGGTTGGTTGTAAAACATGGCCGCCAGGGGGCAGGGCTATTTTGTCTTATATGGCTAAAATGAAAACTTAAACACATCTTCTCTGATGAAAGTATCTGGCCGATTTTCAAATATTTTTTAATTAAATGTTTCTTGTGTGACTCTATCATATTCAACCAAGTCATGTTGATTAGTTTTTAAATATGGCTGCCAGGGATCGCGGCTGTAAGCTTTTTATTGGCTTTAGTGAAAACTTTAAAAAAAATTCTCCTCACAAACTATTTGGCCGATTTTTAAATAATTTTGCAGAAATGTTCATTGCGCGACACTCTTCGAGATTCCTTCAAGCCATGATGATTGGTCAAAATACATGGCCACCATAGGGCCGGGCTGTTTGGAGATTTAGTTTTTGCCTAATGGCAGTGGAGCGATACTGGCCCTCTTGGGCCTCTTAATTATTGTTACAATGATTTCAATTTTTTCCCAAGCAATAAAAACATGTACTTTAACATATTATGAATATCTTTCATCGGTTTGTGTTTTGGGGTTCAAGGTCACTGTTACTAAAAACAGGAAAACAGTAATATATTTAATATCTTTAGTTGACTTAATGTAACCATCTCATTTGCTTGCCCATACACGCTACTCCGCTTAATATGATCTTGACTAATTGTGACAGCCATCCAATGTGAAGATCTTCCTTATCATGTATATGAACTTGGATTTATTATTTCCACATGGTTATTCTTGTTTCAATACTTGAAAATATTTGTTGCGTGCGGTCATTTTAATATTTAAATATGCATTCCGAATTTGAAGATGTTTTATTTAGAATAAATAAACAGTCAAAGGATAATATCAATCGAGCGTCAGGCACCCGCAGGCGGTGCTCTTGTTAATGATAGGCTGATTGTAATAAGTATTGCACCGATGTTAGTTTAAACAATATTTTATTAAATATGCATTTACAATATATCCATATTGGTACAAGTACCGGCCGGGTAGCTCAATTGGTAGCGTATCTGACTCGTGATCTGGAGGTCACGGGTTCGATACCCGGTTGCGGCGACATTCTTTCGGGCGATGTTTTCCATTGCCTCTCACCTCTGATCTATGTGAGAAAGTAGTCAGTGGCTTCGAAAGAATGTTGTGTAAGTACTGGTGTGGGAAAGCCAGGAAAACATGGGTAGGTGCACTGACCGCCGTGATATGACCAAAGCTGTTGAAAGCGGCGTTAAACTCCAAACAAACAAAAAACAAGTACATTACAAGTGAATCAATTTTGGATTGGAAAACAAGTTTGTTAAAGACTTATATAAATTCCTTTCCCTACAGGATAAATTTACAGATGTTAAAATTTATCTTCATATGTTTAAAAAGTAGACCACACTTGAAATACCATAACGGCTAAATTGTTTATTTAAATCATTGATGCATACAATATATGTATGGCGCAAGAGAAATGCCAGTTACGAGTCCCATTACAATTTAAATGGTGGCAAGTATAAAATTAATTGTGTGCGAACGGACCGATTTTCTTTAATTCTAAAATGATTGTTTATCAGAGTTTGTTCTTTTCTTAATTTGTGTCAAGCCAAATAAACATTTAATACCACCTATATCTAATCATTTTAGTGTGTAATATTAGGATTTGGGCATATTTCGAAATGTTTCACCTCGTGTCAAGGTCGAGTCGTTGTGACATCGAACAAAGTGAATAAAAAATCAGACAAAGCTCTAGTGCATGATTCATTCCACTGCATTCGAGAAAGCATTCTATATTATCTGTTATGTGAATAATATATGTTGTGCTAAATAAAAAGATTTAAGTCTTTGTGGTGAATCAATAGATCCAAAGTAAATTAAAATAGAAAAAAGGCCTAACTAGCCAATCTGAGAGCAAGCTGCTACCACACCCTTTTTTGTGTATGTGACTGAACAGGAACGTAGGATATGTAAATTCCTGTCGTAACAGGAATGTAAATAAAAAAAAATGAAATAACTTTATAATATAATTAATATCTGATTGAGTTTTGATATACTGTTAAAATAAATGCACTATATACATATCAGATAATAATCATATTTAATAAGTGATTTCATTTTTTAATTCAATTTACATTCCTGTTACGACAGGAATGTATTTTCATTTCCTATATTCCTGTTTCATCACGTACGCCTTTTTTATATTAGCAGACAAGTCCATACGTTTTACTATTTAAGACATTTATGCAATAACGTGTTATGCGAACTACACAAATCAAGACGTGAAAGAAAGTTCAGTAATGTGGAGCAACTAGTAAAAAGAGAAAATGACTTTATTTGACTAAACAAAGGAGAATTCGACGTGATTTTGTCCCGATTTTGACACATTATTTATAGTCTGCTGCCAGTCTAATAGAGTGGCGCATTATTACTCATTTGTCTTCGTAAATAACAAACAACATAAATGCGAGTCAAAATAAAGAAACTGCAAATACTTAAAACATCGGAATATTTATTTCATTTTAGATGTGATATGTTCAAGACATTTAAATATGCTTTTTTCTAATAATAACTCGTCCTCCCATGTCATTTCCGAAAAGCTATTACAAATATAAGTCGCGGGCTTCTGACCGGCGATTAATAATCCCTTAACAAACCTTTGTTTGCGTATAAATGAGTGTATGCCATCACCAAAAGACACTGAATATATGACATTGTGTTAAAGGTCATTGTAAATGTGTACAGGATGCACTGGAAACGATTGATTTGATCACTTTTAGTATTTTGACCCTGTTTGAAGGTGAAGTTAAAGTAGATAATGTAAAATCCGGTTTTGACGGTTACCATTTTCGACGAGTGAATTCTTTCTTGAATAATGCATGACCCTCCATTCCCAACCCCGAATACCAACAAAACCGTCCCACTAGTACCTTAAGTGTTATGATTAATAAACGCAGTTGATTATAATTGCTTCTTGCTGATTGTGCATGTAAAATGAATCGAGAAAAGGCATGAATGTTTACGAACAGTAGTTACAATATCCTATGTAAGACCCTGTAAAGAATCGACAAGCAGATCGGACCCGTACCAAACATTGCCCTGTCATGTCAAATACTCAGGTTACAAAAGCTTTGTACAACTTGTTTTCCTAGGATTTAGCTCATTTAACAAATCAGTTTGTATCGTTGTTAGATCTGAGTTTTAACGACGTTTCAACATTACTTCAGTTATATCTAGATCGCCTGTTCCCTACCCATAATGGTTGGTTACCGAAGCCATGGCACCACTAGTTCAAACCATAGGTAGAAGACAGCGGTGCAGAGGTAGAGCGTAGGCCTTTCGTACCACGGGTTCGAATCCCGTGATGAGCAGGTTCTGACTTTGGAATGTTTCCACACAAACGGCGAGGAAGGAAGGAGACAACGAGCGTCCTTAATATTTCGCAATCGATGTAAAATAAATAAGTTTAAACTAAACACATTCTTCCCAGACATCTAGCTTCCTATCCTCAAAGACGTTTAGTCCTTTGGTAAAAGGCAAACGATGCAAGTGATAATGATTTTTGAACTAATGACCCATGGGTCGTTCGTACTTGTTATCGGAAATAGGAAGTGGGCTTGTCTATATTTGTGTTAATACGTTCAGGTGGTCTTTTCCCGATACGTGGTTAACATCACTGAAACACAATAATACATTATTTTTGCCAACAGTGCATTTGAACTATTGTTTACTAAGTAATATGTTAAATGCGACATGCCAATTTCGAAAACATTGTGGGGAAAGAGAACATTTTCGATACGGACAATTTACCTTTTTCCCACAATGTTTTATTTCATGAACCATCAGCTTAGGTTTAAGTTTCCAGATGTTCCATTTTCCTTCATTTGAACAGAACAGAACATAATCTTAATTTTTGTGGCGATTGGTTGACAATCGCCACAGTGCTACCAAAACAACAACAACGAAAAAAACCTTATATAGTCGGTTTTGAACAGTCGGTTGGATATTTCTGCAAAGGCAATTTACTCACTTCCGTTAAACCGCCATATATATATATAGTTCCATCAATGATGCAGGCACACGATTAAATATGATAATGTTAGTGCTACTTTGATACCGGATTGGTACTAATATTTGAGATTTACCGAGAAAATATCTAAATAGAGTTAAACTATTTACATATTAGCTTTCTTCATGTTTGGGCAGATAATAAATATCATCGCGCGTCTTGGGTACGGTATGCAGAGCTGTGCCTCGTTCTATTTTTACTGTAGTCAACCGTAACCTTTTGACCTTTAACCTGGTTCGGCCTGAGGGTAAAATATTACCGTGTTTACAGGAATTGGTTGTACTCTGAAAGCACATCGCCAAAATAAAACGGCCAATTAACTTCTTTTGTAATTTCTGAAAATACCTACGAGTTTAACAATTATGGTCCGTAAAAAGTGCTTATTTCGTACCTGGTCCCGTTTTCAATAACATTGCAACATTATAGAGTGGCATAGGCTAAAACGCAAATAAATAAATAAAGTCGGCTCACGAAAACAACATGACTGTCACAAAAACAACGTTTTATTTGACAATAAATCACATGTATTCATAAGTTTTCTAATTATTTACTTAAAAGCATGTGCACAAACATATAACGATGAATTTTAAAAGTATGTAATAGTTTTTTTTTGTACTAATTACGCGAAATAGAAAAATTAGTGAGTGGCGTAGGCTAAAACGCAAATAAATAAATAAAATCGGCTCACGAAAACAACTCGGCTGCCGCGAAAACAACTTTGCTTACGACTTTTAATCCCATATTACCATATTTTGGTTGTTACGAAAACAACTTTTTATAGTTGTATGTCTTCATAATTTTTGAATTAGGAACAAATGATTGATTAACATTTTTTTAGAAAAGATATTGTCCTACGAAAATGACATTTTCTCACAACGTTTTCAACTCTTACAGTGTTCTATCAGCGATCATTTTCTCACAATGTTTTCAACTCTTCACTATTCTATCATTATTTTCTCACAATGTTTTCAACTCTTCACTATTCTATCATCATTTTCTCACAATGTTTTCAACTCTTACAACTGTTCTTCTCACAATGTTTTCAACTCTTCACTATTATATCATCATTTTCTCACACTGTTTTCAACTCTTCACTATTCTGTCATCATTTTCTCACAATGTTTTCAACTCTTCACTATTCTATCATCATTTTCTCACAATGTTTTCAACTCTTACAACTGTTCTATCTTACATTGTGATAAAATGAGAAATTTCTCATTTTCTCACAATGTTTTCTACTCATACAAATGCTATAATTTACATTGTGATAAAATGAGAAATTTCACATTTTCTCACAATGTTTTCAAGTCATACAAATGCTATATCTTACATTGTGATAAAATGAGAAATTTCACATTTTATCACAATGTTTTCAACTCATACATATTCTCACAATGTTCCAACTCTATCAACAAACAATAGCCGGTGTGTAGAACACCCGGTGAGACCTTTATGAGTCATATTAAAAGTTGTTTTCGGTATCTAGCTATACCGACCTAAAAACGGGAAGCTGGAATTTTATCAAATCTGGAAATTCTGAAAGGTTTTTATAAATATTATAAACGCTTTGTAGTTGTTGCAATATATGAATACGATCGCCACTACAGTGCCATTGGCGCTTTGATTAAACTATTTGATGCCAACAAATACAAACAATAATATCTTCTTTTCAAGCCCTATTTCGAACAATACGTCAATTTGAACCCTTTCCCAACATACAACAAATCTGCAGCCGAGAAAATTACAGAAACATGGAATATCTACATAAATGCAAGAACTAGCATTGAATAGGTTTATAAACATGCTGGCCAAAGGAGAAATTGCTCATTATGGTCAATTTCTCCTTTTGCAACAATGTTTTCAAAAGTCGTCTGCTACAGAGGAGTCAGAACTGCTTTGTGTTTGTTCTTCCTATCCTCAAGGGTTTTACTAATACAAAATCTTACTAGCCACTTCATGCTATTTCGTGTCTTATTGCATCTACTTAAAGTGACTATTTTCCCTACTTGGCGTTCAGGATTGTTGGGTAAGCATTGAGGCCGTTTCGCTGCTGTCAGGATGAATTGAAAGGAAGTACCGGTAGCTTACAAACGAAATGCCTTGATATAATTAAAAACATATTGGAAGCGGTACATAACACAATACAAACAAACATGGTACATAACTGGGGAGTCAGCGAGACCCGTAATTATCGGTCGCGGTTTATATATAGATAGACAGATAGATAGATAGATAGATAGATAGATAGATAGATAGACCAGACAGACAGACAGACACATAGACAGATAGATAGATAGATAGATAGATAGATACATATTTTATTGACTTAAACTATATACATAGTTTTTCATCATACAACATAAGTATTACTAAATAAATTGCATGCATATGACACATTCACACATTCGCGAAACTTTGCTCGCGCAACTCTCAAGACACACGCACTAGCTGAAATGTCATTTTGTTTATACTTGCATGGTAGTAGATATTTTAGCTTTCATTGAAAGGAGCGCCAATGCTTTACAGGCGACTTTTTGGTGTATATAGCGTATAGGTAGAGGTAGACATTCAATGTTGCAAGATACCATAACGTATAAAAACTTAGTTATACTTCAAATAATGTCAACATATTAATCTCATCAGTGGTTTGAGTCTATACATTGTATTTGTACTTGATCTCATGATTGGTAAAATAATTGGAGTACACATATCCACCCAAATGTATCACATATTGCAACCTTGATATACGGATGATGTTTTACATGTACTTTACACACAAATTATTATATTTTAAAAACATGTATATTTAAAATATGTGACATGTATTTATGCTCCAGCCAGCAGGGATTTTTCTATAATCGTTTTCTATAGTATTAAAAAATAACTTTCTCTGTAAGAAGGCTTCCTTCTTATAATAGCATAAGTTTAATATTTTATTTATATTTTTTGAATCAAGTAATTCAGATAATTTAAACATACTTGGATTATTATAATAGTATTTTTTGATGTATCTCTGCAGTGTTACATATGTTACATTTTCTTAAGTGTCTATCGATGCGATTTTGACCATATCTGTCAGTTTCTATTCTTAAAGTGTGTGACGATAAACGTATTTATGACATGTATGCCCTAAGTTTTTATTACGTATATAGTCTAGATATGGCTCATAATTAAATTATGTTTTAACGGCTTTATAAAGGGTCAGTATTATATTTTCTTCTATGTCTGACGACCAAGTTTGTATGTACATGTAGTTATCAGTAAGACGCTGTTTGAATACTTTTGGAAATTGTTTGTGGTCAACACTCCATGGATATTCCCACACATATAAGAATCCAGTATTACATAAAATAGTTTTGACATCGGAAAGCCAATTATTACACCCACTATTTCAATCTTCTAATAATGCATCGTACACATTTCGTAATATGATATTATCACTTGCCAGTAGTTTAAACCAATATTTAGTGATAGCAACGTATCTGCAGATGAAAAGCCTAGCTCGCCATAAACACCTGCGTTACTTGATGACAATTTGACCCCGAGAATATGTTTTAGGAATTTTAAATGGATTCTTTCGAGGGATTTTGATTTTGTAACACCTCAAATCTGACATCCGTAGTTCAATATTGAACCAATAAATGTATCGAAGAGTTGCAGTGCTTCCTTTGGAGTTAACTCGAATTTCCGATGATGGATATTAAGAACTGTCATGGCTTTAAGAGTTTTGCCAGAAATATACTGTTGGTTCAAAATAAAGGAATCGTTATAATTAAAAACAACGCCTAAGTAATTGAAATCATTGACCATATCTAATACTTTGCCGTTATAGTACCAACTGTGATTTATCGGAGTTTTACCTCGTTTTCGAAAGACAATTAGTTTAGTTTTCTCAGTATTAACCGATAGGCTCCACGTTTGGCAATATATTTTAAGACGGTCCAAAGAAAGTTGAAGATCTTGTGGGTTATAATTTAATAGAACCATATCGTCAGCAAAAAGCAGCAAAATTAGGGTAATATCGTCTAGCGTGAGTCCGCAATTGTTTCTGTCTTGCAAAAATAGTTCCAAATCTTCTATGAAAAGACAGAAAAGTATTGAGGACGTAAGCTCGCCTTGTTTGCGCCCTACCCGGATATCAAAATAGTCAGTCTGCGATCCTGTGAATTTTTTAGCAGCCCTAATATTTTCATACATTGAGGGAATAAACCTTAATATTTTACCCTTTATTTCAATTTTGTATAATTTTTACCAAAGAGCGTTTCGATGAACTGAATCGAAGGCCTTATTTAAGTCTATAAATGCACAATACAGTTTTCGATTGGTGTCTAAAATTCTGTCAATAATTTTAAGATAAAAACCGCATCGGTTGACGATTTTCCTTTTCTAAAACCGAACTGCGAATCTCATAATACGTTGTGTGATTCGCACCATCTGAAATGCGTGTAGTAAGGATACTGGTGAATAGTTTGCTCATACAGCTTGTCAAAGTTATACTCCGGTAATTGTCTACCAAATGTACATCTCCCTTTTTATATAGAGGAACGATTAAACCCTTCGACCAGCTTTTTGGGAAAATACCAGTGTCTAAAATAGTATATATCTTTTAAATGTGAAGATAAAATATCGGCACTGGCAATGAAGAACTCGTAAATAAGGTTATCATAAGAAGCAGCTATTTTCTTATTTAGTGACTTAATTTCTTTCTCAACTTCTCGTATTGAGATCAAATTATCTAATTCTGTGAAATCCGCGTCAGTATTGCAGATATCGTGAAAGTCATTAAATTCTTCGACGTCGTCTAAATAGTCGCAATCTATATTAGAAAATAAATCTCAAAAATATGAATTAAAATCATCTGTTGAAATACTCGTTTCTGTTTTACGTTTCGGTTTAAAATACTACCAGAACGCCCTTGGATTAGATTTGCGCAAATTTTGGTTTCTTCATATTTATGTTTTCTTTTTTTTTCATAATTATGATTTTTTTTATACAAACGCTTTTTATTCCTTAAAAAATATTTATGTTATATCGTTTGATAAGTGATTTGACCTTTAACATGTCCCATTTCCCGTTTTGTTAAACTACACCTTTGCTGAAAATAGTCCTAGCTTTTTCCGATATTGTATCACTTTGATGTGTTATTTTAATTACGAAAACACATATTTATACTATCGAATCAACACAGAGAATCAATTCTCAAGAAAATATCAAATTAACAGTAAATGCATATATTTCATGTGTCGGTAGGCACGTATGAATTCGGAGTTTTAGGTCAATTGACTAGTAACGTAGTAAGCAGGGGTGCCCATTATGTTAAGCTAGCAAACCTGACCTTCTACCCAACTCTGTAGAGCAATGTATATCTGCAGAGATCAAGATAAGGTGCGTGAATACATGATCACGCATTGAAATGCAGGAAAAATGAATGAAAATATTTGCCGTTCGTCGTATCACGCATTTAAACGTGGAATAACGAATATAAAACAATTTCTGTGCGTCGTTTTAATCATAAGACAAAATGAAAGTGACGCAATTTCCAGAGAAATCTCGATTGTTAAATATAATCGCGGTCGAATAAATTACCTTAACACCGTATGTAATTCACCTTGATATAATTTGACACTTCACCGGTATGTGAAGTTCTTACGGAACAACGAGTTATCACGCTTTGCAATTGATACACAAATAATGTTTGCTCGCAGGCGAAAAAGATCCGTCTGCACAACCAATTAAACCTGGTTCGTTATTTAAATATATCAAAATGGTAGAACTGCTGAGTTCTGCAATAGCATAATTCGTTTTTAATCATTTAGTCGATGAGATGGTAAATTAACAACAGCCAATTAGAGAAAACATCATGAAAAAGTTTTGGAGATTTCCAGGTCTCCCTGACAGGGACATGCATTATGCAAGAAAGAATTCAGTCGGCGAAAATGGTAACCGTCAAAACCGGTTTTAACATTATCTACTTTCACTTCACTTTCAAAAAAGGTCAAACTACTAAAAGTGATCAAATCAATCGTTTCCAATGCATCCTGTACACATTTACAATGACTTTAACCTCAATGTCATATATTCAATGTAATTTGGTGATGGTATACACTCATTTATACGCAAACAGAAGTTTGTTCAGGAACTATTTAGCTCTTGATCAGCATGACCGCGGATGTATGTGGCGTAATTTGACCTCTTACGCCAAAGGTTTGAAGAGTGATCAAGGGAGACCATTATGTATCTGACACCATGCGGAATAATCAACCCCGAATATTTATCGCGACTCCAATATCACTTAGAATATAATTATGTCTCCTACATCAAGGCATCCCAACAGCTTACTAATTCAGTTACCATGGAAACGAGAAAGATATACCACCCAAGTATTTTGTTCGATCCCTCTGTTCTCATGTTGCTAAACAATTGTTTCCAACGTTTACGACGTCATCGATGTGAAAGAATGTTCTGAACCCTTTCCCACATATATAGACTCTTTTCAGTGATTATATCTTCATTTTCAGAGAAAGGGTTAAGTAACATTATTTCAGAGAATTAGCCCTGGCGTCCTTGGTAAGGTCTACAATTGGCTTGTTTAAGCATGTTACGATTTTTTTTGTTAAAAGGGAACCTCAAACACTGTGCTATGTTAGTTTTTCCATTTCGCTGCGAAAGACAATTAAAGGATTTTGCAATGTTCGCCAATTGTTGGACGAAACATTGAATGGTCCAATTTTCAACACGGGAGAGTCGACTTCGTAGAATTCGGCAGTGAAATTGTCAAATTAACTATGGTTAAACAAACGTAGTGGCCTGTCTTAATTATTTCACACACACATAATGCTTATTAAAAGGAGCAAAATTGATCCACTTCATTCGAACACCGACATTCGGAGACTTGGCGACTAACTACCCTTCTGTAGAGGTCGCACTTAGATCGTCTCGACCATTGACGCACTGTCCGACCTGTAGACGGAATTAAAGGCACCTGTAGCATATAACTTATGAAAATATTGTGACAAAAAGAGAAATTGCTCTCAATCAAGGTTTTCCACACTAATCAATAATAATAGTGTTGATAAATATTTCCCACATTTTTTGCTAAAATGTTTTCCAAGTCGTCTACAGCAAATTTATTATATGTAGAAAAGGGCAACATTTATGACCATTCCTCTGAAGTATTTGAAACTTCATCTAGGTCTGTAGATAAAGTCTGATAATCTTTTCCCATTGAAGTAATTTATTTCTTATAAAAAAACAAAAACAAAAAATGTCTTACGGTTGAAATGAATCTACATGCCGTTACAAAGCATAATTTAGTCAAATTGCTAGTAACGTCTCTACAACATAAAACTTCATATTTCATTGTGGGAAAAGGTGAAATTAATAAAAAATGAAAAAATCGACATAGCTCGTAAATTGACCGTCATTTTCGGAAAACAGTCAAACTGGACCCGACATAGCTCTCTTGCGTCTCGTGTCGAGAAAAAAGTGTCCGTCGAAAAGCATTTAATTTCATAACGGTTTTAATTGAACAAAACAATGGTTTCTTTTACCAACGACGATCAATGAATAAGGCGACCATTGCTATTTTAACGATGTTATCAAATGTTAAAATGCCCAGCATTCAGACGAATATATACATAAGCTACGTCCAGTTCATTCAAGTGTTCTGTTTAAGTCTGTGTTAGATTAAATACTCGTGTTACCACTGCTATATCACTAGGCACGTATCGCCAAAGGTTGTACTCCAATATCCGTTTACCAGAGTAGGCCCGTATGTGTTAAAACATGAAACGTATTCCAAACCACCGAGCGCTCCGACACGTGATTGCCGATTCAACCCCCCCCCCCTCCCTGCAACTCTGAGCGCCAAGAATGGCAGCCATTACTACAAGCCGGCGACCGAACCCTCGACCGCCCGCATCCGAGGCAGACAGTCTACCTCTAAACCACAGAGGCGGTCACATTTTGATTTTGGATAACGGTTAATGCAAGTCAAATATCAATTCTCGGAGACATTTTACAAGTTGATGATATGGAAAAAAATATGGTAAGATTTTGCTGGGACAAGCCCAACGTCTTATTCGACGTCAGACATAATAATCACCATACAAAATGACATATGATCGAAAGTGGAGATGTAAGTGAGATTAAATCGCCAAAACTGTCGGACATATGGATTTATTCCACTAACTCTTTAAGAATTAGAAAGACGTTCTTTGCGTAACACTCCGATAATCCCTATTGCCTCGGTGGTGTATTGGTATCTATAGCGTGTGAAGGAGGTCGCCGGTTTGATCCCCGGTCGGATTATACCAAATGCTTTAAAAATGGTAGTAATGGCTTTATCCCAATTGCGCTCAGGATTGTGGGGTTATTGTTACGACTGAATAGCTGATGTCAGGATAAATGGACAAAAAGTATCAGTAACTCAACCCAAGAAACGTCGTGGCGTAACTGAGAAAATAATACCAAAAAAAACCGGTAATCCCCAGTGTGTATTCGAGCTAAGGTGCAGCCACGCCGAAATAATGTGAATAATCTTCGCTTGCGTTGACCAGGGATGGATAATTAATATGGTCAGTTAGCTATACATTTAAGACAAACTAGCATGTGTAGGAGGAAACCGGTCAACATGTTTAAGCATGTGACATTTAAAATAACGTGATTTGGGATCCAGTGTTTGATATACGTCGATCTAAAATGGGCATCTCTTTGTGGGGTGCGGTAAATAATACGTAAATAAGAGGGAGGGTCACATGACTATGTATCGCTTACCTGACTGATTTTGATCAGTATCATTTGAGTTCTACGAAGGCTAGTACAATTATTGGGAATCAGGCTATGAGGTGGGTCACGTTTTGTTTTGTCTCTCGCATTTTTGTCGCATTTTTGGCGTTGATTTTATTCTATTAACAATTTTTATTTCAAAACTCTTGACAAAACTTTAATAGAGAATTAACTTTATACATTTGGTTTTTCAATTCCTTTTTTGGAAAACGTATATGGGTGTTATTGCATAGTCTCTCTACGGCTATAAACACGAAAGGGCAGCCATAATAACTTTGTACGTGGCACGCCCTTCATAGAATTAGCCATGGCGTCCTTGGTACGGTCAATAATGGGTTTGTTTAAGCATGTTACGAAATTTTTGTTAAAAGGGAACCTCAAATACTGTGCTATGTTAGTTATCTCTTTCGCTGCCAAGGCAATTAAAGGTTTTTGCAATGTTTGCCAATTGTTGGACTAAACATTGAGTGGTCCAATTTTCAACATGGAAGAGTCGACTTCGTAGAATTCGGCAGTGAAAGTGTTAAATAAACTATGGTTAAACAAACGTAGTGGCCTGTCTTAATTCTTTGCCACACACATAAAGCTTATTAAAAGAAGCAAAATTGGCCCACTTCATTCGAACACCGACATTCGTGGACTTAGCGACTAACTACCCTTCTGTAGAGGTCGCACTTAGATCGTCTTATTCATTGACGCCCTTTCCGACCTGCAGACGGAATTAAAGGCACCTGTAGCATATAACTTATGAAAATATTGTGACAAAAAGAGAAATTGCTCTCAATCAAGGTTTTCAACACTAATCAATAATAATAGTGTTGATAAATATTTCCCACCTTTTTTGCTTAGACGTTTTCCAATTCGTCTACAGCAGATTTATTATATGTAGAAAAGGGCAACATTTATGTCCATTCCTCTGAAGTTTTGTTCATTCAGTTGATATTTGCAACTTCATCTAGGTCTGTAGATAAAGCATGATAATCTTTTCCCATTGAAGAAATTTATTTCAAAAAAAAAATTAAAAAAAATGTCTTACGGTTGAAATGAATCTACATGCCGTTACAAAACATAATTTAGACAATTTGCTAGTAACGTCTCTACAACATAAAACTTCATGTTTTATTGTGTAAAAAGGTGAAATTAATAAAAAATGAAAAGATCAACATAGCTCGTAAATTGAACGTCATTTTCGAAAAACAGTCGAACTGGACCCGACATAGCTCTCTTGCGTCTCGTGTCGAGAAAAATGTGTCCGTCGAAAAGCATTTCAGTTCATAACGGTTTTAATTGAACAAAACAATGGTTTCTTTTACCAACGATCAATGAATAAGGCGACCATTGCTATTTTAACGATGTTATCAAATGTTAAAATGCCCAGCATTCAGACGAATATATACATAAGCTACGTCCAGTTCATTCAAGTGTTCTGTTTAAGTCTGTGTTAGATTAAACACTCGTGTTACCACTGCTATATCACTAGGCACGTATCGCCAAAGGTTGTACTCCAATATCCGTTTACCAGAGTAGGCCCGTATGTGTTAAAACATGAAACGTATTCCAAACCACCGAGCGCTCCGACACGTGTTGCCGATAATATGGTCTTATTCGAAGTTAGACATAATAATCACCATAAACAATGACATATGATCGATAGTAGAGATGAAAGTGAGATTAAATCGCAAAAACTGTCGGACATATGGATTTATTCCCCTAACTCTTTAAGAATTACAAAGACGTTCGTTGCATGACACCCCGATAATCCGTACTGCCTCAGTGATGTATTTGTATCTATAGCGCGTGAAGGAGGTCGCCGGTTCGATCCCCGGTCGGGTAATACCAAATGCTTTAACAATGGTTGTAATGGCTATCCCATTGCGCTCACGATTGTGGGGTTATTACGACTGACTAACTGATTTCAGGATAAATGGACCAAGAGTATTGGTAACTCAACCATAGAAACATCGTTGCATAACTGAGAAATATCATACATAAAACCCCGGCAATCCACAATGTTTATTCGAGCTAACGGTGCAGCCACTCCGAAATACATGAAGATCATCTTCGCTTGCGTTACTTAACATGGTCAGTTTGCTATACATTTAACACAAACAACACGTTAACGATATGCATGTGTAGGAAACCGGTTAACATGTTTAAGCATGTGACATTTAAAATAACGTGAGCTGGGATCCAGTGTTTTATAATATATAGTCGATTTTCAACACAATTAATATGAGCCGTTCCACGAGAAAACCAACACTATGACCTCTGCGTGATGTATCGACCAAGATCAGCCTGCGCAGTCCGCGCAGACTGATTTGGGCCGACACATTCCGTCTCAGGGGAATAGGGGTATAGAGTAATGATTCGTGAAACAGAACATCCACAGGAGGCGAAAAGTGTATATCCGGGTAAGCCTGAGCGGCATGCTAATGCTGATCCGGATCGATACTTTAATAATAATAATAATAATAATATCTTACTTTTTGATGGTAACATCTAAGACAGATACAGACAATTTAACAATGGCTAAACATATCTTATTTTCACAAACATAACAGTTAACAACATGCAAATTTCAATGAAAAATTATGGCATGAAGTACAAATAGAATTAATTTTCAACACTCCAACTACTCCAAACACAATTCTTAACATAATAACGGCAAGTAATCAAGATAGTGTTAGTATGGAACCTTTTCCAGAAGGTATTTTTATAATTTACGTTTGAATGATACAATAGACGTTGAGTGCTTTATATGTGATGGAATGCTATTCCAGACTTTAAAACCAAAATATCTAAATGAATATATAAATATAAAATGAATGTAAAATATCTTTACGCATAGTCCACAATGTTGGTTTTCTTCTTTTTTAAGAAATGGTCCACAATGAAACATAAATGCCACACATATCTTGAAAGAAACTCGCAGTTCCAGAGGAGAATAATTTGGCATTCAATATGTGATCCCTTTACTCATGCCACTTGGTGGCAAACGTTTTAAACCAATACATGCTCCTTGAACAATTATGCAACATAAGAACATTGTCATCAATATTTAATCTTTAGATCAGATCAGCAGTTTCAGTGAAGAAGAATTAAAATTTTGTCGTTTTACCCGGCTGTAACCAGATTTTTACATTTAACATGTTTCTCTCAAATGGACGCTATCTAACGCCCCTGTAACAGAAATTTTTGAAAACATTGAAATATGATGAACAATTGCTAATTTTACCGTATTTTTTTCAACTTTATCTGTGACGAAGTTATGTTATTGCTCCAGACTTAATTCAATTATTATTCGTTGTTGAGAGCATCAATGCTTTTTTCGGCGATAGCTGTTTAATCTCAGTTTAGACCTAGATGTTAAACAAATTATCTAGATTATGGACCAATCAAATGTTGTATTTAATGAATAATGTCGAAGAAATACAGAAAATGAAACGTTTTGATTGGTTCATAGTTAAGTTGGCGATCCTACGAAACAAAAATCACAAAAACACTATTACAAACTTTTAAAATGTATTGAAATATGTTCGTGAATGTGCTATTAAGTTAATAATTAATAAAAACTATGGTTACATGGGTTTTATAGTTATATAAAAAGTTGTTTTCGTGACAGCCAAGTTGTTTTCGCGAAAACAAGTTGTTTTCGCTAACTAGCTACATGTATACCACACATAGTTCTACCTTTCTGATAACATGTTCCATTTCTTAGTGTTTTCTCATATTGATCGCCGTTTATCTATTTTAAAGATATTTCTTGTTTCTAAATATGTTCATTAGGCCTATGAGCAAGTTTTCTTTTTGTCTCAATGTTTTCAAAATGCATATTGTGTAGGTGCGTCTGCTGCAGATTTGTTGAAAATGGGAAAATGGTTAATTTAAGTCTTCGATCAGTTTTGAGTGAGGGCCAGCAAAGGAACATTCCTGTGAAAATTTAGTTGAAATTGGCACAATGGTTTAGGTGGTCGTTTCCCCTTTTTGACAATAATAAGTGCAATCGGAACTCCTCGGGTAATTCCGTCATCCATCGTTTATCACCGAGGTATTCCGAGTGTAATGAATGTTGACGATGACGTACGTGATGGGCACAGGCCGGCTGGAACCGTATCCGAAGATGTTTTCAACTAAAGTTATCTCTTCAAATGCCTTTATTAGATAGCTAGTCATGGTGTTGGGAGAAGATGAGTGTTCGATTCCCCTTCTGGCTATATTCAGGACTTCAAAAATGTTAATTTCAAAGTCGTCTGCTGCAGATGTACGTATTGTATGTGGGAAAGGGTTAAATGTATTTAAATAAACAGTATATATATTAATATTATAAACTAGGGCCTTATCATCGCAGCTACATTTTTTAAAAAAAATGTATATATATGTATATAGCTCTTCAAAAGTCGTAGTAATACAGCATTCCTGTGAGAACAGCGAGAATTCGATACTTTGCGTCACGTACAACTGCATGTGACAAATTGGACCTAGTACGTGTTTTTCCACGTGAGCCTAAAAATAGACACTTTAAAATAGATTTTTAGCAGTAATCTATCGATCCTAGAAATAAGAAATGTTCTTGAACGAAGTTTTAAAGAAAGTAAAATAATGATCATAAGCATGCTGTTTAGGTTTAGATTGAGTGTAACGAATTAAAAATCTTATAAGCTTAAGTGTCAGTTAAATAAATATTTTTTTATAGAATTGCTAAGCCGCAAACATATTTTCATAGCGAAATTATGAATTTGTGACAACGAGTTTCTACTTCTTTATTCAACCAGATGGTGATAATTCCCGAACAAGACAAGAAGTGCAGTGAATATTGAAATTTATTTTACAAGTGAAATATTCGCAAGACATGCGACAGTGCTGAAGCAGATGTTCTGAATAGGGTAATTATTGCTTAATTTAATCGAAAACACCGCTAATGACTTTAGTAATGTGCAGCACTTGAATGATTTGACGTGCGCCTTGAATATAAACAGTTACAGTATATTGAAACGAGTCGGGCGATTTCGGTTCTTATTTTAAAATTACTAGTCCAAATGATTTAGACTTTCGCTTAGTCGTTTTGTCATCTGTTATTTATTCGGCAACTGCGATTACAGAATAATAAAATAATGAAAAATGAATGAGTCAATGACATCGCATAATGCTCATTTTTTTATTTTTCATAATGAACATGGACACTATGGACAACATTGAACAAGAACCAGGTTAGCCTGTGTACTAGTCCAGAAAGACATGGCATATGCTCATTTTTCATTTTGTCATTATTCCGCATACGCCGGTCGGTCCTACTAAAATCCACTTAGAACTACTTAGAGCTACAAAGAAGGCACTAAGAATGTTAGAAATTAATTGATTGTTAAATAAAAAAAGTCATTTGACAGTGTAGTTACAGATCAGACATATATATTTATGTCGAAGTGTTTAAGATTTGAAGTTGTGATCGAAAGTCATATTCTATGTAGACAAAATGAATTACAGTGATACCGTTGAATGGCTTAAACGTCGAATTAATAAAACAGAGCAAAACGGGAGTGAAAACGTCGAAACATGGAAAAGGAAAATGATATACAATGTTTTAAAAATGCTTCAACATGCAAGTGCGGATAGTAAGAGTCTAACTCTATCTATGTGTTATCATTGGAAACATATCAGGATTGTTTGTTTACATGTTAACTTGTATTTCATATGTATGATAAACACTGTAAATTTACATGTACTAATTTAACAAGACATTGATTTCCAGTTAAGGGTATTCTAATTACAACAATTTAAAATTTGTTAATTTTAAAACATAATTTTCTAAAAAATAACTGCTTTTCGACTTTATTAATGCAGCGCCTTTCCACCTACTATATCGAAGGCCTAATTTAGGCTACTTCACAATTTGTAAAAGCCCTATCGTTTCACAATGATGTGAAGAAAACTCACAAATGAAATGCAAAAAAAACCCAGCAAATGATAAATGAATGAAATGTATGCTTGCATCATCTAATAGGAAGAGCATTACATTCAATTCATAAATTAAAATAAATTGGAATAAACCATCTTCATCAGAAGTTTTTATAGTAGGTCTTCCAAAGGAAAGAAAGTCAATAAAACATTGTTGATGAAAACCTTGTGCAAAAAGTGAAATTAACCTAAATTTCAAATGTTGCGCAAAAAGAGAAATTACTCTAAATTTCAATTGATGCTTGCTGGACATAAAATTGATTTTTTTATGAGGTAAAGTGTGTTAAGTTGCTGATGTATTGTTTACACTCTAATTTCAGATTAATTGATATTTTATCCTGTAACCATGGCTTCCCAGGAACAGGGATGCAAAACATACAAAGTTAAATCACAAATAAAGTAAGTGATTGATTGAAATGACTGCAGTGGCTCAGATAAGGGGATTGTTTTATGTTCTATAATCCTTATTTGACATTCAAATCCAATGTTGTGGGTACTCAAAGGGATCGTCTCAGTGAGATAATTCTTTTGAGTACCCTGTCCCACAACATAGTGTTTTCTTTAATAATAAGAGAGAAATGGTGGCAAAAAGGGCTGAATACCCCTCCTTATCTGGACCTTTGACTTTATATCGTTGATTGTTCATGTTAACATAGATGTATATTTAGAATAGAGCAGCCAATGTTTGTGTGTTCAAAATTGTAACGTGTCTTATGGTGGATTAAATTCCGATCAAACTATTATATATTTATCATTATATAACCTTACCTTTTTCAGGAATCAACAAGGACTTGAAAGTGAAGAATTCAAACAAGATTTTAATTCGATGTACAGGTATGTTTTCAGTCAATTTTCTAATCTACAGTGAGATCAGACTGTATTGCATAGAAATATATGTATAGATGCTGTAGTATGATGAAAATTTAGACATTAGGTTGATGGGGCAGAATATGTTGGTCAGGTTCGATAACTTACCACGTTATCTTAGTCACTACACATGTTTGTCCCTCGAAATGGCCAAAACTGTACTAACAGTGTCTGCTCTTTATATTGGCCTGACGTACAACCAATTATCACTAGAAACAGGACGGGCGTATTTTGTGACATTTGGCCCTCTTGTTCGTTGAATAGAATCTCTTGGTGTCACTGTGTGCAAATTATTCAGTCAGCTTGAACGACTTGGTCAAAGGTCATACAAGAGTTTTTGCAATGACTCTGAAAATATAAAAGGAGCAGTGTTAGTGACACTTAAAGCCTTTATTCTTTTCTGACTGGGGACGAAATAAAATTGTCTCAGACTTTGGTATTGCTTGCTTTCAAAAAAAAATATTTTCATTGACAGTTCAATGAGTAGCAGTAACTTCACCATGTCCTGTAGCGGTGTAGATGAACACGATGGGAAGGAACCCTCCACCAGTGGTTGCAGGTATGAATCTTTGACAAGCCTCACAAATACAACAACTGTACAGACATGTACATTATATTTAAGACAGTCAATTACCTGATTTAATAATTTAGAGTTGTCTGCATAAGAAAAGATCTTGCAAAATTGATCCGTTCCAACAAACAACAAAAAATGTATTTGGCGACTTTGAAAACTTCTGATGAAAAATATGGTAATTATCTCGAAGAAATAAAATAGATTATTGAATAGAGTTTAAGTCATTGTCGCAAATGAAATAAAAAGCAAGTTATTTATGAACAATTTATACTTCTGTAACATTGAAATCAAAAGTCTGCTGCTGTAAAGGTGTCTGTAATGTATGTAGGAAAGTGTTATAGCAGAAAATTATCAATTTAGCTTTTTTGCTGCAAAGGAATCTGTATTAATGATCCAAAGTTATCCTGCAGTGTGGTGTGATTTTGAGTTTATTAAAACACTAGGTATAAGATTTTAATTTATATAACTTCAAATGATTCTCATTTTTTTTTTATTACCTAGCTTTAAATAAGATGTATTTTAAATTGCAGCTCATTTTTAGCCCATGGTCAGATAGACCAGAAGGCGAAGAAAAAGGAGAGAGTAAAGGAATACTTGAAAGAGCTCAAGTCTATCATACAGCCTTCTAAAGGGGGACGAGGCAGGATGGGAACTCTCTCCACATTAGAACATGTCTTATCCAGCATGAGGAAAATGAAAGGTAAAGCAATTGACCTCTTCCCACATACAAACAAATCTACGGCTGACGAAAACAATTAATAAAAAACTATGGATAGTCGATTTAACCCTTTCCCACATGCAATAACTCTGCAGCAGACGACTTTGAAAACATACCCAAAATATTTAGGAAACACGCTTTAAATGAAAGTACAATAATTGAATAGACTCTGTCTGCTTCAGAGGCGTCAGAAAATGTTTATTTGAGGGAAAGGGTTAAATAGAAGTATAATAAAAGAACTGGACTGTAGACAAAAGAAGAAAATGATCATTGCTTTAGAAGAGCTTGTCCACATGTACAGTGCTTGCACCAACTTTTGTCTGGTCTTCAGTCACAAAGCACCACTGAGGAATCCGACGTGGTCGAGTGGTTAGCGTCGGGTATTTGAAACCGTGTGTCCTGGGTTCGATCCCCAGTCACGGCACGGCGATCATGGTGGAGTGCCCTTGGACAAGGCACATTTTCTAGCCATGGACTGGTTTGTTTACCCAGGGATCATGAATAAATGAACTGTCGCCGTGATATAACTGAAATAATGTTGAAAGCGGCGTAAAACCCCAATAAAACAAAAGCATTAACCACTGAATAAAATGTTGAAAACCATCTTGGCAGAAAGGTTGAAAATCTCTGAAATTGAAAATTTATTATTGAATGAAGTTAAAACTTTCGTGGAAAAGGGAAAACTATAACAAATGGCCTGATTACCGTACCTATTTAACTGTCTGTTAGCTTTCATTTTAAACACCAGTAAATGGTTTTACAGCAAGAATGAAGTTGGCACCTGATTTATTGTTATTTATATTTCTTTTGTTCCAGAAGGCAAGACAAAGTCAAAGATAGCCAAAAAGTCTTTACCTGCACCGTTGATAAACGATATGTCCACGACACAGTGTGACATGATGCACACAGTGTATGAATCTGACTCCCACGAGAGCCTTACCAACGAGTCCTTAAAATCAAGTGTAAGTTTTAATTAAGATAATATTTTTGATCATAAAATAAAAGTAGGCATGGTGAATTTAACTCCAGAGGGAAGTTAATGCACACTGGTTCAAACAAAATTTAATAAGGCAGGGGAAAACAAAATCAAGAATAAAGATTGTTTTAACTCAGCTCGTAATAAGGTTTGTAGATTGATTCGTCCATTCTCAATCATTTATAGTTTAGATGAAAACAGAAAACATGTGAAAATATCAATACAAAGAGTGAAAAATCTCTATAAATATAGGCATACCTATTAAAAAGAGTTGAAAACATTAAGGAGAAGGAGAAATTGCTCAATGAATAGAAGTGACTATAGAACTGGCTATATGCTCATATTTCTGCATGCAAAATGGCTAATTTTGTATTCGTTTTCCCATGGAGGGGCTCACAAATAATGTAAATTATTATGTTACTTGCAGGATGAGGTGAGGATAGTCCTGTCTACCAGTGACCACACAGTGCAAAGTGTCTCTAGTAACATGAAATTTGTGTTGGGATATCCAAAGGTAAGTCAACTTTTAACCCTTTCCCACATGTGACAAATTTGCAGCAGGCGACTTTGAAAATTTCTTGGCAAAAATGTGAAAAAAAAATCTCAAGATATGATTATTGCTCATAACTTTAGCCATTTTCCACATACAGAGGCTTTCTAGTAGAACATTGGAAGCGTGTTTGCATTTAGATTTAGTAGCCCTAGTCGAAATGTGCTATATAAGGGATGAAAAAAATGTTTGTTTCTCTCCATAGTTTTCTTTTTACACAACTAGACCCTATGTTCAGTAAGATGGTTCTTCTAACCATGAACTAAAAAAGAGTTTAAAGGTAAAATAAAGATTTTAGCGTATTTATGAAATTTACAGCTTATCCAACTGTAATAATGATATAAAAAATAACTTGTTTGTATTTTACAGGAAAGCTGGATAGGTCGTTCCTTAGATGACTATATCCACAAGAAAGATCTTATAACATTTAACAGTTTTCATCGAAATGAGTGGGATTCCGATTCGTGCAGTGAGTACACAGGATATGATCAGAGCTCTTTATAAGGGATGGGTTTCATATTACTGAAACTTTATTTGACAATCACACTCTTTTTTATGGGCACCGACAATACAATGTAGGGTTTAATTGTCTTATAGGTGAGATATTGAGACATACATTGTATACTACATAATTATGTAGGCTTGAGATAAACCGAAAACAGTATAGAGCCTAGTCAGATGACTTTGCTTCACAAAATAAATTCCAGCAATTAAAGGGTTAATATATTACAACCCAAATAAATATTTGAGTAGAGCGCTGTCCAAACCAATCTTAGTGCATCTGCGAACAGTTTGTGACCAGACCAGCCTGTACAGTCTTGTTATACCCCCACAAACAAGTTTTGTGTGTTTTGTGTGGGGGGGGGGGGGGAGGGGGGGGGGTATATAGGAATCACCCCGTCCGTCCGTCTGTCCATATGTCTTGTAAGCGCAACTCCTCCTTAACGGCTGGACCGATTCTGATGAAACTTTACACAGTTGCAGTACACAACCTGAGGATGTGCATGAAGTAAGATCGTCCCTGTCGGAAATATATCTGTCCGTCTGTCTGTCCATATGTCTTGTAAGCACAACGGGGGGTATCTTTATGAGTTCACTCACAGTTCTAGTATTGACCTGGTCACAAAACACTGAAATATGCTTTCAAAATTAAGACAATTATTGTAATTTATTATTTACGGACATTGATAAAACTGTCATGTTAGTTGAGCTTTCAAAGCATTATATTGTATTGTAACAAAGTTGATGATGTACACATTTTTAAATTTGTTATCCCTTCTTTTTTTTACAGTCCCAGATACAGAATCAAAGATTTTCTACTTCAGGCTCAGGTAAGGTACTTTTTATATCCTCTCAAGCCATCCTCAATAAAACAGGCTCGGCAGCAAAGTCTAAGGTAAATGCCACATCTGTCTGTGGACAATTATTTAACCTTGTTTGGGTGGGGGTGGTTGAGAAAATAGGCACAGTAGAAGCAATTTCTCCTTTATTCCTTCAACATTTTAAAAAGCTATTTATTTCATAGGCTTGCAAATTGTTTGTGTGAGTTACTTCTTGTTTGGAAATTTCTTTTATTACATTTCTATCCATGAAAGATAAGGATATCTCGGTGAAAGAAAATTCATAATCGTTGATTTATTGTTATTACCTGGGCCACTGATGAGTATAGTGGTCCCAGTTATTACACACCAGTGTATTAATTTTTTATAATCTACTACACAATTGCGCATGCGTGCCCCTCCCTTTTTTCCATGGCCACGCCTCATCTGAAAATAATGCTCAAAGTAGGTAAAACGACAAACAATATTCCACAGTAAATATAAACTACGGTTGAAGACACGTATTTAAAAATGTAATGTATTACAACAAATAACAATGAAATGTAATAAACAGATTATTCACTCGCCGTCTTGTGAATGGGAGGAGCCACTCGTGACTACGTCACTCCCATTCACGAGACGGCTCGTGAATTATATTCTTATCTTTCAAAAAATAAGTTGAATAATCTCTATATAATAAACTTGAAATAAAAGGACAGAGACGTTAAAAGTATTTAACCTATTCCAACATGTAGACACACTCTGATGTCTGTGAAGCAGACAACAGTAAGCAAATTCTCATTTTGGCACAATGGTTTCAACAATTATGTTCAATAAATATACTTTTATTTATCATTATAAGATTTTCCATACTGTAGCCTAGATGATTTCTGAGTCATCCGCTGCAGACTTCACATATGTGGGAAATACTTAAAATAGTGAGAGGAATTGTTGCAATTAATTTTACTATTAAAATAGTCAGAGGAATTGTTGCAATTAATTTTACTATTTTATGACAAAAATGTTTTTAAATTTAGACAATTTTTAAAAATGGCATGAATTGAACAATTATGAGTGTGGCAAATATAGAAGGGCATCAAATAGAGCACTAAATCACTACCTGATATCAAAACTCTAGAAAAGGGGGCATGTGTCATGTCCTTAATTTCTTATTTGATATCTACAGCTTCTATTGTGGGTGCTTAAAAAGCATTTTCTGAGCTATGACTATTTTTTGACTACTAAAAATTAAGGATTTTCTTGGGGGGAAATATGAATGTGAAAGAATTCCTTCATTATATATGGGCATCCTGGTTTTGACCTTTTTATACTCTTTTAAATTGAGAATAATATGGAAAAGTGATCGAAAACATGGACACATGAAAGTTTGATTTTGAAACTAATAAAAAGAAAGGGAAGGGGAGCATTTAATTTTCATACATCATTAGTCGCCGGGCAGAAGCCCGCGACTTCTATTTTTAATAGGTTTTCGGAAATCACATAGGAGGAGGGGTTATTATTAGATTTTTTTTTTTTAAATGTCTTGAACATATTACAATTCAATTGCGTTTGTTTAAAAACACTAAGTTATGACACATTTAAAATGAAATAAATATTCCGATGTTTTAAGTATGTGCAGTTTCTTTATTCTGACATGCATTTACGTTTTTGTGTTTTATTTACGAAGACAAAACAGTCCCTATTAGCTAGACTGCGATACTTTATTTTCATAAACTTTGTAATCAAAAGGCGATAACTACAAACCTTTACGTCGCACAGCCTAATTGTTTTACATACGCGCACCTGCTTGCAGAAGACTATCGATATGAAAATCACTTCGAATTCTCCTTTTAATAGATAAGTATCAACATAAACTGGTAACAGAAACAAAAATAAAAAATATTTTGTGAAAATATGTCTCAAATATAAGCCTGTTTATCGGTCGTGAACGTCGAAACGCCTTTTCCTCAGTACGTGACCTAGTTTCATATTGCCAAAATGTAAACAAATCGAAGTAACCGGAAGTAAAATGTAAACTTAGAAAAGTGACTTGTATCTTATTTTTTTCAGAAAATTCAAATGTCTTGGGAATTCAGGATTCAGTCTAAGAAGGCAACATAACTATATCCCGTTTCAGTGTATGTTTATGTTAAAGAAAATGACTGGAGCTGAGCTGAACAAAGAGGGATCATATTCCTCCAGCTGGTTCGAGGAGACGTCCACTTCGGGGAATTCTGGTTGCCAGGAGGCCATGGTGCCCGTATTTCCTTCGTCTCGAGAAGTGAAGCAGGGCTCTGTACCGGATTGCAAGAAATTGTATACTATATTATATTGTGTGCCATTAGTGAGTCCCTATTCAGGTAAGTGTTAAAGATCTTGTTAACCCTTTCCCACATATAGACGCTTTCGGACGCCATTAGCGCTGATGACTTTTGAAATATTGTGATAAAAGGAGATATTTCTCAATACGAGCAATTTCTCCTTTTGCCACACAATGTTTTCAACTATTTCCAGTCCTTATACTTTTATTTACTGAGAATTAGTCGTCTGCTGCATATTTGTTGTATGTGGGGAAGGGTTAAGGGGGAGTAAACTCATCAAAATGTCTCTTGTAATTAAATGAAACCTAATATTGTAGGTGCTCAAAGTTATCACCTCAGTTGGAAGTTTCTTTTGAGTAACCGCTATAGTATGTTTTACAAAACATGAAATATTACCCCCGAAAAGTGTCAACGAAACTTTACAATGGTGGGACTTTTCACATGTACTTTATTTGTGAAAACACTGTCCACTGCATTATATATTTTGTAAGAATAATTTCTCCTCTTCCCTCAAAGTGTTCCAATATTTCAAGATTTAAATTTCAGATTTTAAATTGTTTTCTTCCATTGATTCAAAGTAGTCAACTTTTCATAAAATTGAGTCATACATTATGATATAAGAAAATTGATTAAAGAAAAGTCTATCTTTATTTAGATTGACTTTGACGGCTCAGGTGAGACTGTGTGAATGCACAGACTCACCTGAATCTTCACTGTACTCGGATGCAGTAAGACCCTAAATGGCTAGACGAAGCTCATATTTATTTTTTCAGGGACCATAACTCATTTACCTGAAGTAAAATCCTTTGAAACCAGACACAGCCTGTTTTGCAGTTACTGTCATGTCCAACCAAAGTAAGTACGCATTTTCTAAACATGTAAGTATACCGCTGGTTGAGCGGCTAGTGTCAGGGATTTGGCGCAACGGTCAAGGAACAATTCCTAGCATAGTACTGGTTTGTTTACCCAGGGATAATGAAAAAGTAAACTATGCATGGCCATGATATAAGTGTAATAATGTAAAAAACCTCAATAAAACAAACAAATCTATGTGAAGTATAATGCTTTTCCACTCACTGATATAAATTTCAAATAAGAAAAGCCAGGCTTACCTGGGTAGTTTTCTAAGTTAAAGCAGAATATATATGTAGTGCTTGGGATATCAATTTCAACTAAATTATATGACACCACCTCGGTGGTGTAGTGGTAGAGCGTCCGCTTCACATGCCAGAGGTCATGGGTTTGATCCCCAGCTGGGTCATGCCCAAAAAAATGGAAGTAATGGCTGCCCTCCTTGGCGCTCAGGGTTATGTGGTTAGCATCTCAGCTGACTAGCCATTGTCAGATTAAAAGGACCAGTAGTACTGGTACGCCTAACATAACTGATAACATGTTGAAGGTGGTATAAAACACCAAACAATCAAAACCATTAAAGTCTTTTCTGTTTTAAGGGTAAGAAATGTACAAGGGAAAAATGTTACTTATTAAGATTAAGCATTATTCATTTGGTGAACACAGAAAATAATTATTTCTACTTGCAGCTTATATACAATGTATACAACTATCCATACATCAACTATTTGAATTATCAATCAATGGTTGATACAATTCATTTTTCCATTTACAGTACAGTACCACTGTTAGGATATCTACCACAAGAAATGATTGGCGTTTCCATCTTTGATTTCTACCACAATGACGAATTATCACTGCTATTTTACATTTATCAAAAAGGTGGGTATTAAGGAAGAAACTTTCTATAGGTGTAGAGGTAACAGAATCTACCTTTGGAGTTGGAGATCAGGGTGTTACCCGATCAAGTCAAGTGATAGCTTATAGTTTATCAAAATATAATGAGTAGTTTACAGTGATATTACTGGAAGGCTTCCTACGTTGAGGCTCATTTTATATCAATTAGTTTGTGTAATATGCAGTGATACCCCTTAAAAGCTTCCTACTTAGATGCTGGTGTTATTTCAATATTGTCTGTGTAAATTGCAGTGATATCCCTTTGACACTTACCAATTGATGCTGATGTTATACCAATATTTTCTATGTAATTAACAGAATAATATCCCAGAATGGCTTTCTATGTCAAAGCTCATATTGAACCAATAATTTATGTGTAATTTACAGTGATATCCCTGAATGGCGTCCCATACAGAGGTAATCCCGTACGCTTTAGAACAAAGAATGGGAGCTGGATTAAATGTGTGACAGAGTGGTCCAGTTTCGTGAATCCTTGGACGAAACGGCTGGAGTTCATTATCGGCAAACACACAGTCATCAGGTAAGGATTGTTTGTCTGATCTTATGTACACAGGCTATGATAATGAGTACATAGGTCTTTACTTCTAGGTTGCTTCACAGCATCTCTATATTTACTCATTCAACCCTTTCCTATATACAGATGTTTGCTAATGCCTTTGCAGCAAACATTTTTTGAAAACATTTAGGAAAAGGGATTCCCTCTTTTTAAGGTGGACACTGTAACAGTTATAGGAATATCTGTATCAAAATATTAAGTTACATTGATGAGGTTTTACTTAATATTATGAAAATACCGGAAACCCTGGGAATTAAAATGAAGTAATTTTGAAGTTAAAGACATTGTGGAAAAAGTTATTCCCAATGCAAGGTGCTGCATTTGTCTTTTAATTGATTTAAATCATCAGGTTATGTACATCAAAGTGCAGTCAATCCATGGTTTAAATTGTTTGCCATTCATTTGACAAAATTAGATATATAAGGTCATCTTTGAATATCTAAGAACCTGTCTATTAACCTTTTTCAACATACAAACGCCTTTTTTACAGACAACTAATGAACAAAGTGAGAAATTGCTCATAGAGTGTAATTTCCCCTTTCGCAAAAATGTTTTCAACTCTTCTAAAAAAAAATACTTTCATTTACTTTCATTTATAGAGATTTTTCATAATTACTAAAGTCATCGCATGTGTATTGGTAGTTTGTTGGATAAGGTTATCAGGGGTGAGGATAACTTTTGCAGGAAATGTAGTAGAAGAAAGGTTTATAGGACTGATAATGAGGACAGTTGTTCTTGTCATTTTTAGAGGCCCAGAACACCGAGATGTGTTTAGTGAGAATTTCCACATGCCGACATTAGAGGAGACACCGGAGACAGTGTTACAAGCCAGGCAGAAAATCAAGGATCTTCTCCTACAGGTAATGCATTGGCAGAATGCCTTTATCAGTTAGAGTGAATAGCTCCTTTTCCCATAATATTTACTCTTTGTCGCCAACTAACCATATATAATGAACCTTTTTAGACCAATTGGTTAAATACACCATTGGCAAATTGGTCACGCGCCTTTGGAATAAATGGCGCCATGCACAAAATTACTTAAAAATAAAAAGATCTTGAATTTCTCAGGTGTTTGGAAATGTAAGGAACTTTTGTGCATTCAAAAACAATTCATTCTATTGATTAACACTAATCGAGTAAAGAAATATTGATATACATTGCAAAAAGTTTGTAACATTCTCAACAAAGTAACTTTTCCGAACTAGATTATCACACACCTGTGCTGATATTCTCTCATAACAACAAAGGAACATTTTTATTTAACCGGTCACTTGTTTTATAAAATAAACCTGATGCACTTGATTCTGTTGTCAACATTATGTATTTCAGGTGGAATTACGCTAATGAAGTTCAGAAATAAACAAAATTCATCCATATTGAAGTAGTTTCCTGAAACTGGGCCGGCTTCTCTTGAGATAAACCCGTTTTTTAAGTTGTTAGTGAGATTGGAAGAAGTGAGGATGACAATGCTTATTGTGATCAATAAGACCTTTTCCCCGAGGGAAAAGCTCATTAAAATCAAAATTGAAAACATTATTGGAAAAGTAAACTTTGCTTTCTGTGGTTGATACTTGAAAGGCAATTATTTTCGGTGTCATTTAATTCTTTTTCCTCAAACAAACAAATCTGTAATAGATGACTTCAAACATTTAGGCAAAAACATTAAAATCACTATGGCAATAAACCAAATTGTTCATGCAGGAAAACGGTCATGAGTTTTAACATTGATTTAGATTTCTGAAATGAAAGACTAAATGTATTTTTTTTTTCCGCAGCCTGTTGAGACTGTTTATATCGGAAGTAGTCAAGAAAATTCGAATGCAAAGGATAAAGTGAAAACAGTGGTTATCAGTGGTAAGTTGTTTGCAGTGCTATAAATTACCTTTTGAAAGTTAACGGCCTGAATGTTCTTTTTCACAGTTTACTGCATGTAAAACTCTTAACCTATATAAAGGCAAACTTTCACTTTCCCATATGCTCGCCAAATAGTTAACTCTGAAAGGCGAGGGTAAAGAAATACAAAGAATAAATTCCCACATACAACAAACCTGCAGCAGACATCTTTTAAATCATCTAGGCAAAAATATGGAAAATCTAAACAAAATTAAAGGTACATTGTTGAGAAAAGAGTTGAAAACAAGTTGCATAGAGAAGAAATAGCTCAATTTCTTAATTTGTCACCATGTTACAAAAGTTACCTGCTTGAGAGGTGTAAATCATCTGTATAAAGGAAAGGGGGTAAAGCGAAATAAATTAAAGGTGAACATTTGTATTGGAATTAATTCTTGACCAAAGCATTTATGTGCAGTCTGATTTGGATCTTCTGTGATTGTGATTTTCTTCACGTAAGATCCTAGATAAGTGTTATCCCAGTACGGACTGCACTGTAAGTTGCCTTTAACCCTTTCCAAATTGCAGTCTCATTTTTACACGTCTGCAGTAGATGATTTTTGAAAAGATGGCGGTGTCAAAAGGAGAAAGATTGCTTTTTAAGATTTTCCATATTTCGAACACAAAATATTCAAATTTGTCTGCTGCAGATTTGTAACAAGTGGAAAACGATTTAAATTTCTTAAGGTTCATATGACATGACACATAAATATTATGTTACTCTGATTTTACCACAGAGTTTTTGTTGTGGGTACTCAAAATACTTGTGTCACTTAGACAATTCTTTTGAGTAGCTACAATTCATGGTTTGGTTAAGTAATAAGACTGATGAGAAATGAGCGGTTCCACGAGAGAACCAACATTATGGACTCTGCGTAATGTATCGACCCAGATTAGCCTGCACAGTCCCTTCTCAGGCTGATAGAGGTATAGAGCAATGATTCCTGAAACAGAAAATCCACAGGAGGCGAAAAGTCTCTTACCGGGTTATCCATAATGTCATGCTTAGTCTGATCTAAGTCGATACTCAACGCAGAGTCAACGATATTGGTTCTCTCGAAATTCGGCTCAAAGGATGTTGATAACAAAATATTTAACCCATTCTTACTGAGGCCTCCGTTTCATTTTAGATCCAGTGCAAGAGATTCCAAAGCATGCAGAACCTGTTTCAGAGACAAAGAAACTCGACACAATATATCCACATGACCTTGAAAAGTCAAAGCTACACTCAACTGGGCTTATCTTTAAAACTGCTTCAATAACCAGGGCATATGATCAACTCAATTACACAAATGGCATTAAAAAGTAAGTGCTTTTTCTACTTTTGCCACTATGATTTTTTCAAACGTCAATAGGCGATTGTTTGTGAGAAATGGTTAAAATAAAAGCATTGATTTGATTTTGTGAAAAATGAATGAGTGGTTGGAATCAACTAATTCAATATGCTCTTACATTTGTGTGATCTAATTTTATCACGTTTGAGCAATTATTTAATCTCGCAAACTTTTGTTAAAACAATGGTGATGGTACGGGTTGCAGGATTTCTGCAGGATGATGGTTAACCGTTCAATATTACGTTGATATTCTCTCTTGCAGGTTCCTTCTTAGTCAGCCAAGATGGATTACAAGTGATTCTGATGTGAAGAAAGGATCGTTGTTTGATAATGAGAAAGAAGAGCAAAAAAGAGGTACGTCAATGTTTCCTCGATTTTGTGTTTCTCCTGTGAGTCAAAGCAGCATGATAATCAAAATCCTTAGAGTCTTCCCCTCTATTTTCATCAACGTAATCATACTTTCACTTTTGCGATATTTGGGATTTAATTACACAAGCATCCCTTGTTTCGGCTTGAACTGTATCAGCATCAACAGAACTCGAAGGGATTCGAGTTGATGAGTTGTTTTCATAGATCCGCTGCTTTTTAAGGGCAGAACATAGTTAAAAATAAAAAATCGTTCGCAATTGTTTTACTATCCACTATTATGAAAAATATTTGATGTTGCCGGTAGCATCTTCTTAATCTGTAAGCCAATGAAAATTAGTGATAGATAAAGAGCATCAGGGGAGTTGTCTAATGCTTTACCGAATACATTTATCACTGTCGTCTATAAAATACGCTTACGAAAATGGATGCGCTCGTTGGCCCATCTACAGAAATGTGTAAGTGCCGTGTTCAAAAGTGAGTAATTAAATGATAATTGAAATAATTGGAATAATTGGCACTTGTTGTTTTGTGATTCCAGAAAGAAATCTTGAGAAATGGATGCATAATTTTGATAACATTCTACCACCGAGTAGTATTCAGCTGACATCAGCTGATTCTAGAATCATGCCTGCACTAAATAGTGAATATTGGAAGAAAACCATTAGTAAGTATCATCCAAACTTTCCCTCAAGTCAGAGCTCTATATCTTATTCATCAGGAGACATTGTATGATCCTTTCCAGTATAAAGTGTGTTTCGAGATAAAATGCGTTTTAGAAACTGTAAAAAATTTCTTGTATTGTGACTTCAATAATATCCCTGCAAAGGCAGACGACACAATAATATATTTGTGTTGGTTGCCTTGGCAGCGAGTCACAAAAGGACCACTTCTTTTTCTTTCCTCCAAATTCCTCCTTTCTGTCATGCTTTCACTGATAAGCAGATGACACATGAGGTCCTTCAAACGCACTTGTTTAACATTTACTTTGTTTTTTTTACACATTTTGGGTTTATTTATCAACAAAATCCAAATTTCTTGCTTTCAATTTCAGTTCACTCTGATACAGCCTTTGATTTCGATATCACCGTCCCACCAAAACCACTAAGCTTTGGTAGCAGTACAAAGGTATGTACATTACCCTGTATTAAACGACCACCCTGTGGAAGGGAACAATCTGTTCTTTGTTCACAGGTGATCTTTATGTAACAGGGTCATCTATGCAGAAAATGAGTAATCGGGAAATTAAAAGTGGTTGCTATATAGACAGGGAATTGCTAAACAAATGTGGTCTTTAGGACAGGTTAGACTTTATTGTTAAAATAATAGTGTAATATGTGGCAAAAGAGAATGTGTTTGTATGTATGCAAAGTGCAATGGGCTAAATATGGATTAAGTGGTAATTTCAGATCATCCTATGTGTCAGGGTATGACTGCCTTAGTGTAGTGGTAAAGAGTCCAGCTCGGTGCAAAAAGTCGCGGGATGGATCCTCTGTCTGGTTATACCAAAGACCTTAAAAATGTTTGTAATTACTTCATTCCTTGGAGCTCAGGGTAATGGGTTTAGCATTACGAATGACTGGCTGATGTCGGGATAAACGGACCAGTAGTACTGGCTAATTACCCATGAAATGCCCTGATATATCTGAATAAGTGTTGAAAGTCGCATAAAACACCATGCAAATAGGGCAGTATGATCACCTAACATACTTGGAACCTCTGCAACATCAGATGTTTCAGACGTGGCTAATCTTCCATGCTCATTTATCCTTTCGACACAATGTTTTCAAGCGTCATCTGTAGCAGATGCGTCTATATGTGGTAAAGGATTAATACTGAAGTCTAGATGCTGCACTACTTTCTTTGGATATTTTTTAAACAAAAAATCCTCGATATCTCACAGCAAGTCATTTGATGAGTTTCTTTATTTCAGGTACTAGTTTCAGAGCAGGAGCATAGAGACAACGAGAATGCTCTTGACCCAATTGGACTGCGGGAAAATTCACAGGTTCCTTCGACATCAAGTCATAATGTCGAGATGATAGCACCCCTATTACCCAAATCCCCCACTAGTTCGGGTGAAAATAAAAAGTTCTTAACGCTTACCAGAGACACTCTAATGAAACATACAGTTCTACAAGAACAGTTATATCTTGCTACGGTAAGTCCTGACCGTAACATTGTGTTCATAAGTGAGTCACAAAACCGTGAAAAGGGAATATCGAAAAGGCAGGGACAGAGTTTAAAGCGTTCACATTCCCCGGATCAGTCATGTGCTGAACCCTGCAAATCAGGACGCCATTCTGAAGACGTAGCAGGTATTTCGACCGTGTCGATACTCAACCCGTCATTTCCGCTGTTGCCAACTTACAATGAGAGCCAGCCAGATAAGAATATCCCAAAAAGTGCAGGTAGGGTACCAGTCTCGGTGCACATCTTTCCTATTGTATCGTTGTGTCCGACTACATCGTCAAGTTCGAGTGTTGTGTATACATCTGACCAATGTAAGATGATGCCAACTAGTGGAGAACAGCAGCTACCCTATTACATGTCTGGTAAATAGTTTGAAATATAATACAATCATGTTTGACCCAATCCTGGATACAGACGACTTTAACGCTTTCTCACATATAGACGCTTTCTGACACCTCTGCAGCAGACAACTTTTAGAGACATTGTGGCAAAAGGAGAATTTCTCCTTTTTCATTATGTTTTTCAACTCTATTCTAAAACTGAACAGTTATATGAAGAGATTTTCCATATGTATCTCCAGATTATTTTAAAGTCATCTGCTGCAGAATGGTGTTTAACGCTTTCTGACGCCTTAGCAGCAGATGACTTTTGAAAACATTGTGGCAGAAGGAGAAATGCAATTTTCCCTTTCACCACAATGTTTTCAACTCTATTTAATGATAAAACTCTCCTTTATGGACATAATTCTTCTGCTGCAGAATTGTCGTATGTGGGACAGGGTTTGGGGTTAAGATGCCTCTACAGCAGACAGATTTTTAAAGAAATTACAAAAAAGAAAGTCTAGATCAAAATAAAAATTTGAATTTTCTAGATACCTGTATGAAAGTTTTTCTTAGATGTTTCAAAGCAGAAAACTTTATCTGAATATCTTACCATCAAAAACAATTTTGGAAATAGAGAAATTGCCCACAAAAAGTGTAACAGGAAAGAATTGCTGTTTTATGCAAGTTTAATGCAATTTCCCTTCAATATTTCAACAAATCTGCTGCAGAGGCATCGTAAGTGTCTGTTAAACCAGATGTGCTTTCGGTCATTCTGTTTAACAATGAATTACTTGCATCTTTGTTGTGAATGTTTAATGGTATTTTACGCATGCTTACCCTTAACCTTTCTCTGATACAGAAAGTTGTTTCATATCTTTACTCTCAACACTTTTGTGAAAAACAAGAACTTGCTCAATGCCTTTTCTTACAATAGTTTCATCTGTTTCAAAATTACACTTTCGAATTCCTAGAAGTTTTATTATACCCTGAATGGTTTTCTTAGCAGAATGTGTGATATAAGAGTTCTCTTTAAGATTGCTTCTGCTTTATTATCTCCCCTGGATGTGTCCAGATGAACTACTGTTGAGTTGAAGCTTTGCGAGTGAAATCATCTTTATGGATTTGAAATGGTATAATGTGCCAGCGCTGCCATTGCAATATTTGTCATATATCTTAAAACAATTTAGAAAATAACAATAATAATTTGAGATTATTGAAATTTAGAACAGTGGTGACAATAATTTGAGATTGTTGACATTTAGAACAGTGGTGACAATAATTTGAGATTGTTGAATTTAAATGATGATGTGTTCTGTGATCATGAATGAACAGTATTTCCAAGCAATTGGCTGTTTTTCCAATTAGACCGTTGGTGAAAACAAATGACGTCTGTTACATTGAATTTTGTCAAATATTGGAAAGATTGTTGGCCAAGCTGGGGTTGGAGCTCACAACCCCTTGATTGACAACCAACTGAACTACCTGGGTTCCGCATCAAACATTTGAACAAATCTAGGCCTTTATTGCTCACCTGACTACCATAGCCTATAATAAAAGGTTACCATACAAAATGAAGTTTCTTAATTTGTTACCAATAAACGGTTTCAAATCTGCTCTAACTAGATCAATTAGATAAAAGAAATCACAAAAAGTTACTTAAATGCTAACATTTAATGCCTCTAGTTATCAGTTAAGTGTGACACAAGCTTTTGAAGGAGAGGGGGGAGTCTATTCTCCTTCCAATTCATCAGAAGTATGATAACAACAAGAGGTCCAAGAGGGCCAGTATCGCTCCACTGCCATTAATTCTCAAAACAGCCCCGCCCCCGGGTTGCCATGTTTTTTGACCAATCAACATGGCTTGAAGGAACCTGATAGAGGGTCACCCTAGGAACATTTTTACAAAATAATTTGAAAATCAGACCAACACTTTCGGAGAAGAAGATTTTTTAAGTTTTCACTATAGCCATATTTTAAGGCAAAAATAGCCCCGCCCTCTGGCGGCCATAGTTTTTGACCAATCAACTTGGCTCGAAGGAATCTTAAATCTGAAAGTTCACCCAAGCAACATTTCTACACAATTATTTGAAAATCGACCTGAAGAAGATTTTTTAAATCTTCACTATTTTTTTCTTTCGGTTACCATGGAAACCAGAATTTTGATTGGATCCCAAACAGTTTGAGGAACTTAGGATAGGACACTGAGAGGATGCTTCCTATGAAGTTTCGTCCTAATTGGTCAAGTGGTTAGGTAGGAGAAATCGTTTGAAGTAAAACGTTTACGGACGGACGCACGGACGAACGCAGGACGGACAATTCCCCATGACATAAGTTCGACTGGCTTTCAGCCAGTGGAGCTAAAATCGGGAGTATATAAACAAAAAATACGAAGTAATTTTACAAGGTTTAAAGATATTTATGATCAAAATTGAGCATTTATGAAATTAAAACCTATCCTTTACTGACGCCGCGCTTCCACGCGGCGTCAATAAAACTGATTTATTGAGATGTTTCTTGTTTTTGTCAATAAGTTTTGAAAGTCATCTGTTGCAGAATTGTTTTATGTGGGTAAAGAAACTTCCCTTACTCCTTAGGTTCAACTTTCTATCAATACACTGAAAGAATGTAGCAGTTTAACCCTTTGCGTCATTATTATGTGTTTTATTTGCAGACGTTAACCAAGTGATGGTTGGTTACCAGCAGTCATCAATGATCCATACCGGATTGACAGGTAATTCAATGCCGGTGCCCGTGCAGCAGCTGAACAGTTACATCATGCAGCAGGCCAGTGTCAGTCACTCATTGGCTCTGAACAGAACGAAACAAGATGTAAGAAATAGTTTTAGTAGGGGGGATATCTCTTTTAAAACTGTTTTCATTAACCCTTTTCCATGTATACAACAAATCTGCAGAACATCTAGGAACAAATTTGGAAAATCCCTGAATGAAAGTCAGTGTCAAAATGAGAAATTACCTATTATAGGCAAGTTTTCTTTTTTCCACAATATTTTCAAACGTTGTCAGTTGCAGAGGCTTCAAAATGCTCCTATATCTTGGGAAGGGTTAAGAAATAGCCACACAGCAAGTTTCACTAAGATTGACCAAGGAAAACAAGAGTTACATTCACTCGAATTTATATCGTATATGTACTGTATATCGTGGTCTTTATCACAGATACATTGTGAATACTATTGCTGCCACATTTTTCGTCCTACTTTCATATAAGTTTTTTCAAAACATTCATTTCCATCCAATCTAGTTCATGTCACTTGGGGTCAAAATGAAGTTTTTCAAAGTGAAACATATTTTTCTTATAAAATACTTACCCGTCATTTAATACCTGATTATATAATCGCCTACTGATTAATTCCATCCCAAAAGAATCCATGTAGCTCCCTCGATGGGCTTTTCGTAAGGGTTGCCGGCATGTGCGCACTTTAATTTCCACAGTTTAGTGTTTAGTGACTACGCTATTTCACTTTGAAAATTTCATTTTTAAGTCAAAAATACGTTACCCGTCATTTAGTACCTTATTAACTTTGAAGCATTGGCTGGGAAGCTGTCCAACACAACATTTGGTCTCAAAGAATAACGTAGCACCTGGATACCATCCATGAAATCTTGAAGCACTACTTAAATCAACAAGGACACAGCTTAGGCAAGAAAAAGACCACAACCCAAGAGCTTGAGAGTTGTATGATTCTCTGAGAAGCCACTGGTGAACCCAAAGAAAATAAATTTCCTGACTGCGAAGATAAAGAGCGCAGATAAAGGGAGGAGAAAGTTGGCTGGGACTTCCACTCAGAAGGGCTAAGTATATCCTCTAGTGGCACTTTGTTAGAAAAGGCCCAGCTAGTAGGAAGGGCTCTAACTTCATGCTGACGAATCCGCAAGAAAGAAAGATCACGATCAGAAAGGTCTGAATAAGCTAGCTTAATAACAGCAAATCCAGCGAGAAATAGTTGCTGTTGAGATATGCTTATCCCCCACAAGGGGTATAAACAACCGCTTTCTTGGGCTCCTAGAACCCTCGACTTTCGCAGGGTAAAACTTAAGAGCCCTGACAGGGCACAGAACCCTGTATACGTCCGAGGGGCCGCAGTTTGAAGAAATGCTAGGATATGTGATAGGTTGAGGGAGAACAGAAAGCATCTGGTTCTTAGCTAAGAAACTAGGTTGACAAATAAGCACAACCGAACCATCAGATTGGTTGAATCTGAGAAAAACTCTTCTCTTCTGAGAGGGCACGAAGTCTGCTTCTAAGGCGAGCGGTGGCAAAAGGCTACAAGAACTTTTAAGTAACTGACTTTAAAGAAGGGTTCGTAAGGGCTTTATGTAATGGCCCTATTCCACTACGACCACGAATCCCACGAATCACCAAAAATAGCTAAATTTTAGGATTCGTAGATGGATCGTAATCATTTCGCGAAGTTCTTAACTCATTCGTATATATTCGTAGTCGGTTCTTGCAATTCTTGAGCGATCGGGAATTCGTGACAAAAGTTTTGAACTGTTCAAAGTTTTGGCCCCGAACTCCACGATTAAAAAAATCGTAGCTTATTCGTAACAACTTCGTAGTGCGTTCTTGGGCATCGTAACTGAAACGTAATCGATTCGTAGGTAATCCCACAGAATATGTATTCGTACCTGATTCGTACATGCATTCGGTGTGTTCTTAGCGTAGTCGTAACTGATTCCTAACGTCCGGGCAGTATTCGTAATAGATTATTATACATCGTAGTCAATTCTCGCGGGACTCCAGCCGAACCAAATATATGTATCGTAAATGAATCGTCACGAATTAGACCAGAAAATTTGCAAAATATCACGAATCCTCCCGAATCCTAAAATTTAGCCACTTTTGGTGATTCGTGGGATTCGTGGTCGTAGTGGAATAGGGCCATAAGAGACCACAATTCACACGAGAGATCTAATTTTGCAGTTAAACTCCTAAAAACGGGTCTATCTAATTCAAAGGGACGCATAAGTTAGGAATGGATTAGAACCAATACTCTTTCTCACTTTGAACTTAAACCTAATGGAGAGCATCGACAGATACCCGTTAATGGTACTGACAACAAGGTCTTTTTCTTTGAAAAGAAAAAGGAAGAAGAATTGGCTAGAATAATCACAGAGGGATGGACTGTATGGCGTGTACCGAGAGTGCAACGGTTGGGTCACCGACCCGTTAAGGTCAAAGTAAAGAGGTCTCAATAACAGGAATTAATAAAAGGAATGTGTCATTGACAACTGATGTCGGTTTTCTTAATTTGGTGAACCCTTTCCCACATATAGACGACTTTTGAAATCTTTGTGACAAAAGAAGAAATTGCTAAAAATGAGCCACAATTTTTTTACTTTTTTTCAGTAATTATACCTACAATAATAGAGAGTTTCCATATTTTTGAGTAGACATTTTTAAAGTGGTTAGATGCAGATGTGTTGTATGTGAAGGGTTAAGACTTTCTAACATAGAATTAATCTGCAGTAGAAAACATCTAAGCAAAAATAGAGAATATTTCTATAAATAAAAAGGTTTGATGCCCACTCATGAGAGTCATGGTTGAGTGCCCTTGGGCAAGGTACACTTCTGAGCCTAGTACTTGCATTTTTTAAACACATATCATGAAATACTGTTCAACCCTTTCCCACATACATCAAATCTGCAGCTGACGACTTTGAGGAAATAATCAAATTTAGTCCAAAATATGGAGTCTCAATAAATGAAAGAACATTTATTGAAAAGAGTTGACAACATTGTGGTAAAAGGTTAACTTTCTCATAATGAGCAATTTCTCCTTTTGAGCCAATGTGGGAGAAACATTTATCGATTTGCTCATGTAAAGGGGACATAAGAAGATTACATTAGAGATTTTCGACATATGTATATTTTATTTTTCATTTTTTCGTCATTAAATACATACAGAATTTAAATGACTTTTTTAATAAACAAACAAACAACTCTTAAAATGGTGTAAAAGTAAATATTAAATCCTTAACAGCATGTGCCATTATTTAGCTTTCTGCTACAAATACATTTTAGGAACTACATGAACAAATGACTGGTTTACAGGTAGAGTTGAAAAGAAAATGTGAGAAAACTATGAATTTCTCAAAATGTTTGCTTAAGTCATTTTGGCCCTCTTGTTTACTAACTTTTCATATACATTTCAAACCCCCCGTCGTTTGCTGTTTTCACCACTTACTGGAAACTTGGAGAAGAAAAACACGGGGGGGGGGGGGGGGGGTGGGGGGGGGAACCGCCCAGAGAGTGCTCGGCCGCAGATATGTTTTATATGATCTAAAGAATATATTACAAATATATGACAAACTTTGAAGTATGAACTGTTACGCCTATGCATCATACATCTTTTAAAAATATTGTGACAAAGAATAAATTGCTCAAAATGAGTAATTTCTCCGTTAGCCACAATATTTTCAAAGTCATCTGCTGCTGATTTGTTGTATGTGGGAAAGGGTCAGATATGCTTCAACTGCAATCATTGCTCACTGTTTGAAGTTTATTTATAAATATACTTGATCAGATAAGCTATGGAAACTCTATAATTTTCTTCGTTTTATTTATAGACCTACCATGAGCTTAACATGCAGTCTTTGGCACAGCAGATAAGTCCACAAGGAAGAGGCTTGAGCCCAGCACCATGGCTCGAAATGATATGTTTTACAGACAATTTACAAATGAAATACCAAATGCCAAAAACTAGACATAAGCGCCAGCTGAAAATAGATCGCGAGTCAATAGAAAAAGTAGTTCAACCTGAGTTGGTGTTTGATCAACTTGACCAGTTATTGACAGAATTGGAGAAGCGTACAGTTTCACCTGTGGTAGGTATTTTTATTATGCTATTAACTCTCAGATGAGGTGAAAACAAAGTGGCAAAAGGAGAAATTGCTCATTTTCAGCAATTTCACCATTTGTCACAAAGTTTTCAAAAGTCGTCTGCTGCAGAAGCCTCAGAAAGTGTCTATATACGGGAAAGGGTTAAACTCTGAAATGAATATTTTAAAAAGTTTTTTATCAAAGAAATGGTGGAGTCTCCGCAACAATTCACTGATTTACCTGTAAATTACTAACTGTTAAGTAACGTGTGTCATTCAAACAAAAATTACTCGAGACACCACTTCCATTTGATATCTTGACATATGTCCCCAATCAAAAACATTGGTTAGCCTGCTGAATCCATCCTTGTAGCTAAGTCGGTAGCGATGCAGTCTATTAATCCAGGGGTAGTCCGGCCAATATTCGTTCGTTCATTTGACAAAAGCCAATTCGCCAAGTGAATAAGCAGTCAGTTGCTTGGAACTGGTGTGGGAAAGCCAGGAAACACATAGGTTGATGAACTGGCCACCATGATATGACTGAAGAATTGTTGAAAATTGTGTTGCATCCTAATTAATCCAACAACCAATTTGCAACAGACAACTTTGTAAACATCTTGGTCACAATATGGTAAATCTTATAAATGTAATCATTATCATTGATAAAGATGAAAACATTTTGGGAAAAGGATAAATTGCTCATAATGAGCAATTCCTTCTTTTGCATAATCGTTTCAAAAGTCATCTGCTGCAGACGCCTCAAAATGTTTCTGTAACTAGGAAAGGGATAAGCAGTAAACAGTTCTTTGCCTAACAATATCTCTTCTTACTGAATTAAGACCTGTTTGATAGGTAGCCATTACTGAGGGGTTTTAATCGCAAACAAAAAAGGAATGTGTCATTGACAACTGATGTCGGTTTTCTTAATTTGGTGAACCCTTTCCCACATATAGACGACTTTTGAAATCTTTGTGACAAAAGAAGAAATTGCTAAAAATGAGCCACAATTTTTTTACTTTTTTTCAGTAATTATACCTACAATAATAGAGAGTTTCCATATTTTTGAGTAGACATTTTTAAAGTGGTTAGATGCAGATGTGTTGTATGTGAAGGGTTAAGACTTTCTAACATAGAATTAATCTGCAGTAGAAAACATCTAAGCAAAAATAGAGAATATTTCTATAAATAAAAATATAAATATATAATGGAGTTTTGTAAAGATTGTGGCAAGGGTTGATTATTCTTATTTATTAGAAGTTGTCTCGAAACATGTGTCTTAAATTCTTCCATTACAATTCAGGATGAGAAGCTGGAGTATATGCTGTTCCCATTTCAAGAAGATACGACTGACTGTGGATGTGCTGATGTGGTAAAATGTAGACAATGTATCACAGGTGACCATGGTATAAGTGAAGCATTAAAACGTTTACGGAAATCAACTAAGAAAGAAAAAAGAATTCGAAATACCGTATCTAGAATTGCTTCCTCTTCATCATCATCATCATCATCATCAACGGTTAATGATCCGTCTACAATAATAGAGGACGTTGTTGAAATTGCCAAAGTGAATGAAGAGCATGGAAGAGACACAGATGAAATTGATATTGACATGGAATCAGAAGAGGGGATGGTTCAAAATTCTCAGTCGGCAAATCTTCAAGTCAAATCGAAGTCATCTAGTTGTGGTTGTAAGAGTGACATTGGTGAGAGTGACATTCGATGTGATATGAGTTTGGACTCGTCAAACTCCTTAAATGCATTTAGTGAGTTTACGCCAAGTGATCAGCGAAGTAACAATGACAATGGTAGTTCTTTGAAAGAATCTGATGCAGACGCAATGTCGAAAAAGTCTGATTGCAGTAGTGACAAACAGCATGCGTCTGAATCTGAGTCAGAGTTCAAAGTTTCAGATGAGAAGTATGCATTCAGTAAATTGTTCACGTCGCTAGATGTGTGTTTCCCTCATTTACACAAAACAAATGTTCCATGGTTAGTCAATGCAAACTTCACAAACAGTTGGAGATCATGAACGATTGCAAACCTTTGATGAATCAGTATTAATACTAGGGATGGCAACGAGTAATCGGTTACCAGGTTAACCGTATGTTTTTCGATTAATCGGGTTAGTAATTCCAGTAACCGAGTACTCGGAAAAATAGATAAAATATATACACAGTTGTGTTTCACCTTTTGTTCTTTTCAATTTGTATCTGACCAGAAGTTAATTATTCACACCTCGATCGTATAATGTTTACATGACTGTGAAAACGGCCACACTTGATTGTATTGATGATCGTTTGTTATCGAATAATTGTGGCTGATCAAACGATTAATTACAGGACAGTTTGTTTCTTTTAAAAAAAAAAGATGTCTAATACAAGGCTAGAAATTTATGATATGGACTTATTAATGTTATTGGAATGAATTTGATAAATTCGAATTGTTGTATTTGTAAATTATTTACCAATCGGATTAGAAGATTTAAAGAGTAGTTTTCTAAAACATTTCCCCATGAGTTTGTATTTAAAAATATGCAGCTATGCTCGGATTTATTGTCTATGAATCTATACGGTTAACCGGGTAACCGGTTACTAAATTATACGAGTAACCGGTTAGTAATATCGGTAACCGTTGCCATCCATAATTAATACACAAACAATTTAGTGTTTTTAAGGAGGATTTGTGTCAGAATGATAACTGAAAAACAATCCCTCAAGCCAGGTGACAGAATTTGTACATTATCGTGTAGCAAGGGCCAGAAGGCATCTGATCAAGGGAGACAATTAGAGGGAAAAGAAGTAATGGCAGAAGCATTTGAACAAAATTGTCTAGATGAAGAGTTTCTCATGCATCTCTTCTCCATTTAATCCGTATAAACTTGGGACTGTATTAATTTTAATTTATTTCTAAATTCAAAGAACATTATAGGCTATTTAACCATTTTCCTGGTTTTATATTTTGATAGTTGTCTGATGAAACCCTTTCCCACATACAGATGCATTTAGGGACTCCTCTGCAGCAGATGATTAAATTTGGTGGCAAAAGGTAAAATGCTTAGGATGAGTATTTTATCCTTTTGCTACAATATTTCCATATGATTTCTCATTTTGCTCTAAAGCTTTACTTTTCGCTACAGATTTGTTGTATATGGGATGGGGTAAATAGTAATCTGTCGTCCTTTTGATAATAGAGATTAAACTATTAAGTCTTTTTTTTTTTTTTTCATAATGTGGATTTGTGCGGATATATAGTTTGTACAGTAATTACTGTTGTTGTTAAGAAATTAAAATTGTTTGTAAGAAAAAAGTAAAATAAACTTTTTGTAAATCAACATCCTCCCCAGAGCATGTTTTGTGTTTGTTTTTGCACTCACATTATTCGAAGCAGTTTAACAACCTCAGAGACATATAAATACACTGTGTTTATATGTCTCTGACAACCCTCAATCATGCAATGTGAAGGGACTAAATTGAACAGACCTGTTTAATATCGTACATCATTGAAACAAACACCAAACTAATGGATACTGTTTTCTCTCCTTTCTTGATAATTTAGTCATTTCTAAAGTGTAAAAACTATTTTATCTTAATATGGCCTAGCGACCTGGTGATGAACATGTGATTACCCGAACAATTTAGATTACAAGTAGCCATTCTAATGAGCTAAAACGGTAGTCTATCGAATACCAACTAGATTTTTCATAACTTTGGAATGGCCTAATTTTGAACACATCATGACCAATTTCAGAACGTAACTAAAAAATCACCAAGACAACATTCTGGCAAACTAACATTATTCTACTGTTAAAAGATGCAGGGTTGATACATTCTCAAATTTACACGCACCAGAGTCATCGCAACCGATATACTGCTTGTTACTTTGCAGGATTTTCCATACGATCGCCACTACAGTGCCATTGGCGCTTTGATTATCCTTGTGGTATGTCTGTCTGTCTGTCTCAAATCGTGTCCGCTCCTTATCTCCAAGACGGCTTGAAGGATTTTCATGGAACTTGGGTCACATGTTCACCTCATCAAGGCGATGTGCAGAACCTATGTCTGGACTATACCAGTTCAAGGTATTCTAAGAAACTTGAGTCAGATGTTCATCTCCTAAAGGAGATGTGCAGAACCCATGTCTCGACCAGACCGGTTCAAGGTCAAGGTCACGCTTGAAGGTCAAATGTTTGAGGCTTTGTTTCGTGTCCGCTCCATACGGCTTGAAGGATTTTCATGAAACTTGGGTCTCATGTTCACATCATCAAGGTTATGTGCAGAATCCATGTCTCGACAATACCGGTTCAAGGTCAAGGTCACGCTTGAAGGTCAAAGGTTTGAGGCTTTATTTCGTTCCGCTCCATATCTCCAAGACGGCTTAAAGGATTTCTAAGCAACTTGGGTCAGATGTTCACCTCATCAAGGCGATGAGCAGAACCCATGTCTCGACCATACCAGTTCAAGGTCAAGGTCACGATTGAAGGTCAAAGGTTTGAAGCTTTATTTCGTGTCCGCTCCATATCCCCAATACGGCTTAAAGGATTTTTAAGCAACTTGAGTCAGATGTTCACATCATCAAGGCAATGAGCAGAACCCATGTCTCGACCATACAAGTTCAAGGTCAAGGTCACGCTTGAATGTCAAATGTTTGAGACTTTATTTTGTGTCCGCTCCATATCTCCAAGACGGCTTGAAGGATTTCTAAAAAACTAGAGTCAGATGTTCACCTCATCAAGACGACGTGCAGAACTCATGTCTCGACTATACCTGTTCAAGGTCAAGGTCACGCTTGAAGGTCAAAGGTTTAAGGTTTTTTTTCGTGTCCGCTCCATATCTCCAAGACGGCTTAAAGGATTTTTAAGCAACTTGGGTCAGATGTTCACCTCATCAAGGCGATGAGCATAACCCATGTTTCGACCATACCAGTTCAAGGTCAAGGTCACGCTTGAAGGTCAAAGGTTTGAGGCTTAATTTCGTGTCCGCTCCATATCTCCAAGACAGCTTGAAGGATTTCTAAGAAACTTGAGTCAGATGATCACCTCATCAAGACAATGTGCAGAACCAATGTCTCGACAATACCGGTTCAATGTCAATGTCACGCTTGAAGGTCAAAGGTTTAAGGCTTTATTTCGTGTCTGCTCCATATCTCCAAGACGGCTTGAAGGATTTTCATGAGACTTGGGTCAAATGTTCACCTCATCAAGGCGATGTGCAGAACCCATGTATCTACAATACCTGTTCAATGTCAAGGTCAAGCTTGAAGGTCAAAGGTTTGAGGTTTTATTTTGTGTCCGCTCAATATCTCCAAGACGGCTTGAAGGATTTTCATGAAACTTGGATCACATGTTCACCTCATCAAGGCTTAATTTCGTGTCCGCTCCATATCTCCAAGACAGCTTGAAGGATTTCTAAGAAACTTGAGTCAGATGATCACCTCATCAAGACAATGTGCAGAACCAATGTCTCGACAATACCGGTTCAATGTCGATGTCACGCTTGAAGGTCAAAGGTTTAAGGCTTTATTTCGTGTCTGCTCCATATCTCCAAGACGGCTTGAAGGATTTTCATGAGACTTGGGTCAAATGTTCACCTCATCAAGGCGATGTGCAGAACCCATGTATCTACAATACCTGTTCAATGTCAAGGTCAAGCTTGAAGGTCAAAGGTTTGAGGTTTTATTTTGTGTCCGCTCAATATCTCCAAGACGGCTTGAAGGATTTTCATGAAACTTGGATCACATGTTCACCTCATCAAGGCAATGTGCATAACCATGTCTCGACCATACCGGTTCAAGGTCAAGGTCACGCTTGAAGGTTAAAGGTTTGAGGATTTATTTCGTGTCCGCTCCATATCTCCAAGACGGCTTGAAGGATTTTCATGAAACTTTGGTCACATGTTTACCTCATCAAGGCGATGTGCAGAGCCCGTGTCTCGACAATATCGATTCTAGGTCAAGGTCACGCTTGAAGGTCAAAGGTTTTAGTCTTTATTTTGTGTCCGCTCCATATCTCCAAGACGGCTTAAAGGATTTTTAAGCAACTTGGGTCATATGTTCACCTCATCAAGGCGATGAGCATAACTCATGTTTCGACCATACCAGTTCAAGGTCAAGGTCACGCTTGAAGGTCAAAGTTTTGAGGCTTAATTTCGTGACCGCTCCATATCTCCAAGACAGCTTGAAGGATTTCTAAGAAACTTGAGTCAGATGTTCACCTCATCAAGGCGATGTGCAGAACTCATGTCTCGACCATACCGGTTCAAGGTCAAAGTCACGCTTGAAGGTCAAAGGTTCGAGGCTTTATTTCGTGTCCGCTCCATATCTCCAAGACGGCTTGAAGGATTTTCATGAAACTTTGGTCACAGGTTCACCTCATCAAGGCGATGTACAGAACCCACAGGTTCAAGGTCACGGTCATGCTTGAAGGTTAAAGGTTTGAGGCTTTTTTTCGTGTCCAAGACGGCTTGAAGGATTTCTAAGAAACTTGAGTCAGATGTTCTTCTCATCAAGCCGATATGCAGAACTCATGTGTCGACCATACCGGTTTAAGGTCAAGGTCACGCTTGAAGGTCAAAGGTTTGAGGCTTCAGCTTGTGTCCGCTCCATATCTCCACGACGGCTTGAAGGATTTTCATGAAATGTTACAGCTGCAGTAAAAAGATGTGTTATTGTAAACCATTTGCTATCATGTCCACTTTGTACAAGGTCAAGATAAAATTAGTAACTAAAAGTTGAATAATGTCCGTTTATTGTCTTTATAGGTTGGAATGTTTTGAGAGATTTGGACAGATATTTGAGGGGGAGACATCTGTTTTTGTGTCAAAAACAATTATAGTTTATGATTCATTTTTACTGGGTAGACATACCTAGTTAACCAAATTTTGTACATTTTCAAGACTTTCAATTTACTGTTTTCAACATTTACTGCCAAAATAGTTTTAAACTATTTATTATTTAGCTTATGTCACGGAAAATTGACTGTCGTCGTGCGTGCTTCAATTGTTTGCTTCAAACGACTTCTCCTCCCTAACCACTTGGCCATTTAGGATGAAACTTTATAGAAAGCATCCTCTCAATGTCCTCTCCTAAATTCCTTCAAAATGTTTGGATCGAAGCAACATTCCGGTTTCCATGGCAACTGAAAGAAAAATAATTTTGTGGAAATGTTCCTTTGGTGTCTCTATCAGATTCTACCAAACATGTCGATTGGTTTTAACATTATGGCTGCCAGGGGACGGGGCTGTTAGCCTTATATTGGCTTTAGTGAACAATTCTTATCCTCCCAAACTAGCTGGCCGATTTTCAAATTAATTTGCAGAAATGTTCCTTGGGTGACACTCTACGAGATTCCTTCAACCATGGTGATTGGTCAAAAAACATGGCCACCAGGGGGTGGGGCTGTTTGGAGAATTATTTGTTGCCTACATGCAGTGGGGCTATACTGGCACTCTTGGGCTCTTTTGCTTTTTTATCTCTATCAGGAGTTCAGCAGCTTTGGAGAGCAAGGCTTATAATGTCCGGGGTGTTCAACTCCGTTGATACATTTACCGTGGCTCTGCGCGGACTGTTCCTCCCCGAGAGAATTTGTACAAAAAAAAGCCCAGCGAGAGGTAGGCTGCGTACAAATCAACTGCATTAAAGCCAGTCGAACACATGTTATGGCGAATTGTCTGTTGTGCGTGTGTCAACATCTTCTCCTCTGTAACCAGTCCTCTCAATGTCCTCAACAAAATTGATTTTCGGTTTTTTGATCCACACATAATTCGGTTTACCATGGTAACCAAAAGATAAAAACTTGAAACAAGTTCTCCTCCCAAACTGGTTGGCTATTTTCAGGTCAACTAATATATGAGAGCTATTCTACTCACCCTGGCTTTTTTTTTTCTTTTTTTTTTTTATTTCCATAATACATTTTAAGTACATACAATTTTGCTACAAACATATATATATTTACAGAATTCAGTGCAAATAGTATTTCGTATATGAGCGCATAATTAATAAATGTATTCTGGGAAATAAATTTTGGGGAAAATTAGGACAGACAAGATATGAACACCCTGGCTTTTTTTGCCTTATATTGCTATTGTGAAACTTTTAAAAATAACTCCACCTAAAGGATCTTGATTATGTGGGCTATTTTGCCTATGGCTATAGTAATTTAATTTTTGCCTAATGTAAGTGGATCGATACTGGCCTTCTTGTTAGATCATCCGATATAAAGGCTAATTGATTGTTTGGTGTTTTACGCCGCTTTCAACAATGTTTAAGTTATATCACGGCATTGCCTGGGTAAGTTACCAGTACTACTAGTCCATTTATTCCGACACCAACCAGTCAGTCGTGATACTAACCGCGCAACCCTGAGCGCCAAAGAAGACGGTCAGTACTACTATGTTTAAAGTATTTGGTATGACCCGGCCGGGGATCGAACCAGCGACCTCCCGAAGCGGACGCTCTACCGCTACACCACCGAGGCGGTGATCTATTATGATCACTCTCTGTCCATCGTTAACTGGCCCTCTTGTTAGATATCCCGAACCAAGGCTCAATGTGATATATTTCTGACCACTCTTTGTCCATTGTCCGTCCGTCGTAAGTGTTAAGCTTCGAACCACTTCACCATTTTTTTTTTATTTTCACATTAAAGTTCCATAGATGGTACCCTTTAAAATTATTTTCATCTCTATAAGCATGTTTGATTCCAAGGTTAATTTGGTAGATCTAAACAAATTCGTTGAAGTCATATTGATTAGGTGAAATATATGGCGGCCAGGTGACAAAAGAAAAGGGGCCAAGTTGCAAAATGGTTCCTTAATGACAATCTACCTAATTCCTTCCAAGCTCATGGACTCGTTGAAAAATAAAGCCACCAGGTTGCATCAGAAAGGGGGTAAATTGAAGTTTAATCTTCAATGAACATCTCCTAAACTATTGTACTGATATCAGCCTTTGAAGATCCACTTTAAAACAAAACAAAAATAAAAGGATGCCTTATTACGAATGTCCTTTACTTATAAGTTGTTTCATTTAAATACTAGTCCACTCCTTGCAGTTTCATTCCCACTCTTGAAAAGTCACTATGACAAGCGTCATTCATCTTTCACCACCGTCTATGTGGAAAAGCAGCCAGTGGATTGGAAAGACTGGTGTGAGATGACTGAACAATTGTTGAAAAAGGCGTTAAACCCAATCAGTCAGTCAATCCCAGTCTTGATAAAACTTTCCCTGCTATTACGATTACACATTTTGCGACTTTACCTTCACTCAGCAGCTTTTGGTCGTTTTGTGTAACAATGTGTTCAATTATATTCAATTATAATACTTTAATTCATAGAGATCTTCCACTTGTTTGCATAGAGATTTTCCACTCATTTGCATAGAGATTTAACACTTATTTCGTAGAAATTCACGAACGCGTATGATGCAAATTTATTGTAGTTTTTTGGTAAAAGGGGTGGCCGAAGACGTTAAAAAAGGTAGCGATTGCTTTCCCTCATTGGCACTCAGGGTTATGGGGAAAACGTTACAATTGATGCATCGATGTCGGGATGAAAAATACCGGTTGTATATACTGGTAATTTTCCAGGGGGATTGCTGTGATCGAACTGACATACTGTTGAAATACTTTTTTTTTATTACAACAATGCTCGCACTGACATTTTTGCAAAGACGTATATAATTATGATGATGTACATGTACAATGAACTCGCACGAACTCAGTCAATGCCGAGTGCGAGGGTAAACAACGCCAAACAACAACACAAGAACTATAAATTACTACAGAGTTATTGCTGGATTCATGCTAAATTCAATCATGCATTTAAGAAATAAACTATCAACAACCGTGGGTTATTGGCGAATAACCAATGGTTTGGAGTTCTGATGCGCAGGAATTAACCACGAAGGCCTACGGCCTGAATGGTTAATTACAACGCATCAGAACGACAAACCATTGGTTATTCGCCAATAAACCAAGGTTTTTGATAGTTTCATTTCGATTCTAACTTGACCCGACACCTTAACAAAGGGAAATAAATGCACTATTTAGCAAACCAGTTTACCCACCAGTTTACTGTTCCATCAATTGTGACTACCCACTGCATTATACGCATAACTGCAGAAAAAAACGACAAAGAGGGGTAGACTTAGTCTGGAGTTCCTTCCCCTTATTACTATGAAATTATTACTACGACGGGAACCAGACTAGGGTAGATTTTATTTAATTAATTATTTAGTTTTCATTGTACTACACAAGTTAACAATATGTATAGAATGAGTGTAGTGGAGCAGAATTATTCTATTCTATTCTACGGAACGAATGTGTACAGGGCTATTGTGTCACAATGTGTCCGAAAATTCAGCGATTTGAGGACAAAGAAATTTCGCTGAAATTCCCCACACTTATAGAACTCAATGTGATCTAGGTCTGGGCGTGTTCGTTATATCTGGGAAAAATCTAGTTTCAGAGATTTTTTAGGTTAAAACCTGAAAAATCGACATTTTCACAACATATTTCTGTAGATCTCGCACCAGCAAATAACGGAATCAGCTAGAAACCTGAAATTCAACCTAAAACTTGTCCGAGATCCAGTGCAAACAACGGTGTGTTTAGATTTCTCATACATTTAGTTTGGATTCTTGGAGAAAGCTTTTAATAGGGGTTCTTAACTTAAATTTGTTCTGTGGGCGTGACTAAGAAAGTGACGTCACGTGAGCGGTTTGACGTCATAACGTTACAGTGGTGCAGAGGTAGAGCGTCGGCCTCTCGTATCAAAGGTCCCTGGTTCGCGTCCCGTGATGAGCGGGTCCTGTCTTTGAGATTTTTCCACACAAAACAGCACGAGTACTGGTTAAGTCTCCAGGAAGCAGACATCGAGCATGATTAATCCAAGCTGAAAGCTTGTTTCGCAATCAATGTAAAATAAATAAAAATAAAATAAATTAAATATCGAGTCAGCCATTGCAGACGACGTAGTATACACATGTATGTTTCTTTACATCACGTGACGCTGAATGACAGGCTTATACGCGGGGGGATAACTGGAATAGCCAATGTGAAAAGTAGTGCATTTCCATTGGTTATTGACGAATAATCAACGGTTATTTTCTTCGCTCTCTATAGGCAAGGAAAACAACGTCATGTTAGAATCGTATTTAAGTTATACTAAAGCATAAAGCATATATATTTTGAAAAGTAAGCCAGTTATAAATCATAGCAAGAAAACAGCGTGTGTGGGCAATCAGAATTGCTGCTACGGTGTTTTCAAAAGAAATAACCAGGAAATGCTTGAGTTATTAATAGTTTCACATGTTCGAGTCCATTGTCCTACGCTTTCGATGCGGGCTGTCAATCCAGGGGTTGTGAGTTCGAATCCCAGCTCGGCCAACCTTCTTTCCGACGTTTCACAAAAGTCACTGTGAATAGCGTCGTTCGTCTTCCACCAATGATCTAACAGTCTTACAGCTAACAGTCTATGTGGAAAAGCAGCCATGCTGTTTCTTGGAAAGAATGCTGTGTGAAATACTGGTGTGAGAAAGCCAGGAATCAAATGAATAGGTGAACATGATGCTCATGAATACAATTCACATTTAGACATGTAAATTGCATGTCATGATCATATACAACTATGAACAAAGGTTAGATTGGACCCAGGCACCCCGGGTTCAATCCACAGTGGCGGCAGTAACGGTGGAGTGTTCTCGGGCAAGGCATATTTTCTAGCCTAGCTATGGTTTGTTTACCCATCATGGTTAAGTGAACTGTCCCCATAATGAAGCTGAACTAATGTTGAAAACGGCGTAAAACCCCAATTAATCGTTCTTGATAAACACATGTTAGAGTGTAGTGGGAAACCAGGGTTTGATTCCCGGTTGGGTCACACTAAAAACATTAGTTGTAATTGTTCCCTCCTTGGGGCTCTGGGCCCGTTCTATCAACGTTCATAAGTCGGTCTTATCTAAGATTGTCGTAACATGCTGAAATAAAAAATGCGGTTGCCAGTGTTAACATGACTTTCTTTCAATTGGCCTAGTGACCTAGTTTTAGCCCAGATATTACCTATATTTGAAGTAAGCCTAGATATCATCAGGACAATTATTCTGTACAAGTTTCAAAAATGTGGCCTTCAGAGTGTTAACAAGATTTTCATTCAATTTGACACTTTTTAGGTTGTGACCTCGCATGACAATAATTTCTATCTTGACCATTTGATGTTCTGATAAACTTGAATGAAATTTTGGTTCAACATGTTGCCTGTAAAGTATTTACAATGTGATTGTTGACAATGGACTGCATACGCACACAATGTGATCACAATAGCTCACATTGAGCACTTTGTGCGCAGGTAAGCTAAAGGAGTGGCACTTCTCTGCTCTCTGTCAAGCCATGATAGCTCAGTCGATAACAACGAAGGCTATCAATCGAGGGTTTGTGAGTTTAAACCCCGACTAAGCCATTCACTCTTCCAGATTATTGACAAAGGTAATTGTGACTAGTGCCATTTGTCTTCCACCAATCGGCTAAAAAGTATATGTGTGAAGGTAGCCAGTTTCATGGGAAGCATGTTATGTCCAGTGCAGGTTTAAGAAAGCATGGAAACATGCTAAGTGAACTGACCACTGTCCCTTTAACTGAAATACCTTTGAAAATGTGTTAAACTTGTTGTATTATTATGCATAAGCATATAACACACACACAAGGATGATTATACTATCATACAGGCAGATAGGAATACAGAAGGACGAGGTGATTTCAATATTGACATGGTAAATAAACACAATAAAACATATTTTAGCAGAAATAAATATTTATAATTTTATATATATATACAAAAAAGCAGCAAGGGGTAAATAAACACAATAAAACATATTTTAGCAGAAATAAATATTTATAATTTTATATATATATACAAAAAAGCAGCATGTGTTAATCTTTCTTTATTTTTATTTTTATTTATTCAAGGGGAAATAATTGGACTTAAAGGATTCATTCATCCCCTATACAGTATGGCAAGAACATATAGGGGTTCTGTCTAAAATGGAAAAATCATAACCTTTTATTGACACGATCAAAATGAATAATGAAAGGGCTTAAACGCAATATGAGTGACATAATTTCTCCAACCACCATTTCCATTTTTACCCATTCTATGTGAAGCCTTCAAGGGATATATGCTTGTCCTCCTTCATCCCATTTACAATTTGGTGAGGCTATAACCTAATTTGGATACATGATTTTCATATCATTAATTAAATATATTCTCGTACGAATTTATATACCTAACAGATGACGTACATGTATGTAAACACAGTCAAAAGTTACATTACATGGTTGTCTTACAAATCTTATGAAACATTAGAGGCCTCAAATCAGAAGAAAATTGTTTATATACATAAATAAATCATGACTAGACTTTTTAAAGTCATATTTTCTTTCCCAATAATTATTGCCCAAATTTTAAAGCAATGCCCTTCATCAAAATGCTATAAAAATACCAAGCCTTAGTAAATATGGTCAAAATGTGGTTGTCAAATTGGTCGATGATGTCTTCATAATTTACGTAAATGTTGCTTCCTCTGTACGAACGTAAAGGTAGAGGCAAACCCTGCTTCTAGTGGTCACTTTTAGCCCTTTCACACATTAACGCATCTGCAGCAGAGGACCTCTTATGATGCCGCACAGTTTTTAATACTATTTGATTTCATATGTGTGCATTGATGGTTTTAAAGTCGCCTGCTGCTGATTTGATGTTTTGGAAGCAGTTCTAACAATAGTTTAAACCACCCAATCTTAACTGGTCCTGGACTGTTGTATGATTATGGACATGGTTTATGATGTGAACATTTTGCAAGGTGCAAAAAAAAAGGCAGACCTTCTAGAGACAAAGTTAAAATACCAGGCAAGGTCAAGTTATTGCTAAAATTTGGAAGTGTTATGTCTGATATTTGAAGCATAGTACATGCAACTTAGAACATATCGATCTTCTTTTTTTTCTTTTTTTTTTGTATTTATGTTATCTTTTCTTTTTTTTGTAATGTCTGAATGCTTTTAGCTTTTTTTTTCATTTAAATTTTTGTTTTTTCTTTTTAATTTTCTTTTTTAATTTTCTGTTTTTCATTTTTTGTTGTGGGATCTTAATTTACCGAGTAACCAAACATATGCTACCCAATTTTGTTCTTATACCATAGAAAAAGTCTTTGGTCATTCAATCCATTCAAACCTTGGTATGACTGCAATAATCTGGCATATATCAGCAATTAAATTATTTAACCTCTGTAATAGACTTTGCAACACAACTGTAATTTGCATGTTAATCCAGTTGCATCTTTAACACTTTTAATTGCTGAAGGTTTTACCCATCTGATGGAACATTTTACATTTTTTTTATTTCTTTTATATTTTTTATAGTTTTATATTTTCTTTTCCATGTTTTATTGATTAAATATGCTTACATATTCCAGTAGGAAGAGCATTAATTCATTAGGCAAAACAAATTAGAATAAACCATCTCCATAAGATTTTCATAAACATCATTAAAACAAAAGATATAATTTTTTCTTCACAATTTTCGTTTTCACGCGTAATTATTTTCACAATTTCACGATTTTTCACATAGATTTCCATGGGTTTAACGCCGTTCGACGATTTTTCAGTCATATCACCGCGTCCAGTTCACCTACTCATATGTTTCCTGGTGTTCTCACATTAGTACTCTACACAACATACTTTCCAAGCAACTGGCCGCTTTTCCACATAGACTGTTAGCCCATTGGTGAATGACGCTTGTCACAGTGGCTTTTGTCAAACGTCGGAAAAAATGTTGGCCGGCTGGGGTTCGAACTCATAACCCCTGGATTGACAGCCTGCGCCGTTACCTGTTTACAATTTTTCAATATATTAAAAGTAAAAAAGTATTTTGTGAATTAATTTGCCATATGCACTGTAAAAAACCCACAGAGTTTTCTGACCACATCTATCAGCATCAAGTTATAAAGATTCTACGATTTTCATGATCGATGTTTTGACATTTGGGATCATTGACTGATTGATTGATTGTTTGGTGTTTTACGTCACTTTGAGTGCTTTATATGTGATGGAATGCTATTCCAGACTTTAAAACCAAAATATCTAAATGAATATATAAATATAAAATTAATGTAAAATAGCTTTACACATAGTCAACAATGTTGGTTTTCTCGCGGGACGGCTCGTATGTTTTTTTTTTAAGAAATGGTCATCAATGAAACATAAATGCTACACATATCTTGAAAGAAACCCGCAGTTCCAGAAGAGAAGAATTTGGCATTCACTAGTTGATCCCTTTACTCATGCTACTTGGTGGCAAACGTTTTAAACCAATACATGCTCCTTGAACAATTATGCAACATAAGAACATTGTCATCAATATTTAAGTATCTTTAGATCAGATCAGCAGTTTCGGTGAAGAAGAATTAAAATATTGTCGTTTTACCCGGCTGTAACCAGATTTCTACATTTAACTGTTTCCCTCAAAGGGACGCTATCTAACGCCCCTGTAACAGAAACTTTTGAAAACATTGAAATATGATGAACAATTGCTCATTTTACCGTATTGTTTTCAACTTTATCTGTGACGAATTTATGTTATTGCTCCAGACTTAATTCAATTAATGTTCGTTGTTGAGAGTATCAATGCTTTTTTCGGCGATAGCTGTTTAATCTCAGTTTTGACCTAGATGTTAAACAAATTATCTAGATTGTAGACCAATTAAATGTTGTATGTAATGATATAATGCGGAAGAAATACAGGAAATGAAACGTTTTGATTGGTTCATAGTTAAGTTGGCGATCCTACGAAAGGCACTAATAAGATGAAGTTTTAAAATTAAATGTTCTGCACACTAACTTTTAATTGTTTTCCTTAAGAAATAGATTTCAGTGAAAAAAATCAGTGAAAACGTATGAAATATAATATTTAAGAGCAAAATATTAATTATTTAAGTTTTCAGTTATTTATAGTCACATAAACACATAGTTCGGTTTAGCTAGATAGCGAAAACAACTTGGATGTCACGAAAACAACTTTTTATATGACTATAAAACCCATATAACCATATTTTTTCTTATTTAGTAACATAATAGCACATTCAAGAACATATTACATTAAATTTAAACAGTTTGTAATAGCGTTTTTGTACTTATTATTGCGTAAATAATATGCGCATGTTCCATTGTTAGTGTTTTCTCATATTGATCGCCGTTTATCTTTTTAAAAGACATTTCTTGTTTCTAAATATGTTCATTAGGCCTATGAGCAAGTTTTCTTTTTGTCTCAATGTTTTCAAAATGCATATTGTGTAGGTGCGTCTGCTGCAGATTTGTTGAATATGGAAAAATGGTTAATTTAAGTCTTCGATCAGTTTTGAGTGAGGGCCAGCAAAGGAACATTCCTGTGAAAATTTAGTTGAAATTGGCACAATGGTTTATAATAATGTGGTCATTTTTCCCTTTTTGAAAATAATAATTGCAATCGGAACTCCTCGGGTAATTCCGTCATCCATCATTCATCACCGAGGAATTCCGATTGTAATGAATGTTGACGATGAGTTACGACAGGCACAGGCCGGCTGGAATCGTATGCGAAGATGTTTTTAACTAAAGTTATCTCTTCAAATGCTTTTATTAGATAGATAGCCATGGTGTTGGGAGAAGGCCAGTGTTCGATTCCCCTTCTGGTCATATTCAGGACTTCAAAAATGTAAATATCAAAGTCGTCTGCTGCAGATGTACGTATTGTATGTGGGAAAGGGTTAAATTGATTTAAATAAATAGTATATATATTAATATTATAAACTAGGGCCTATTCATCGCAGCTACAGTTTAAAACAAATGTATATATATAATATGTATGTATATATAGCTCTTCAAAAGTCGTAGTAATACTGCATTCCTGCGAGAACAGCGAGAAATCGATGCTTTGCGTCACGTACAACTGCATGTGACAATTTTGGAACTAGTACGTGTTTTTCCACGTGAGTCTAAAAACAGACACTTTAAAATAGATTTTTAGCAGTAAGCTATCGATCCTAGAAATAAGAAATGTTCATGAACGAAGTTTTATAAAAAGTAAGATAATGATCATAAGCATGCTATTTGGGTTTAGATGTAAGTGTAACAAATTAAAAATCTAATAGGCTTCAGTGTCAGTTAAATAAATATTTGTTTATAGAATTGCTAAGCCGCAAACCTATTTTTATAGCGAAATTATGAATTTGTGACAACGAGTTTCTACTCCTTTATTCAACCAGATGGTGATCATTCCCGAACAAGACAAGAAGTGCAGTGAATATTGGAAGATATAAATTTTTAAAAATTATTTTACAAGTGAAATATTCGAAAAACATGCGACAGAGCTGAAGCAGATGTTCTGAAAAGGGTAATTATTGCTTAATTTAATCGAAAACACCGCTAATGTCTTTAGTAATGTGCAGCACTTCACTGATTTGACGTGCGCCTTGAATGTAAACAGTTACAGTATATTGAAACGAGTCGGGCGATTTCGGTTCTTATTTTAAAATTACTAGTACAAATGATTAAGACTTTCGCTTAGTCGTTTTATCATCTGTTATGTATTTGGCTACCGATTTATAGAATAATAAGATAATGAAAAATGAGACTATGCAATGTCATTATATATAATATAAATTTTATAATTTATTTTTTTATCATACAACTTGCTTATCTCAATTCTCAATAGTAATTCTCCAACTGTATTAAAAAATTGTAGTGAATTACTTGAATGAATGCTTGTTGGTTAGAAATTCATTGTCAAATGATACTTGAGTTATCTCATACTTATCCACTGTCACTCCTACATTGTACATATTTAATTGTAATTTGTCTGTGTTTTGTTGCCATAACCATTTATTGTTAATGTGTTAGTGCTAATAAAGTTATTATTATTATTATGAACTTCATAGAATGACATCGCATAATGCTCATTTTTTCATTTTTCATAATGAACATGGTCAATATAGCCTAGGCCTATACACAATCCCTGTAATGAAGGACTAATTAATTAAATGACAACATTGAACAAGAACCAGGTTACCCTGTGCACTAGTCCAGAAAGACATGGCATATGCTCATCTTTCATTTTGTAAATATTCTGCATACACTGTCGGTCCTTCTAAAAGCCACTAAGAACTACTTAATTAGAGCTAGCTACAAAGAAGGCACTAAGAATGTTAGAAATTAATTTATTGTTAAATAAAAAAGACATTTGTAACCAGTGTAGTTACAGATCAGACATATAGATTTATGTTGAAGTGTTCAAGATTTGAAGTTGGGATGAGAGTCATATTCTATGTAGTCCAAATAATTAGGACTCTCCGTTTCTTGTTTTATCATCTGTCATTTATTTGTCGCGTATGCAGGATAATTACAAAGGGAAAAATGAGGATACACAATGTCTTTCTTTGTAGGACTATAGTCTAGTATATTCTATCATGAAAACCAACATGCGGGTATTTATTAAATTGAAACGGTAAAATTTATATTTATAAAAAAAAATAAGTGCTATACAAATCAGATAGATTACAAATAAGCCAAATTGTTCAAGGTTGGAAGTTGTTATGGAGAGGCCAACTAATGTCAATAATACGAACAGCATTCTACGCTTAATCATGAAAACATTCATATATGATGTATCATGTGACATGAACACTGAGATGTAGAATATTGAATGATCTCACTTGGAATATATGCATCTGTCATTTGGGGATCACCTTGTAGAAGAAATGGACATAGAACAAACAGCTTGTAGAATTAAACATGATCTTAACCCTTTCCTACATACAACACATCTGCAGCAGACGACTTTGAAAACATAGTTAATACAAACATTAAAAATCTCCATTAAAGAAAGCTTAATTGTTAAATAAAGTTGAAAACAATGTGGCCAAAGGAGAAATTGCTGAGCACTTTCACCTTTAGCCACAATGTTTTTCAAAAATCGTCAGCTGCTTTTACGTCAAAATGCGTCTTTAGGTGGGAAAGGGTTTTCTTATAGTGATACATTTGTCCATTTTGGAAACCAAAGTTTGAATACAGTAGAGCAAGGTCAGATGTTATACAAACCTATATACTTTTAACTTTCTCGGATCAAACTTCAATACAACTACTTAATATTAGGAAAGTTGCTACATCTCAAGGGTACATAGATATACACTTTTCAGGACCAGAGTTAGAACAGAAAATAGAAAACATAACATTAACATAAGGATCATGACTTTAAAAACATTACTGACTACTAATCGAGACAAAATATGTTAAATGTGTAAATTTAATTAATAAATATTGAATAGAGAATGAGATTTTTACTTTACCAACAATGTTTTTAAAATGCGTCAAGTGCTGATAGTAAAAGTCTAATTCTCTATGTTTATCATTGGAAACATATATCAGGATTGTTTGTTTACATGTTAACTTGTATTTCATATGTACTAGGGTACTAATTTAACAAGACATTGATTTCCAGTTTAGGGTATTCTAATATCAACAATTTAAAATTTTGTAATTTTTAATTCTAAAACGGAATTTTCTAAAAAAAAAAATGCTTTTTTTCGACATTATTACTGCAGCGCCTTTCCGCCTACTATATTGAAGGCCTAATTTAGGCTACTTCAAAATTTGTAAAAGCCCTATCGTTTCACAATGATGTGAAGAAAACTCATAAATGAAATGCAAAAAAAACATAGCAAATGATTAATGAATGAAATGTATACGCTTGCATCATCTAATAGGAAGAGCATTATATTCAATTCATAAAGTAAAATGAATTGGAATAAACCATCTTCATAATAACTTTTTATAGTAGGTCTTCCAAAGGAAAGAAAGTCAGTAAAACATTTTATATCATCAATACTCTTTAATTATCGAATGTTTGACAACTTGGTCTTTAAATATAATACAACGGAAATTTAAGTGTAGTCCATTCTTGTGTCGAAGAGATCAAGTTGTGATCAGGAGATTGTGACATCCGAATTTCTCATTTGGCCAAAATGTTTTCTACTTTATTTAATTACTAAGCTATCATTTATGGAGATTTTTCAAAAATATTTTACTCTGTTTTTAAAGTCATCTGCTGCAGATTTGTTGTATGTGGTATGGGTTAAATTGATACAATCATGTAGTATACTTATTGAAGAGAGTTGATGATAACCTTGTGCAAAAAGAGAAATTACCCTAAATTTCAAATGTTGCTTGCTGCACATAAAATTAATTTTTTTATGAGGTAAAGTGTGTTAAATTGCTGATGTATTGTTTACACTCTAATTTCAGATTAATTGATATTTTATCCTGTAACCATGGCTTCCCAGGAACAGGGATGCAAAACATACAAAGTTAAATCACAAATAAAGTAAGTGATTGATTGAAATGACTGCAGTGGCTCAGATAAGGGGATTGTTTTATGTTCTATAATCCTTATTTGACATTCAAATCCTATGTTGTTGGTACTGAAAAGAATTTTTTCTCATTGAGACAATTCTGTTCAGTACCCACATACATAGGGTTTTCTTTAATAATAAGAGAGAAATGGTGGCAAAAGGGGCTGAATACCCCTCCTTATCTGGACCTTTGACTTTATATCGTTGATTGTTCATGTTAACATAGATGCATATTTAGAATAGAGCAGCCAATTTTTGTGTGTTCAAATTTGTTACGTGTCTTATGGTGGATTAAATTCCGATCAAACTATTATATATTTATCATTATATGACCTTACCTTTTTCAGGAATCAACAAGGACTTGAAAGTGAAGAATTCAAACAAGATTTTAATTCGATGTACAGGTATGTTTTCAGTCAATTTTCTAATCTACAGTGAGATCAGACTGTATTGCATGTGTAGTTGCTGTAGTATGATGAATTGATACTGTAAGATGAATATGATCTCTGGTGTCACTGTGTGCAATTTTTATTAGTTGAATAGAATCTCTTGGTGTCACTGTGTGCAAATTATTCAGTCAGCTTGAACGACTTTTGCAATGATTCTGAAAGTATAAAAGGAGCAGTGTTAGTGACACTTAAAGCCTTGATTCTTTTCTGGCTGGGGACTAAATAAGAAATAAAACTGTCTCAGACTTTGGTATTGCTTGCTTTCAAAGATTTTTTCTTTTCATTGACAGTTCAATGAGTAGCAGTAACTTCACCATGTCCTGTAGCGGTGTGGATGAACAGGATGGGAAGGAACCCTCCACCAGTGGTTGCAGGTATGAATCTCTGACAAGCCTCACAAATACAACAACTGTACAGTACAGACATGTACATTTTATTTAGGACGGTCAATTACCTGATTTAATAATTTAGAGTTGTCTGCATAAGAAAAGATCTTGCAAAATTGATCCGTTCCAACAAACAACAAAAAATGTATTTGGCGACTTTGAAAACTTCTGATGAAAAATATGGTAATTATCTCGAAGAAATAAAATAGATTATTGAATAGAGTTTAAGTCATTGTAGCAAACGAAATAAAAAGTAAGTTATTTATGAGCAATTTATACTTCTGTAACATTGATTTCAAAAGTCTGCTGCTGTAAAGGTGTCTGTATGTAGGAAAGTGTTATAGCAGAAAATTATCAATTTAGCTTTTTTGCTGCAGAGTAATCTGTATTAATGATCCAAAGTTATCTTGCAGTGTGGTGTGATTTTGAGTTTAATAAAACACTAGGTATAAGATTTTAATTCATATAACTTCAAATGATTCTCAATTTTTTGTTTTATTACCTAGCTTTAAATAAGATGTATTTTAAATTGCAGCTCATTTTTAGCCCATGGGCAGATAGACCAGAAGGCGAAGAAAAAGGAGAGAGTAAAGGAATACTTGAAAGAGCTCAAGTCTATCATACAGCCTTCTAAAGGGGGACGAGGCAGGATGGGAACTCTCTCCACATTACAGCATGTCTTATCCAGCATGAGGAAAATGAAAGGTAAAGCAATTGACCTCCTCCCACATACAAACAAATCTATGGCTAACGAAAACAATTAATAAAAAACTATGGATAGTCTATTTAACCCTTTCCCACATGCAATAACTCTGCAGCAGACGACTTTGAAAACATACCCAAAATATTTAGGAAACGCGCTTTAAATGAAAGTGCAATAATTGAATAGAGTTGAAAACATGGTGACAAAAGGAGAAATTAAACATTTTGAGCAATTTCTTCTTTTGTCACCATGTATCTAATTTCTAAAAAGCTGTCTGCTGCAGAGGCGTCAGAAAATGTTTATTTGAGGGAAAGGGTTAAATAGAAGTATAATAAAAGAACTGGACTGTAGACAAAAGAAGAAAATGATTATTGCTTCAGAAGAGCTTGTCCACATGTACAGTGCTTGCACCAACTTTTGTCTGGCAAAAAGGTTGAAAATCTCTGAAATTGAAAATTTATTATTTTATTATAAGTTGAAACTTTCGTGGAAAAGGGTAAAATATAAAAAGTGGCCTGATTACCGTACCTATTAAACTGTCTGTTAGCTTTCATTTTAAACACCAGTAAATATAAGGGTTTTACAGCATGAATGAAGTCGGCACCTGATTTATTGTTATTTATATTTCTTTGTTCCAGAAGGCAAAACAAAGTCAAAGATAGACAAAAAGTCTTTACCTGCACCGTTGATAAACGATATGTCCACGACACAGTGTGACATGATGCACACAGTGTATGAATCTGACTCCCATGAGAGCCTTACCAACGAGTCCTTAAAATCAAGTGTAAGTTTCAATTAAGATAATATTTTTGATCATAAAATAAAAGGGGGCATGGTGAATTTAACTCCAGCGGGCAGTTAATGCACACTGGTTCAAACAAAATTTAATAAGGCAGGGGACAACAAAATCAAGAATATAGATTTTTTTTAACTTCGCTCGTAATAAGGTTTGTAGATTGATTCGTCCATTCTCAATCATTTATAGTTTAGATGTTTGGACATGGCTATGTACATTTGTAGTGTTTTTAATGTCTTAACCTTTTCCCACATAGCTCCAGCAGATAAAATGTGAAACTATCAATACAAAAAGTGAAAAATCTCTATGAATACAGGCATACCTATAAAAAAGAGTTGAAAACATTGAAGTAGAAGGAGAAATTGCTCAATGAATAGGAGTAACAACATCAGAACTGGCTATATGCTCATATTTCTGCATGCAAAACGGCTAATTTTTTATTCGTTTTCCCATAGAGGGACTCACAAATAATGTAAATTATTATGTTACTTGCAGGATGAGGTGAGGATAGTCCTGTCTACCAGTGACCACACAGTGCAAAGTGTCTCTAGTAACATGAAATTTGTGTTGGGATATCCAAAGGTAAGTCAACTTTTAACCCTTTCCCACATGTGACAAATTTGCAGCAGGCGACTTTGAAAGTTTCTTTGCAAAAATGTGAAGAAAATTCTCCAGATACGATTATTGCTCATAACTTTAGCCATTTTCCACATACAGAGGCTTTCTAGTAGAACATTGGAAGCGTGTTTGCATTTAAATTTAGTAGCCCTAGTCGAAATGTGCTATATAAGGGATGAAAAAAATTCTCCAGATATGATTATTGCTCATAACTTTAGCCATTTTCCACATACAGAGGCTTTCTAGTAGAACATTGGAAGCGTGTTTGCATTTAGATTTAGTAGCCCTAGTCGAAATGTGCTATATAAGGGATGAAAAAAATGTTTGTTTCTCTCCATAGTTTTCTTTTTACACAACTAGACCCTATGTTCAGTGAGATGGTTCTTCTTTCCATGAACTAAAAAAAGAGTTTAAAGGTAAAATAAAGATTTTAGCATATTTATGAAATTTAACCCTTTCCCTCATACGGCAATTCTGCAGCTGACGACTTTGAACGTATTTTGTCAAAAAATAGAAAATCTCCATAATTGAATGGATAACCTGTGGAAAACATTGTGGCAAAAGGAGAAATTGCACGTTTTGTGCAATTTCTTCTTTTGTCACTATGTTTTCAAAAAGTCGACTGCTGCAGAGGCGTCAGAAAGCGTCTATATGAGGGAAAGGGTTAAAGCTTATCAAACTGTAATAATGATATAAAAATTAACTTGTTTGTATTTTACAGGAAAGCTGGATAGGTCGTTCCTTAGATGACTATATCCACAAGAAAGATCTTATAACATTTAACAGTTTTCATCGAAATGAGTGGGATTCCGATTCGTGCAGTGAGTACACAGGATATGATCAGAGCTCTTTATAAGGGATGGGTTTCATATTACTGAATCCTTATTTGACAATCACACTCTTTTTTATGGGCACAGACAATACGATGTAGGGTTTAATTTTCTTATAGGTGAGATATTGAGACCAGTACATTGTATACTGCATAATTATTTAGGCTTGAGATAAGCCGAAAACAGTATAGAGCCTGGTCAGATGACTTTGCTTCACAAAATAAATTCCAGCAATCAAAGGTTTAATATTGTACAACCCCAATAAATAATTGAGTAGAGCGCTGTCCAAACCAACCTTAGTGCATCTGCGAACAGTGTGTGACCAGACCAGCCTGTACAGTCTTGTATTGACCTGGTCACAAAGCACTGAAATATGCTTTCAAAATTAAGACAATTATTGTAATTTATTATTTACGGACATTGATAAAACTTCATGTTAGTTGTGCTTTCAAAGCATTATATTGTATTGTAACAAAGGTGATGATGTACACATTTTTAAATTTGTTATCCCTTCTTTTGTTTACAGTCCCAGATACAGAATCAAAGATTTTCTACTTCAGACTGAGGTGAGGTACTTTTTATATCCCCTTTCGCGATCCTCAATAAAAAAGGCTCGGCAGCAAAGTCTTAAGTAAATGCCACATCTGTCTGTGGAAAATTCTTTAACCTTGTTTTGGTGGGGGTTGTGGAGAAAATAGGCACAGTAGAAGCAATTTCTCCTTTATTCCTTCAACATTTTAAAAAGCCATTTATTTCATAGGCTTCACAAATTGTTTGTGTGAGTTACTTCTTGTTTGTTTTTAAGTATTTAACCTATTCCAACATGTAGACACACTCCAATGCCTATGAAGCAGACAAGGTATGAAGTCATTGTTGCAAAAGGAGAAATTTTGCCCCTCATGAGAAAATTCTCATTTTGCCACAATGGTTTCAACAATGTTCAATAAATATACTTTTTTTTATCATTATAAGATTTTCCATACTGTAGCCTAGATGTTTTCAGAGTCATCTGCTGCAGACTTCACATATGTGGGAAATACTTAAAATAGTGAGAGGAATTGTTGCAATTAATTGCACTGAATCAATACTTGATATCAAAGCTCTAGAAAAGGGGGCATGTTTAATAACCTTAATTTCTTATTTGACCTCTACACCTTCTTTTGTGGGTGCTTAAAAAGCATTTTCTGAGCTATGACTATTTTTTTAGTACAACAAAATTAAGGATTTTCTTGGGGAAAAATATGAATGTGAAAGAATTCCTTCATTATATGGGCATCCTGGTTTTGACCTTTTTATACTCTTTTAAATTGAGAATAATATGGAAAAGTGATCGAAAACATGGACACATAAAAGTTTTATTTTGAAACTAATAAAAAGAATTTGTGGGAAAGGAAGCATTTAATTTTCATACATCATATCTTATTTTTTTTCAGAAAATTCAAAGGTCTTGGGAATTCAGGATTCAGTCTAAGAAGGCAAGATAATTACATCCCGTTTCAGTGTATGTTTATGTTAAAGAAAATGACCGGAGCTGAGCTGAACAAAGAGGGATCATATTCCTCCAGCTGGTTTGAGGAGACGTCCACTTCGGGGAATTCTGGTTGCCAGGAGGCCATGGTGCCCGTATTTCCTTCGTCTCGAGAAGTGAAGCAGGGCTCTGTACCGGATTGCAAGAAATTGTATACTATATTATATTGTGTGCCATTAGTGAGTCCCTATTCAGGTAAGTGTTAAAGATCTTATTAACCCTTTCCCACATATAGACGCATTCTGATGCCTTTAGAGCTGAGAGACTTTTGAAAAAATTGTGACAAAAGGAGATATTGCTCAATACGAGCAATTTCTCCTTTTGCCACACAATGTTTTCAACTTTTTCAAGTCCTTATACTTTTATTTACTGAGAATTTCCATAGTAGTGTATTGCCTAGATGTTTTGATAGTCGTCTGCTGCAGATTTGTTGTATGTGGGGAAGGGTTAAGGAGGAGTAAACTCATCCTTACAGTTTCCCCTAATGTTGTAGGTACTCAAAGTAATCACCTCAGTTGGAAGTTTCTTTAGAGTAACCGCTATAGTATGTTTTACAAAACATGAAATATTACCCCCAAAAAGTGTCAACGAAACTTTACAATGGTGGGGCTTTTCACATGTACTTTATTTGTGAAAACACTGTCCATTGCATTATATATTTTGTAAGAATAATTTCTCCTCTTCCCTCAAAGTGTTCCAATCTTTCAAGATTTAAATTTCAGATTTTAAATTGTTTTCTTCCATTGATTCAAAGTAGTCAACTTTTCATAAAAGAGTCATACATTATGATATAAGAAAATTGATTAAAGAAAAGTCTATCTTTATTTATAGATTAGTTTAAACTTATTTATTTTAAATCGATTGCGAAACAAGCTTTTAAGCTTATATTAATCACGCTCGATGTCTGCTTCCTGGATACTTAACCAGTACTCGCGCCGATTGTGTGGAAAAATGCCAAAGTCAGGACCCGCTCATCACGGGACTCGAACCAGGGACCTTTGATGTGAGAGGCCGACGCTCTACCTCTGCACCACTGTCTTCCAATTTATAGATTGACTTTGACGGCTCTGATGAGACTGTGTGAATGCACAGACTCACCTGAATCTTCACTGTACTCGGATGCAGTAAGACCCTAAATGGCTAGACGAAGCTCATATTTATTTTTTTCAGGGACCATAACTCATTTACCTGAAGTAAAATCCTTTGAAACCAGACACAGCCTGTTTTGCAGTTACTGTCATGTCCAACCAAAGTAAGTACGCATTTTCTAAACATGTAAGTATACCGCTGTGGCAGAGCGGTTAGTGTCAGGGATTTGGCGCAACGGTCAATGAACAATTCCTAGCATAGTACTGGTTTGTTTACCCAGGGATAATGAAAAAGTAAACTATGCATGGCCATGATATAAGTGTAATAATGTAAAAAACCTCAATAAAACAAACAAATCTATGTGAAGTATAATGCTTTTCCACTCACTGATATAAATTTCAAATAAGAAAAGCCAGGCTTACATGAGTAGTTTTCTAAGTTAAAGCAGAATATATATGTAGTGCTTGTGATATCAATTTCAACTAAATTATATGACACCACCTCGGTGGTGTAGTGGTAGAGCGTCCGCTTCACATGCCAGAGGTCATGGGTTTGATCCCCAGCTGGGTCATGCCAAAAAAAATGGAAGTAATGGCTGCCCTCCTTGGCGCTCAGGGTTATGTGGTTAGCATCTCAGCTGACTAGCCATTGTCAGATTAAAAGGACCAGTAGTACTGGTACGCCTAACATAACTGATAACATGTTGAAGGTGGTATAAAACACCAAACAATCAAAACCATTAAAGTCTTTTCTGTTTTAAGGGTAAGAAATGTACAAGGGAAAAATGTTACTTATTAAGATTAAGCATTATTCATTTGGTGAACACAGAAAATAATTATTTCTACTTGCAGCTTATATACAATGTATACAACTATCCATACATCAACTATTTGAATTATCAATCAATGGTTGATACAATTCATTTTTCCATTTACAGTACAGTACCACTGTTAGGATATCTACCACAAGAAATGATTGGCGTTTCCATCTTTGATTTCTACCACAATGACGAATTATCACTGCTATTTTACATTTATCAAAAAGGTGGGTATTAAGGAAGAAACTTTCTATAGGTGTAGAGGTAACAGAATCTACCTTTGGAGTTGGAGATCAGGGTGTTACCCGATCAAGTCAAGTGATAGCTTATAGTTTATCAAAATATAATGAGTAGTTTACAGTGATATTACTGGAAGGCTTCCTACGTTGAGGCTCATTTTATATCAATTAGTTTGTGTAATATGCAGTGATACCCCTTAAAAGCTTCCTACTTAGATGCTGGTGTTATTTCAATATTGTCTGTGTAAATTGCAGTGATATCCCTTTGACACTTACCAATTGATGCTGATGTTATACCAATATTTTCTATGTAATTAACAGAATAATATCCCAGAATGGCTTTCTATGTCAAAGCTCATATTGAACCAATAATTTATGTGTAATTTACAGTGATATCCCTGAATGGCGTCCCATACAGAGGTAATCCCGTACGCTTTAGAACAAAGAATGGGAGCTGGATTAAATGTGTGACAGAGTGGTCCAGTTTCGTGAATCCTTGGACGAAACGGCTGGAGTTCATTATCGGCAAACACACAGTCATCAGGTAAGGATTGTTTGTCTGATCTTATGTACACAGGCTATGATAATGAGTACATAGGTCTTTACTTCTAGGTTGCTTCACAGCATCTCTATATTTACTCATTCAACCCTTTCCTATATACAGATGTTTGCTAATGCCTTTGCAGCAGACATTTTTTGAAAACATTTAGGAAAAGGGATTCCCTCTTTTTAAGGTGGACACTGTAACAGTTATAGGAATATCTGTATCAAAATATTAAGTTACATTGATGAGGTTTTACTTAATATTATGAAAATACCGGAAACCCTGGGAATTAAAATGAAGTAATTTTGAAGTTAAAGACATTGTGGAAAAAGTTATTCCCAATGCAAGGTGCTGCATTTGTCTTTTAATTGATTTAAATCATCAGGTTATGTACATCAAAGTGCAGTCAATCCATGGTTTAAATTGTTTGCCATTCATTTGACAAAATTAGATATATAAGGTCATCTTTGAATATCTAAGAACCTGTCTATTAACCTTTTTCAACATACAAACGCCTTTTTAACAGACAACTAATGAACAAAGTGAGAAATTGCTCATAGAGTGTAATTTCCCCTTTCGCAAAAATGTTTTCAACTCTTCTAAAAAAAAATACTTTCATTTACTTTCATTTATAGAGATTTTTCATAATTACTAAAGTCATCGCATGTGTATTGGTAGTTTGTTAGATAAGGTTATCAGGGGTGAGGATAACTTTTGCAGGAAATGTAGTAGAAGAAAGGTTTATAGGACTGATAATGAGGACAGTTGTTCTTGTCATTTTTAGAGGCCCAGAACACCGAGATGTGTTTAGTGAGAATTTCCACATGCCGACATTAGAGGAGACACCGGAGACAGTGTTACAAGCCAGGCAGAAAATCAAGGATCTTCTCCTACAGGTAATGCATTGGCAGAATGCCTTTATCAGTTTGAGTGAATAGCTCCTTTTCCCATAATATTTACTCTTTGTCGCCAACTAACCATATATAATGAACCTTTTTAGACCAATTGGTTAAATACACCATTGGCAAATTGGTCACGCGCCTTTGGAATAAATGGCGCCATGCACAAAATTACTTAAAAATAAAAAGATCTTGAATTTCTCAGGTGTTTGGAAATGTAAGGAACTTTTGTGCATTCAAAAACAATTCATTCTATTGATTAACACTAATCGAGTAAAGAAATATTGATATACATTGCAAAAAGTTTGTAACATTCTCAACAAAGTAACTTTTCCGAACTAGATTATCACACACCTGTGCTGATATTCTCTCATAACAACAAAGGAACATTTTTATTTAACCGGTCACTTGTTTTATAAAATAAACCTGATGCACTTGATTCTGTTGTCAACATTGTGTATTTCAGGTGGAATTACGCTAATGAAGTTCAGAAATAAACAAAATTCATCCATATTGAAGTAGTTTCCTGAAACTGGGCCGGCTTCTCTTGAGATAAACCCGTTTTTTAAGTTGTTAGTGAGATTGGAAGAAGTGAGGATGACAATGCTTATTGTGATCAATAAGACCTTTTCCCCGAGGGAAAAGCTCATTAAAATCAAAATTGAAAACATTATTGGAAAAGTAAACTTTGCTTTCTGTGGTTGATACTTGAAAGGCAATTATTTTCGGTGTCATTTAATTCTTTTTCCTCAAACAAACAAATCTGTAATAGATGACTTCAAACATTTAGGCAAAAACATTAAAATCACTATGGCAATAAACCAAATTGTTCATGCAGGAAAACGGTCATGAGTTTTAACATTGATTTAGATTTCTGAAATGAAAGACTGAATGTATTTTTTTTTTCCGCAGCCTGTTGAGACTGTTTATATCGGAAGTAGTCAAGAAAATTCGAATGCAAAGGGTAAAGTGAAAACAGTGGTTATCAGTGGTAAGTTGTTTGCAGTGCTATAAATTACCTTTTGAAAGTTAACGGCCTGAATGTTCTTTTTCACAGTTTACTGCATGTAAAACTCTTAACCTATATAAAGGCAAACTTTCACTTTCCCATATGCTCGCCAAATAGTTAACTCTGAAAGGCGAGGGTAAAGAAATACAAAGAATAAATTCCCACATACAACAAACCTGCAGCAGACATCTTTTAAATCATCTAGGCAAAAATATGGAAAATCTAAACAAAATTAAAGGTACATTGTTGAGAAAAGAGTTGAAAACAAGTTGCATAGAGAAGAAATAGCTCAATTTCTTAATTTGTCACCATGTTACAAAAGTTACCTGATTGAGAGGTGTAAATCATCTGTATAAAGGAAAGGGGGTAAAGCGAAATAAATTAAAGGTGAACATTTGTATTGGAATTAATTCTTGACCAAAGCATTTATGTGCAGTCTGATTTGGATCTTCTGTGATTGTGATTTTCTTCACGTAAGATCCTAGATAAGTGTTATCCCAGTACGGACTGCACTGTAAGTTGCCTTTAACCCTTTCCAAATTGCAGTCTCATTTTTACACGTCTGCAGTAGATGATTTTTGAAAAGATGGCGGTGTCAAAAGGAGAAAGATTGCTTTTTAAGATTTTCCATATTTCGAACACAAAATATTCAAATTTGTCTGCTGCAGATTTGTAACAAGTGGAAAACGATTTAAATTTCTTAAGGTTCATATGACATGACACATAAATATTATGTTACTCTGATTTTACCACAGAGTTTTTGTTGTGGGTACTCAAAATACTTGTGTCACTTAGACAATTCTTTTGAGTAGCTACAATTCATGGTTTGGTTAAGTAATAAGACTGATGAGAAATGAGCGGTTCCACGAGAGAACCAACATTATGGACTCTGCGTAATGTATCGACCCAGATTAGCCTGCACAGTCCCTTCTCAGGCTGATAGAGGTATAGAGCAATGATTCCTGAAACAGAAAATCCACTGGAGGCGAAAAGTCTCTTACCGGGTTATCCATAATGTCATGCTTAGTCTGATCTAAGTCGATACTCAACGCAGAGTCAACGATATTGGTTCTCTCGAAATTCGGCTCAAATGATGTTGATAACAAAATATTTAACCCATTCTTACTGAGGCCTCCGTTTCATTTTAGATCCAGTGCAAGAGATTCCAAAGCATGCAGAACCTGTTTCAGAGACAAAGAAACTCGACACAATATATCCACATGACCTTGAAAAGTCAAAGCTACACTCAACTGGGCTTATCTTTAAAACTGCTTCAATAACCAGGGCATATGATCAACTCAATTACACAAATGGCATTAAAAAGTAAGTGCTTTTTCTACTTTTGCCACTATGTTTTTTTCAAACGTCAATAGGCGATTGTTTGTGAGAAATGGTTAAAATAAAAGCATTGATTTGATTTTGTGAAAAATGAATGAGTGGTTGGAATCAACTAATTCAATATGCTCTTACATTTGTGTGATCTAATTTTATCACGTTTGAGCAATTATTTAATCTCGCAAACTTTTGTTAAAACAATGGTGATGGTACGGGTTGCAGGATTTCTGCAGGATGATGGTTAACCGTTCAATATTACGTTGATATTCTCTCTTGCAGGTTCCTTCTTAGTCAGCCAAGATGGATTACAAGTGATTCTGATGTGAAGAAAGGATCGTTGTTTGATAATGAGAAAGAAGAGCAAAAAAGAGGTACGTCAATGTTTCCTCGATTTTGTGTTTCTCCTGTGAGTCAAAGCAGCATGATAATCAAAATCCTTAGAGTCTTCCCCTCTATTTTCATCAACGTAATCATACTTTCACTTTTGCGATATTTGGGATTTAATTACACAAGCATCCCTTGTTTCGGCTTGAACTGTATCAGCATCAACAGAACTCGAAGGGATTCGAGTTGATGAGTTGTTTTCATAGATCCGCTGCTTTTTAAGGGCAGAACATAGTTAAAAATAAAAAATCGTTCGCAATTGTTTTACTATCCACTATTATGAAAAATATTTGATGTTGCCGGTAGCATCTTCTTAATCTGTAAGCCAATGAAAATTAGTGATAGATAAAGAGCATCAGGGGAGTTGTCTAATGCTTTACCGAATACATTTATCACTGTCGTCTATAAAATACGCTTACGAAAATGGATGCGCTCGTTGGCCCATCTACAGAAATGTGTAAGTGCCGTGTTCAAAAGTGAGTAATTAAATGATAATTGAAATAATTGGAATAATTGGCACTTGTTGTTTTGTGATTCCAGAAAGAAATCTTGAGAAATGGATGCATAATTTTGATAACATTCTACCACCGAGTAGTATTCAGCTGACATCAGCTGATTCTAGAATCATGCCTGCACTAAATAGTGAATATTGGAAGAAAACCATTAGTAAGTATCATCCAAACTTTCCCTCAAGTCAGAGCTCTATATCTTATTCATCAGGAGACATTGTATGATCCTTTCCAGTATAAAGTGTGTTTCGAGATAAAATGCGTTTTAGAAACTGTAAACAATTTCTTGTATTGTGACTTCAATAATATCCCTGCAAAGGCAGACGACACAATAATATATTTGTGTTGGTTGCCTTGGCAGCGAGTCACAAAAGGACCACTTCTTTTTCTTTCCTCCAAATTCCTCCTTTCTGTCATGCTTTCACTGATAAGCAGATGACACATGAGGTCCTTCAAACGCACTTGTTTAACATTTACTTTGGTTTTTTTTACACATTTTGGGTTTATTTATCAACAAAATCCAAATTTCTTGCTTTCAATTTCAGTTCACTCTGATACAGCCTTTGATTTCGATATCACCGTCCCACCAAAACCACTAAGCTTTGGTAGCAGTACAAAGGTATGTACATTACCCTGTATTAAACGACCACCCTGTGGAAGGGAACAATCTGTTCTTTGTTCACAGGTGATCTTTATGTAACAGGGTCATCTATGCAGAAAATGAGTAATCGGGAAATTAAAAGTGGTTGCTATATAGACAGGGAATTGCTAAACAAATGTGGTCTTTAGGACAGGTTAGACTTTATTGTTAAAATAATAGTGTAATATGTGGCAAAAGAGAATGTGTTTGTATGTATGCAAAGTGCAAAGGGCTAAATATGGATTAAGTGGTAATTTCAGATCATCCTATGTGTCAGGGTATGACTGCCTTAGTGTAGTGGTAAAGAGTCCAGCTCGGTGCAGAAAGTCGCGGGATGGATCCTCTGTCTGGTTATACCAAAGACCTTAAAAATGTTTGTAATTACTTCATTCCTTGGAGCTCAGGGTAATGGGTTTAGCATTACGAATGACTGGCTGATGTCGGGATAAACGGACCAGTAGTACTGGCTAATTACCCATGAAATGCCCTGATATATCTGAATAAGTGTTGAAAGTCGCATAAAACACCATGCAAATAGGGCAGTATGATCACCTAACATACTTGGAACCTCTGCAACATCAGATGTTTCAGACGTGGCTAATCTTCCATGCTCATTTATCCTTTCGACACAATGTTTTCAAGCGTCATCTGTAGCAGATGCGTCTATATGTGGTAAAGGATTAATACTGAAGTCTAGATGCTGCACTACTTTCTTTGGATATTTTTTAAACAAAAAATCCTCGATATCTCACAGCAAGTCATTTGATGAGTTTCTTTATTTCAGGTACTAGTTTCAGAGCAGGAGCATAGAGACAACGAGAATGCTCTTGACCCAATTGGACTGCGGGAAAATTCACAGGTTCCTTCGACATCAAGTCATAATGTCGAGATGATAGCACCCCTATTACCCAAATCCCCCACTAGTTCGGGTGAAAATGAAAAATTCTTAACGCTTACCAGAGACACTCTAATGAAACATACAGTTCTACAAGAACAGTTATATCTTGCTACGGCAAGTCCTGACCGTAACATTGTGTTCATAAGTGAGTCACAAAACCGTGAAAAGGGAATATCGAAAAGGCAGGGACAGAGTTTAAAGCGTTCGCATTCCCCGGATCAGTCATGTGCTGAACCCTGCAAATCAGGACGCCATTCTGAAGACGTAGCAGGTATTTCGACCGTGTCGATACTCAACCCGTCATTTCCGCTGTTGCCAACTTACAATGAGAGCCAGCCAGATAAGAATATCCCAAAAAGTGCAGGTAGGGTACCAGTCTCGGTGCACATCTTTCCTATTGTATCGTTGTGTCCGACTACATCGTCAAGTTCGAGTGTTGTGTATACATCTGACCAATGTAAGATGATGCCAACTAGTGGAGAACAGCAGCTACCCTATTACATGTCTGGTAAATAGTTTGAAATATAATACAATCATGTTTGACCCAATCCTGGATACAGACGACTTTAACGCTTTCTCACATATAGACGCTTTCTGACACCTCTGCAGCAGACAACTTTTAGAGACATTGTGGCAAAAGGAGAATTTCTCCTTTTTCATTATGTTTTTCAACTCTATTCTAAAACTGAACAGTTATATGAAGAGATTTTCCATATGTATCTCCAGATTATTTTAAAGTCATCTGCTGCAGAATGGTGTTTAACGCTTTCTGACGCCTTAGCAGCAGATGACTTTTGAAAACATTGTGGCAGAAGGAGAAATGCAATTTTCCCTTTCACCACAATGTTTTCAACTCTATTTAATGATAAAACTCTCCTTTATGGACATAATTCTTCTGCTGCAGAATTGTCGTATGTGGGACAGGGTTTGGGGTTAAGATGCCTCTACAGCAGACAGATTTTTAAAGAAATTACAAAAAAGAAAGTCTAGATCAAAATAAAAATTTGAATTTTCTAGATACCTGTATGAAAGTTTTTCTTAGATGTTTCAAAGCAGAAAACTTTATCTGAATATCTTACCATCAAAAACAATTTTGGAAATAGAGAAATTGCCCACAAAAAGTGTAACAGGAAAAAATTGCTGTTTTATGCAAGTTTAATGCAATTTCCCTTCAATATTTCAACAAATCTGCTGCAGAGGCATCGTAAGTGTCTGTTAAACCGGATGTGCTTTCGGTCATTCTGTTTAACAATGAATTACTTGCATCTTTGTTGTGAATGTTTAATGGTATTTTACGCATGCTTACCCTTAACCTTTCTCTGATACAGAAAGTTGTTTCATATCTTTACTCTCAACACTTTTGTGAAAAACAAGAACTTGCTCAATGCCTTTTCTTACAATAGTTTCATCTGTTTCAAAATTACACTTTCGAATTCCTAGAAGTTTTATTATACCCTGAATGGTTTTCTTAGCAGAATGTGTGATATAAGAGTTCTCTTTAAGATTGCTTCTGCTTTATTATCTCCCCTGGATGTGTCCAGATGAACTACTGTTGAGTTGAAGCTTTGCGAGTGAAATCATCTTTATGGATTTGAAATGGTATAATGTGCCAGCGCTGCCATTGCAATATTTGTCATATATCTTAAAACAATTTAGAAAATAACAATAATAATTTGAGATTATTGAAATTTAGAACAGTGGTGACAATAATTTGAGATTGTTGACATTTAGAACAGTGGTGACAATAATTTGAGATTGTTGAATTTAAATGATGATGTGTTCTGTGATCATGAATGAACAGTCTTTCCAAGCAATTGGCTGTTTTTCCAATTAGACCGTTGGTGAAAACAAATGACGTCTGTTACATTGAATTTTGTCAAATATTGGAAAGATTGTTGGCCAAGCTGGGGTTGGAGCTCACAACCCCTTGATTGACAACCAACTGAACTACCTGGGTTCCGCATCAAACATTTGAAAAAATCTAGGCCTTTATTGCTCACCTGACTACCATAGCCTATAATAAAAGGTTACCATACAAAATGAAGTTTCTTAATTTGTTACCAATAAACGGTTTCAAATCTGCTCTAACTAGATCAATTAGATAAAAGAAATCACATAGGTGCTTAAATATTAACATTTAATGCCTCTAGTTATCAGTTAAGTGTGACACAAGCTTTTGAAGGAGAGGGGGAAGTCTATTCTCCTTCCAATTCATCAGAAGTATGATAACAACAAGAGGTCCAAGAGGGCCAGTATCGCTCCACTGCCATTAAATCTCAAAACAGCCCCGCCCCCGGGTTGCCATGTTTTTTGACCAATCAACATGGCTTGAAGGAACCTGATAGAGGGTCACCCTAGGAACATTTTTACAAAATAATTTGAAAATCAGACCAACACTTTCGGAGAAGAAGATTTTTTAAGTTTTCACTATAGCCATATTTTAAGGCAAAAATAGCCCCGCCCTCTGGCGGCCATAGTTTTTGACCAATCAACTTGGCTCGAAGGAATCTTAAATCTGAAAGTTCACCCAAGCAACATTTCTACACAATTATTTGAAAATCGACCTGAAGAAGATTTTTTAAATCTTCACTATTTTTTTCTTTCGGTTACCATGGAAACCAGAATTTTGCATGGATCCCAAACAGTTTGAGGAACTTAGGAGAGGACACTGAGAGGATGCTTCCTATGAAGTTTCGTCCTAATTGGTCAAGTGGTTAGGTAGGAGAAATCGTTTGAAGTAAAACGTTTACGGACGGACGCACGGACGAACACAGGACGGACAATTCCCCATGACATAAGCTCGACTGGCTTTCAGCCAGTGGAGCTAAAATCGGGAGTATATAAACAAAAAATACGAAGTAATTTTACAAGGTTTAAAGATATTTATGATCAAAATTGAGCATTTATGAAATTAAAACCTATCCTTTACTGACGCCGCGCTTCCACGCGGCGTCAATAAAACTGATTTATTGAGATGTTTCTTGTTTTTGTCAATAAGTTTTGAAAGTCATCTGTTGCAGAATTGTTTTATGTGGGTAAAGAAACTTCCCTTACTCCTTAGGTTCAACTTTCTATCAATACACTGAAAGAATGTAGCAGTTTAACCCTTTGCGTCATTATTATGTGTTTTATTTGCAGACGTTAACCAAGTGATGGTTGGTTACCAGCAGTCATCAATGATCCATACCGGATTGACAGGTAATTCAATGCCGGTGCCCGTGCAGCAGCTGAACAGTTACATCATGCAGCAGGCCAGTGTCAGTCACTCATTGGCTCTGAACAGAACGAAACAAGATGTAAGAAATAGTTTTAGTAGGGGGGATATCTCTTTTAAAACTGTTTTCATTAACCCTTTTCCATGTATACAACAAATCTGCAGAACATCTAGGAACAAATTTGGAAAATCCCTGAATGAAAGTCAGTGTCAAAATGAGAAATTACCTATTATAGGCAAGTTTTCTTTTTTCCACAATATTTTCAAACGTTGTCAGTTGCAGAGGCTTCAAAATGCTCCTATATCTTGGGAAGGGTTAAGAAATAGCCACACAGCAAGTTTCACTAAGATTGACCAAGGGAAACAAGAGTTACATTCACTCGAATTTATATCGTATATGTACTGTATATCGTGGTCTTTATCACAGATACATTGTGAATACTATTGCTGCCACATTTTTCGTCCTACTTTCATATAAGTTTTTTCAAAACATTCATTTCCATCCAATCTAGTTCATGTCACTTGGGGTCAAAATGAAGTTTTTCAAAGTGAAACATATTTTTCTTATAAAATACTTACCCGTCATTTAATACCTGATTATATAATCGCCTACTGATTAATTCCATCCCAAAAGAATCCATGTAGCTCCCTCGATGGGCTTTTCGTAAGGGTTGCCGGCATGTGCGCACTTTAATTTCCACAGTTTAGTGTTTAGTGACTACGCTATTTCACTTTGAAAAACTTCATTTTTAAGTCAAAAATACGTTACCCGTCATTTAGTACCTTATTAACTTTGAAGCATTGGCTGGGAAGCTGTCCAACACAACATTTGGTCTCAAAGAATAACGTAGCACCTGGATACCATCCATGAAATCTTGAAGCACTACTTAAATCAACAAGGACACAGCTTAGGCAAGAAAAAGACCACAACCCAAGAGCTTGAGAGTTGTATGATTCTCTGAGAAGCCACTGGTGAACCCAAAGAAAATAAATTTCCTGACTGCGAAGATAAAGAGCGCAGATAAAGGGAGGAGAAAGTTGGCTGGGACTTCCACTTAGAAGGGCTAAGTATATCCTCTAGTGGCACTTTGTTAGAAAAGGCCCAGCTAGTAGGAAGGGCTCTAACTTCATGCTGACGAATCCGCAAGAAAGAAAGATCACGATCAGAAAGGTCTGAATAAGCTAGCTTAATAACAGCAAATCCAGCGAGAAATAGTTGCTGTTGAGATATGCTTATCCCCCACAAGGGGTATAAACAACCGCTTTCTTGGGCTCCTAGAACCCTCGACTTTCGCAGGGTAAAACTTAAGAGCCCTGACAGGGCACAGAACCCTGTATACGTCCGAGGGGCCGCAGTTTGAAGAAATGCTAGGATATGTGATAGGTTGAGGGAGAACAGAAAGCAGCTGGTTCTTAGCTAAGAAACCAGGTTGACAAATAAGCACAACCGAACCATCAGATTGGTTGAATCTGAGAAAAACTCTTCTCTTCTGAGAGGGCACGAAGTCTGCTTCTAAGGCGAGCGGTGGCAAAAGGCTACAAGAACTTTTAAGTAACTGACTTTAAAGAAGGGTTCGTAAGGGCTTTATGTAAGAGACCACAATTCACACGAGAGATCTAATTTTGCAGTTAAACTCCTAAAAACGGGTCTATCTAATTCAAAGGGACGCATAAGTTAGGAATGGATTAGAACCAATACTCTCTCCCACTTTGAACTTAAACCTAATGGAGAGCATCGACAGATACCCTTTAATGGTACTGACAACAAGGTCTTTTTCTTTGAAAAGAAAAAGGAAGAAGAATTGGCTAGAATAATCACAGAGGGATGGACTGTATGGCGTGTACCGAGAGTGCAACGGTTGGGTCACCGACCCGTTAAGGTCAAAGTAAAGAGGTCTCAAGAACGAGCTGTAAAGACTGAAAACAAGTTTTTTAAGCAAACAATAGTACATCCTGGGAGCTACGCGGATTATTTCTGCATGGAATCAATCGGTAGGAGATTAAATAATAAGATATTAAATGACGGGTAACGTATTCTTGACATAAACATGAAGATTGACTGATTGTTTGGTGGTTTGTGCCGCTTTCAAATCTTTTTCAGTTATATCACAGTGTTTCCTGGGTTAGTTACCAGTGCTACTGTTTTGACACTAGCCTGTCAGTCGTAGTGTAACCCCTCAACCCTGAACACTAAGGAGGGCAGTCATTACTACCATTTTAAAGTCTATAGTATAAACAGGCAGAGCAACCCTATTTGATGATCATACTAAAATTATAATTTATACAATCATTTTTAAAGATTTCCCACATTTTTTGACCAAATGTTTTCAAAGTAATCTGCAGCAGATTAGTTGTATGTTTGAAAGGGGGTTTACTGTGTACTGTACTTGAACATTGGAAGGAATCCTCCATGGTTGAATGGTTTCCTTATGGTGATTTGGGACCAGATGACCAAGGTTTGATGCCCACTCATGAGAGTCATGGTTGAGTGCCCTTGGGCAAGGTACACTTCTGAGCCTAGTACTTGCATTTTTTAAACACATATCATGAAATACTGTTCAACCCTTTCCCACATACATCAAATCTGCAGCTGACGACTTTGAGGAAATAATCAAATTTAGTCAAAAATATGGAGTCTCAATAAATGAAAGAACATTTATTGAAAAGAGTTGACAACATTGTGGTAAAAGGTTAACTTTCTCATAATGAGCAATTTCTCCTTTTGAGCCAATGTGGGAGAAACATTTATCGATTTGCTCATGTAAAGGGGACATAAGAAGATTACATTAGAGATTTTCGACATATGTATATTTTATTTTTCATTTTTTCGTCATTAAATACATACAGAATTTATATGACTTTTTTAATAAACAAACAAACAACTCTTAAAATGGTGTAAAAGTAAATATTAAATCCTTAACAGCATGTGCCATTATTTAGCTTTCTGCTACAAATACATTTTAGGAACTACATGAACAAATGACTGGTTTACAGGTAGAGTTGAAAAGAAAATGTGAGAAAACTATGAATTTCTCAAAATGTTTGCTTAAGTCATTTTGGCCCTCTTGTTTACTAACTTTTCATATACATTTCAAACCCCCCGTCGTTTGCTGTTCACCACTTACTGGGAACTTGGAGAAGAAAAACCACGGGGGGGGGGGGGGGGGGGGGGGGGGGAAACCGCCCAGAGAGTGCTCGGCCGCAGATATGTTTTATATGATCTAAAGAATATATTACAAATATATGACAAACTTTAAAGTATGAACTGTTACGCCTATGCATCATACATCTTTTAAAAATATTGTGACAAAGAATAAATTGCTCAAAATGAGTAATTTCTCCTTTAGCCACAATATTTTCAAAGTCATCTGCTGCTGATTTGTTGTATGTGGGAAAGGGTCAGATATGCTTCAACTGCAATCATTGCTCACTGTTTGAAGTTTATTTATAAATATACTTGATCAGATAAGCTATGGAAACTCTATAATTTTCTTCGTTTTATTTATAGACCTACCATGAGCTTAACGTGCAGTCTTTGGCACAGCAGATAAGTCCACAAGGAAGAGGCTTGAGCCCAGCACCATGGCTCGAAATGATATGTTTTACAGACAATTTACAAATGAAATACCAAATGCCAAAAACTAGACATAAGCGCCAGCTGAAAATAGATCGCGAGTCAATAGAAAAAGTAGTTCAACCTGAGTTGGTGTTTGATCAACTGGACCAGTTATTGACAGAATTGGAGAAGCGTACAGTTTCACCTGTGGTAGGTATTTTTATTATGCTATTAACTCTCAGATGAGGTGAAAACAAAGTGGCAAAAGGAGAAATTGCTCATTTTCAGCAATTTCACCATTTGTCACAAAGTTTTCAAAAGTCGTCTGCTGCAGAAGCCTCAGAAAGTGTCTATATACGGGAAAGGGTTAAACTCTGAAATGAATATTTTAAAAAGTTTTTTATCAAAGAAATGGTGGAGTCTCCGCAACAATTCACTGATTTACCTGTAAATTACTAACTGTTAAGTAACGTGTGTCATTCAAACAAAAATTACTCGAGACACCACTTCCATTTGATATCTTGACATATGTCCCCAATCAAAAACATTGGTTAGCCTGCTGAATCCATCCTTGTAGCTAAGTCGGTAGCGATGCAGTCTATTAATCCAGGGGTAGTCCGGCCAATATTCGTTCGTTCATTTGACAAAAGCCAATTCGCCAAGTGAATAAGCAGTCAGTTGCTTGGAACTGGTGTGGGAAAGCCAGGAAACACATAGGTTGATGAACTGGCCACCATGATATGACTGAAGAATTGTTGAAAATTGTGTTGCATCCTAATTAATCCAACAACCAATTTGCAACAGACAACTTTGTAAACATCTTGGTCACAATATGGTAAATCTTATAAATGTAATCATTATCATTGATAAAGGTGAAAACATTTTGGGAAAAGGATAAATTGCTCATAATGAGCAATTCCTTCTTTTGCATAATCGTTTCAAAAGTCATCTGCTGCAGACGCCTCAAAATGTTTCTGTAACTAGGAAAGGGATAAGCAGTAAACAGTTCTTTGCCTAACAATATCTCTTCTTACTGAATTAAGACCTGTTTGATAGGTAGCCATTACTGAGGGGTTTTAATCGCAAACAAAAAAGGAATGTGTCATTGACAACTGATGTCGGTTTTCTTAATTTGGTGAACCCTTTCCCACATATAGACGACTTTTGAAATCTTTGTGACAAAAGAAGAAATTGCTAAAAATGAGCCACAATTTTTTTAATTTTTTTCAGTAATTATACCTACAATAATAGAGAGTTTCCATATTTTTGAGTAGACATTTTTAAAGTGGTTAGATGCAGATGTGTTGTATGTGAAGGGTTAAGACTTTCTAACATAGAATTAATCTGCAGTAGAAAACATCTAAGCAAAAATAGAGAATATTTCTATAAATAAAAATATAAATATATAATGGAGTTTTGTAAAGATTGTGGCAAGGGTTGATTATTCTTATTTATTAGAAGTTGTCTCGAAACATGTGTCTTAAATTCTTCCATTACAATTCAGGATGAGAAGCTGGAGTATATGCTGTTCCCATTTCAAGAAGATACGACTGACTGTGGATGTGCTGATGTGGTAAAATGTAGACAATGTATCACATGTGACCATGGTATAAGTGAAGCATTAAAACGTTTACGGAAATCAACTAAGAAAGAAAAAAGAATTCGAAATACCGTATCTAGAATTGCTTCCTCTTCATCATCATCATCATCATCATCATCAACGGTTAATGATCCGTCTACAATAATAGAGGACGTTGTTGAAATTGCCAAAGTGAATGAAGAGCATGGAAGAGACACAGATGAAATTGATATTGACATGGAATCAGAAGAGGGGATGGTTCAAAATTCTCAGTTGGCAAATCTTCAAGTCAAATCGAAGTCATCTAGTTGTGGTTGTAAGAGTGACATTGGTGAGAGTGACATTCGATGTGATATGAGTTTGGACTCGTCAAACTCCTTAAATGCATTTAGTGAGTTTACGCCAAGTGATCAGCGAAGTAACAATGACAATGGTAGTTCTTTGAAAGAATCTGATGCAGACGCAATGTCGAAAAAGTCTGATTGCAGTAGTGACAAACAGCATGCGTCTGAATCTGAGTCAGAGTTCAAAGTTTCAGATGAGAAGTATGCATTCAGTAAATTGTTCACGTCGCTAGATGTGTGTTTCCCTCATTTACACAAAACAAATGTTCCATGGTTAGTCAATGCAAACTTCACAAACAGTTGGAGATCATGAACGATTGCAAACCTTTGATGAATCAGTATTAATACTAGGGATGGCAACGAGTAATCGGTTACCAGGTTAACCGTATGTTTTTCGATTAATCGGGTTAGTAATTCCAGTAACCGAGTACTCGGAAAAATAGATAAAATATATACACAGTTGTGTTTCACCTTTTGTTCTTTTCAATTTGTATCTGACCAGAAGTTAATTATTCACACCTCGATCGTATAATGTTTACATGACTGTGAAAACGGCCACACTTGATTGTATTGATGATCGTTTGTTATCGAATAATTGTGGCTGATCAAACGATTAATTACAGGACAGTTTGTTTCTTTTAAAAAAAAAAGATGTCTAATACAAGGCTAGAAATTTATGATATGGACTTATTAATGTTATTGGAATGAATTTGATAAATTCGAATTGTTGTATTTGTAAATTATTTACCAATCGGATTAGAAGATTTAAAGAGTAGTTTTCTAAAACATTTCCCCATGAGTTTGTATTTAAAAATATGCAGCTATGCTCGGATTTATTGTCTATGAATCTATACGGTTAACCGGGTAACCGGTTACTAAATTATACGAGTAACCGGTTAGTAATATCGGTAACCGTTGCCATCCATAATTAATACACAAACAATTTAGTGTTTTTAAGGAGGATTTGTGTCAGAATGATAACTGAAAAACAATCCCTCAAGCCAGGTGACAGAATTTGTACATTATCGTGTAGCAAGGGCCAGAAGGCATCTGATCAAGGGAGACAATTAGAGGGGAAAGAAGTAATGGCAGAAGCATTTGAACAAAATTGTCTAGATGAAGAGTTTCTCATGCATCTCTTCTCCATTTAATCCGTATAAACTTGGGACTGTATTAATTTTAATTTATTTCTAAATTCAAAGAACATTATAGGCTATTTAACCATTTTCCTGGTTTTATATTTTGATAGTTGTCTGATGAAACCCTTTCCCACATACAGATGCATTTAGGGACTCCTCTGCAGCAGATGATTAAATTTGGTGGCAAAAGGTAAAATGCTTAGGATGAGTATTTTATCCTTTTGCTACAATATTTCCATATGATTTCTCATTTTGCTCTAAAGCTTTACTTTTCGCTACAGATTTGTTGTATATGGGATGGGGTAAATAGTAATCTGTCGTCCTTTTGATAATGGAGATTAAACTATTAAGTCTTTTTTTTTTTTTTTCATAATGTGGATTTGTGCGGATATATAGTTTGTACAGTAATTACTGTTGTTGTTAAGAAATTAAAATTGTTTGTAAGAAAAAAGTAAAATAAACTTTTTGTAAATCAACATCCTCCCCAGAGCATGTTTTGTGTTTGTTTTTGCACTCACATTATTCGAAGCAGTTTAACAACCTCAGAGACATATAAATACACTGTGTTTATATGTCTCTGACAACCCTCAATCATGCAATGTGAAGGGACTAAATTGAACAGACCTGTTTAATATCGTACATCATTGAAACAAACACCAAACTAATGGATACTGTTTTCTCTCCTTTCTTGATAATTTAGTCATTTCTAAAGTGTAAAAAATATTTTATCTTAATATGGCCTAGCGACCTGGTGATGAACATGTGATTACCCGAACAATTTAGATTACAAGTAGCCATTCTAATGAGCTAAAACGATAGTCTATCGAATACCAACTAGATTTTTCATAACTTTGGAATGGCCTAATTTTGAACACATCATGACCAATTTCAGAACGTAACTAAAAAATCACCAAGACAACATTCTGGCAAACTAACATTATTCTACTGTTAAAAGATGCAGGGTTGATACATTCTCAAATTTACACGCACCAGAGTCATCGCAACCGATATACTGCTTGTTACTTTGCAGGATTTTCCATACGATCGCCACTACAGTGCCATTGGCGCTTTGATTATCCTTGTGGTATGTCTGTCTGTCTGTCTCAAATCGTGTCCGCTCCTTATCTCCAAGACGGCTTGAAGGATTTTCATGGAACTTGGGTCACATGTTCACCTCATCAATGCGATGTGCAGAACCTATGTCTGGACTATACCAGTTCAAGGTATTCTAAGAAACTTGAGTCAGATGTTCATCTCCTAAAGGAGATGTGCAGAACCCATGTCTCGACCGGACCGGTTCAAGGTCAAGGTCACGCTTGAAGGTCAAATGTTTGAGGCTTTATTTCGTGTCCGCTCCATACGGCTTGAAGGATTTTCATGAAACTTGGGTCTCATGTTCACATCATCAAGGTTATGTGCAGAATCCATGTCTCGACAATACCGGTTCAAGGTCAAGGTCACGCTTGAAGGTCAAAGGTTTGAGGCTTTATTTCGTTCCGCTCCATATCTCCAAGACGGCTTAAAGGATTTCTAAGCAACTTGGGTCAGATGTTCACCTCATCAAGGCGATGAGCAGAACCCATGTCTCGACCATACCAGTTCAAGGTCAAGGTCACGATTGAAGGTCAAAGGTTTGAAGCTTTATTTCGTGTCCGCTCCATATCCCCAATACGGCTTAAAGGATTTTTAAGCAACTTGGGTCAGATGTTCACATCATCAAGGCAATGAGCAGAACCCATGTCTCGACCATACAAGTTCAAGGTCAAGGTCAAGGTCACGCTTGAATGTCAAATGTTTGAGACTTTATTTTGTGTCCGCTCCATATCTCCAAGACGGCTTGAAGGATTTCTAAAAAACTACAGTCAGATGTTCACCTCATCAAGACGACGTGCAGAACTCATGTCTCGACTATACCTGTTCAAGGTCAAGGTCACGCTTGAAGGTCAAAGGTTTAAGGTTTTATTTCGTGTCCGCTCCATATCTCCAAGACGGCTTAAAGGATTTTTAAGCAACTTGGGTCAGATGTTCACCTCATCAAGGCGATGAGCATAACCTATGTTTCGACCATACCAGTTCAAGGTCAAGGTCACGCTTGAAGGTCAAAGGTTTGAGGCTTAATTTCGTGTCCGCTCCATATCTCCAAGACAGCTTGAAGGATTTCTAAGAAACTTGAGTCAGATGATCACCTCATCAAGACAATGTGCAGAACCAATGTCTCGACAATACCGGTTCAATGTCAATGTCACGCTTGAAGGTCAAAGGTTTAAGGCTTTATTTCGTGTCTGCTCCATATCTCCAAGACGGCTTGAAGGATTTTCTTGAGACTTGGGTCAAATGTTCACCTCATCAAGGCGATGTGCAGAACCCATGTATCTACAATACCTGTTCAATGTCAAGGTCAAGCTTGAAGGTCAAAGGTTTGAGGTTTTATTTTGTGTCCGCTCAATATCTCCAAGACGGCTTGAAGGATTTTCATGAAACTTGGATCACATGTTCACCTCATCAAGGCAATGTGCAGAACCCATGTCTCGACCATACAAGTTCAAGGTCAAGGTCACGCTTGAAGGTTAAAGGTTTGAGGATTTATTTCGTGTCCGCTCCATATCTCCAAGACGGCTTGAAGGATTTTCATGAAACTTTGGTCACATGTTTACCTCATCAAGGCGATGTGCAGAGCCCCTGTCTCGACAAAATCGATTCTAGGTCAAGGTCACGCTTGAAGGTCAAAGGTTTTAGTCTTTATTTTGTGTCCGCTCCATATCTCCAAGACGGCTTAAAGGATTTTTAAGCAACTTGGGTCATATGTTCACCTCATCAAGGCGATGAGCATAACTCATGTTTCGACCATACCAGTTCAAGGTCAAGGTCACGCTTGAAGGTCAAAGTTTTGAGGCTTAATTTCGTGACCGCTCCATATCTCCAAGACAGCTTGAAGGATTTCTAAGAAACTTGAGTCAGATGTTCACCTCATCAAGGCGATGTGCAGAACTCATGTCTCGACCATACCGGTTCAAGGTCAAAGTCACGCTTGAAGGTCAAAGGTTTGAGGCTTTATTTCGTGTCCGCTCCATATCTCCAAGACGGCTTGAAGGATTTTCATGAAACTTTGGTCACAGGTTCACCTCATCAAGGCGATGTACAGAACCCACAGGTTCAAGGTCACGGTCATGCTTGAAGGTTAAAGGTTTGAGGCTTTTTTTCGTGTCCAAGACGGCTTGAAGGATTTCTAAGAAACTTGAGTCAGATGTTCTTCTCATCAAGCCGATATGCAGAACTCATGTGTCGACCATACCGGTTTAAGGTCAAGGTCACGCTTGAAGGTCAAAGGTTTGAGGCTTCAGCTTGTGTCCGCTCCATATCTCCACGACGGCTTGAAGGATTTTCATGAAATGTTACAGCTGCAGTAAAAAGATGTGTTATTGTAAACCATTTGCTATCATGTCCACTTTGTACAAGGTCAAGATAAAATTAGTAACTAAAAGTTGAATAATGTCCGTTTATTGTCTTTATAGGTTGGAATGTTTTGAGAGATTTGGATAGATATTTGAGGGGGAGACATCTGTTTTTGTGTCAAAAACAATTATAGTTTATGATTCATTTTTACTGGGTAGACATACCTAGTTAACCAAATTTTGTACATTTTCAAGACTTTCAATTTACTGTTTTCAACATTTACTGCCAAAATAGTTTTAAACTATTTATTATTTAGCTTATGTCACGGAAAATTGACTGCCGTCGTGCGTGCTTCAATTGTTTGCTTCAAACGACTTCTCCTCCCTAACCACTTGGCCATTTAGGATGAAACTTTATAGAAAGCATCCTCTCAATGTCCTCTCCTAAATTCCTTCAAAATGTTTGGATCGAAGCAACATTCCGGTTTCCATGGCAACTGAAAGAAAAATAATTTTGTGGAAATGTTCCTTTGGTGTCTCTATCAGATTCTACCAAACATGTCGATTGGTTTTAACATTATGGCTGCCAGGGGACGGGGCTGTTAGCCTTATATTGGCTTTAGTGAACAATTCTTATCCTCCCAAACTAGCTGGCCGATTTTCAAATTAATTTGCAGAAATGTTCCTTGGGTGACACTCTACGAGATTCCTTCAACCATGGTGATTGGTCAAAAAACATGGCCACCAGGGGGTGGGGCTGTTTGGAGAATTATTTGTTGCCTACATGCAGTGGGGCTATACTGGCACTCTTGGGCTCTTTTGCTTTTTTATCTCTATCAGGAGTTCAGCAGCTTTGGAGAGCAAGGCTTATAATGTCCGGGGTGTTCAACTCCGTTGATACATTTACCGTGGCTCTGCGCGGACTGTTCCTCCCCGAGAGAATTTGTACAAAAAAAAGCCCAGCGAGAGGTAGGCTGCGTACAAATCAACTGCATTAAAGCCAGTCGAACACATGTTATGGCGAATTGTCTGTTGTGCGTGTGTCAACATCTTCTCCTCTGTAACCAGTCCTCTCAATGTCCTCAACAAAATTGATTTTCGGTTTTTTGATCCACACATAATTCGGTTTACCATGGTAACCAAAAGATAAAAAAACTTGAAACAAGTTCTCCTCCCAAACTGGTTGGCTATTTTCAGGTCAACTAATATATGAGAGCTATTCTACTCACCCTGGCTTTTTTTTTTCTTTTTTTTTTTTATTTCCATAATACATTTTAAGTACATACAATTTTGCTACAAACATATATATATTTACAGAATTCAGTGCAAATAGTATTTCGTATATGAGCGCATAATTAATAAATGTATTCTGGGAAATAAATTTTGGGGAAAATTAGGACAGACAAGATATGAACACCCTGGCTTTTTTTGCCTTATATTGCTATTGTGAAACTTTTAAAAATAACTCCACCTAAAGGATCTTGATTATGTGGGCTATTTTGCCTATGGCTATAGTAATTTAATTTTTGCCTAATGTAAGTGGATCGATACTGGCCTTCTTGTTAGATCATCCGATATAAAGGCTAATTGATTGTTTGGTGTTTTACGCCGCTTTCAACAATGTTTAAGTTATATCACGGCATTGCCTGGGTAAGTTACCAGTACTACTAGTCCATTTATTCCGACACCAACCAGTCAGTCGTGATACTAACCGCGCAACCCTGAGCGCCAAAGAAGACGGCCAGTACTACTATGTTTAAAGTATTTGGTATGACCCGGCCGGGGATCGAACCAGCGACCTCCCGAAGCGGACGCTCTACCGCTACACCACCGAGGCGGTGATCTATTATGATCACTCTCTGTCCATCGTTAACTGGCCCTCTTGTTAGATATCCCGAACCAAGGCTCAATGTGATATATTTCTGACCACTCTTTGTCCATTGTCCGTCCGTCGTAAGTGTTAAGCTTCGAACCACTTCACCATTTTTTTTTTTTTTTCACATTAAAGTTCCATAGATGGTACCCTTTAAAATTATTTTCATCTCTATAAGCATGTTTGATTCCAAGGTTAATTTGGTAGATCTAAACAAATTCGTTGAAGTCATATTGATTAGGTGAAATATATGGCGGCCAGGCGACAAAAGAAAAGGGGCCAAGTTGCAAAATGGTTCCTTAATGACAATCTACATAATTCCTTCCAAGCTCATGGACTCGTTGAAAAATAAAGCCACCAGGTTGCATCAGAAAGGGGGTAAATTGAAGTTTAATCTTCAATGAACATCTCCTAAACTATTGTACTGATATCAGCCTTTGAAGATCCACTTTAAAACAAAACAAAAATAAAAGGATGCCTTATTACGAATGTCCTTTACTTATAAGTTGTTTCATTTAAATACTAGTCCACTCCTTGCAGTTTCATTCCCACTCTTGAAAAGTCACTATGACAAGCGTCATTCATCTTTCACCACCGTCTATGTGGAAAAGCAGCCAGTGGATTGGAAAGACTGGTGTGAGATGACTGAACAATTGTTGAAAAAGGCGTTAAACCCAATCAGTCAGTCAATCCCAGTCTTGATAAAACTTTCCCTGCTATTACGATTATACATTTTGCGACTTTACCTTCACTCAGCAGCTTTTGGTCGTTTTGTGTAACAATGTGTTCAATTATATTCAATTATAATACTTTAATTCATAGAGATCTTCCACTTGTTTGCATAGAGATTTTCCACTCATTTGCATAGAGATTTAACACTTATTTCGTAGAAATTCACGAACACGTATGATGCAAATTTATTGTAGTTTTTTGGTAAAAGGGGTGGCCGAAGACGTTAAAAAAGGTAGCGATTGCTTTCCCTCATTGGCACTCAGGGTTATGGGGAAAACGTTACAATTGATGCATCGATGTCGGGATGAAAAATACCGGTTGTATATACTGGTAATTTTCCAGGGGGATTGCTGTGATCGAACTGACATACTGTTGAAATACTTTTTTTTTATTACAACAATGCTCGCACTGACATTTTTGCAAAGACGTATATAATTATGATGATGTACATGTACAATGAACTCGCACGAACTCAGTCAATGCCGAGTGCGAGGGTAAACAACGCCAAACAACAACACAAGAACTATAAATTACTACAGAGTTATTGCTGGATTCATGCTAAATTCAATCATGCATTCGTATTTAAGTTATACTAAAGCATAAAGCATATATATTTTGAAAAGTAAGCCAGTTATAAATCATAGCAAGAAAACAGCGTGTATGGGCAATCAGAATTGCTGCTACGGTGTTTTCAAAAGAAATAACCAGGAAATGCTTGAGTTATTAATAGTTTCACATGTTCGAGTCCATTGTCCTACGCTTTCGATGCGGGCTGTCAATCCAGGGGTTGTGAGTTCGAATCCCAGCTCGGCCAACCTTCTTTCCGACGTTTCACAAAAGTCACTGTGAATAGCGTCGTTCGTCTTCCACCAATGAGCTAACAGTCTTACAGCTAACAGTCTATGTGGAAAAGCAGCCATGCTGTTTCTTGGAAAGAATGCTGTGTGAAATACTGGTGTGAGAAAGTCAGGAATCAAATGAGTAGGTGAACATGATGCTCATGAATACAATTCACATTTAGACATGTAAATTGCATGTCATGATCATATACAACTATGAACAAAGGTTAGATTGGACCCAGGCACCCCGGGTTCAATCCAAAGTGGCGGCAGTAACGGTGGAGTGTTCTCTGGCAAGGCATATTTTCTAGCCTAGCTATGGTTTGTTTACCCATCATGGTTAAGTGAACTGTCCCCATAATAAAGCTGAACTAATGTTGAAAACGGCGTAAAACCCCAATTAATCGTTCTTGATAAACACATGTTAGAGTGTAGTGGGAAACCAGGGTTTGATTCCCGGTTGGGTCACACTAAAAACATTAGTTGTAATTGTTCCCTCCTTGGGGCTCTGGGCCCGTTCTATCAACGTTCATAAGTCGGTCTTATCTAAGATTGTCGTAACATGCTGAAATAAAAAATGCGGTTGCCAGTGTTAACATGACTTTCCTTCAATTGGCCTAGTGACCTAGTTTTAGCCCAGATATTACCTATATTTGAAGTAAGCCTAGATATCATCAGGACAATTATTCTGTACAAGTTTCAACTTGCACAAGATAAAAATGTGGCCTTCAGAGTGTTAACAAGATTTTCATTCAATTTGACACTTTTTAGGCATGACAATAATTTCTATCTTGACCATTTGATGTTCTGATAAACTTGAATGAAATTTTGGTGCAACATGTTGCCTGTAAAGTATTTACAATGTGATTGTTGATAATGGACCGCATACGCACACAATGTGATCACAATAGCTCACATTGAGCACTTTGTGCTCAGGTAAGCTAAAGGAGTGGCACTTCTCTGCTCTCTGTCAAGCCATGATAGCTCAGTCGATAACAACGAAGGCTATCAATCGAGGGTTTGTGAGTTTAAACCCCAACTAAGCCATTCACTCTTCCAGATTATTGACAAAGGTAATTGTGACTAGTGCCATTTGTCTTCCACCAATCGGCTAAAAAGTATATGTGTGAAGGTAGCCAGTTTCATGGGAAGCATGTTAATTATGTCCAGTGCAGGTTTAAGAAAGCATGGAATTATGCTAAGTGAACTGACCACTGTCCCTTTAACTGAAATACCTTTGAAAATGTGTTAAACTTTTTGTATTATTATGCATAAGCATATAACACACACACAAGGATGATTATACTATCATACGGACAGATAGGAATACAGAAGGACGAGGTGATTTCAATATTGACATGGGAAATAAACACAATAAAACATATTTAAGCAGAAATAAATATTTATAATTTTATATACAAAAAAGCAGCATGTGTTAATCTTTCTTTATTTTTATTTTTATTTATTCAAGGGGAAATAATTGGACTTAAAGGATTCATTCATCCCCTATACAGTATGGCAAGAACATATAGGGGTTCTGTCTAAAATGGAAAAATCATAACCTTTTATTGACACGATCAAAATGAATAATGAAAAGGGCTTAAACGCAATATGAGTGACATAATTTCTCCAACCACCATTTCCATTTTTACCCATTCTATGTGAAGCCTTCAAGGGATATATGCTTGTCCCCCTTCATCCCATTTACAATTTGGTGAGGCTATAACCTAATTTGGATACATGATTTTCATATCATTAATTAAATATATTCTCGTACGAATTTATATACCTAACAGATGACGTATGTCAAAAGTTAAATTACATGGTTGTCTTACAAATCTTATAAAACATTAGAGGCCTCAAATCAGAAGAAAATTGTTTATATACATAAATAAATCATGACTAGACTTTTTAAAGTCATATTTTCTTTCCCAATAATTATTGCCCAAATTTTAAAGCAATGCCCTTCATCAAAATGCTATAAATATACCAAGCCTTAGTAAATATGGTCAAAATGTGGTTGTCAAATTGGTCGATGATGTCTTCATAATTTACGTAAAGGTTGCTTCCTCTGTACGAACGTAAAGGTAGAGGCAAACCCTGCGTCTAGTGGTCACTTTTAGCCCTTTCACACATTAACGCATCTGCAGCAGAGGACCTCTTATGATGCCGCACAGTTTTGAATACTATTTGATTTCATATGTGTGCATTGATGGTTTTAAAGTCGACTGCTGCTGATTTGATGTTTTGGAAGCAGTTCTAACAATAGTTTAAACCACCCAATCTTAACTGGTCCTGGACTGTTGTATAATTATGGACATGGTTTATGATGTGAACATTTTGCAAGGTGCAAAAAAAAAAGGCAGACCTTCTAGAGACAAAGTTAAAATACCAGGCAAGGTCAAGTTATTGCTAAAATGTGGAAGTGTTATGTCTGATATTTGAAGCATAGTACATGCAACTTAGAACATATCCCTTCTTTTTTTTCTTTTTTTTTTTGTATTTATGTTATCTTTTCTTTTTTTTGTAATGTCTGAATGCTTTTAGCTTTTTTTTTCATTTTAATTTTTGTTTTTTCTTTTTAATTTTATTTTTTAATTTTCTGTTTTTCATTTTTATTTGTTTGGAACAAACAAATTTAGAGATAGCTAAATTCTGAAGCCATACGTCTTATGGAAAATTCCCTAAATTTCATACGCGTGAAAGTAGTACTCAATACTTGCTCTTACTTTTCAAATGTATCACGATATTTGAAATAATGATATATTTATATCGTCTTTGTTTTCTTATGTGGTTCTTATATTCAAAGAGAATTTGGAAATAAAATGAAACATTGTATTTTAAAACATGAACGCGGAGAGATTTATAAATCTCAATGAGTGAACTGCTACAGGGAGAACTATTTCCGATTTAAGCTCCAGATACGGTATTTGAATTATCAATCACGCATTGAAAATGTAGATAAAAACAGAATTGAAAATATTTTCTTTGTGCCTTGTCGGCCATATAAATATAGTATAAAGAATTAAAAAAGCAAATATGTGCGTCATAAAATGCATTTAAAATGAGAGTAACACATTTGCAGAGAAATCGTGATCGTCGAATTCTATTTATAAATACAACGGTATGGGGGGAGGGTCTAAAGTGCGGACGCGATCTGCGGACAAATACATTATAGAGGGAAAATGCGGACAAATGCATTATAGAGGGAAAATGTGGACGCTATAGAATATAGAGCAAATCTGCGGACGCTATGATTTGTTGTAAAAAATGTTTAATTAAAGATGGGCAAATGTGTATAATGTGTTACATATGATCATATCCGGGGTTTTCTTTGTAAATATATAATGTGTTTGATTGCTTTTATCATTGATATAGATTAAACCAAAAATCGAGATCATGCTGAAATGGAATCTCTTTGTAAAGTGTTTTAACGATTTTCCTCTTTATATCATATCTATAGATATCAATAACGAGAATTGATGGATTGATTTTCCGACAAGTAAATGTCTTTTGACGCATCTGCAGCGGACGAAATTTGAAAACATTGCAAGAATAGAATAGGTTGCTAGTAACTAGCCATAGGTTTTGCTTCAATTATATCCTCTCCTTTACAATCGATTGAAGGGTCATGGGTTCTAGTTATTGTTTGGCCTCTTCATTTTCTACTTTGTAACTTTCAACAGTTTTCCATGTGCCATACTACGAGGCAAATGATCCATGCAACATTCTATTCTGTAGGGTACTTGGAAGGGGCAGAACAATTTAAATAACAAATAAACAATAAGTATATATACAACACTTTTAATCTTAATTTGTTTCTAGTAATTATACATATATACAACAATAATACTAATCTATAACAAATAAGTTAAATGTTTTTTTCTTGCTGTGTAAACAGTAAAAAGCAACATATATTGAAAACATTGTGGGAAAAGGAGAATTTGCTTATTTAAACAATTTCTTAATTCCCATAACCTTTCTTTACCGTCGTATAAACCAAATTTGTATTTGAAGGCTGCTATAAGTAAAAAACTTAAATGTTGCCAATTTAATCACATATCTTATCATTATAATAGCCAAATAATTAACAAAAGTTACAATTAAAGTCCGCATCTGTTGTCGAAATATCCACAGGTGCATTAACACAAGATTTGTGAAACCAATTTGTGCATATATCACATTGTACCATGACGGTATCGACTGTATACTGTAGAGTAAAATGCAACCGGCACAGGTATTGATTTTCTCTGGAGCATTTAATCCTTTTATAATGCAAATGAATTCAAAAGCCTCTGAAGTCTGAAGTCTGAAGCATGTTTCTTTTAAAATGCTCATATAAATATTAGTACTGCCTTTTTCCACAATATTTTCTACATGATTTCAATTACTCTTTCATTTGGACAGATGTTTCTTTTTTAGCTCATCTGAGCACGAAGTGCTGAAAGTTAGTTATTGTGATCTCCTTTTGTCCGGCGTCTGTCGTCCGTCAACATCTTCTCCTCAGTAACGAGTGGGTCAATTGGGATGAAACTTCACAGACAGCATCCTCTCATTGACCTCACCAGAATTCCTTCAAATGTTTGTGATTCATGCAGAATTATGGTTTCCATGGCAACGAAAATAAAATAACTTTAAAATTATTCTTCTACCAAACTGGTTGGCAGATTTTCAAATTATTTTAAAGAAGTGTTCCTTGGCCGCCAGGGAGCGGGGCTTTTTTGCCTTATATGGCTATAGTGTAAACTCAAAGAAATCTTCTCCTCCAAAAGTGTCAAGCCGATTTTCAAATAATTTTGTAGAAATGTTCATAGGATGACCCTCTATCAGATTCCTTCCAGCCAAGTTGATTGGTCGAAAAACATGGCCGCCAGCAGGCGGGGCTTTTTTGCCTAATATGGCTATATTAAAAACTTGAAAAATCTTCTCCTCCGACAGTGTTTGGCCAATTTTCAATTCTTTTTGTAGAAATGTTCATTGGGAGACCATCTATCAGATTCCTCCAAGCCATGTTGATTGGTCGAAAAACATGGCCGCCAGGGGGCAGGGCTATTTGGCCTTATATGGCTATAGTGAAAACTTGAAAAATCTCTTGTTAAGCAGGAAGCTTTTGAGTAAGATTTTAGAAAACCCTTGGTCAATTGTGATTTTTATTTGTAACAAAAATTGGTAAATACTTAAATGAGTGAGTCGGGGCCATAATGGTTATCCATTTGTTTTACATGTCTTTTGAAACTTGGAAATTAAATATAATATTCACATGTATGTCTCATGATTTATTTTTTTAGACAACTAAAATGGCATTTAATTTTAACGGATGCGTCATTTATTCTTTTACCCGAAGTTGTAATATTTATAAACAATGCATAGTTTATAAATCACACATCTATGCAAAGGCAAATGTTTGAACAGTTTTATGTACCCAAACAAATGCAGTGCCTTCAGCGCTTTGATTTGTTGTGGGATCTTAATTTACCAAGTAACCAAACATATTCTACCCAATTTTGTTCTTATACCATAGGAAAAGTCTTTGGTCATTCAATCCATTCAAACCTTGGTATGACTGCAATAATCTGGCATATATCAGCAATTAAATTATTTAACCTCTGTAATAGACTTTGCAACACAACTGTAATTTGCATGTTAATCCAGTTTCATCTTTAACACTTTTAATTGCTGAAGGTTTTACCCATCTGATGGAACATTTTACATTTTTTTTTATTTCTTTTATATGTTTTATAGTTTTATATTTTCTTTTCCATGTTGTATTGATTAAATATGCTTACATATTCCAGTAGGAAGAGCATTAATTCATTAGGCAAAACAAATTAGAATAAACCATCTCCATAAGATTTTCATAAACATCATTAAAACAAAAGATATAATTTTTTCTTCACAATTTTCGTTTTCACGCGTAATTATTTTCACAATTTCACGATTTTTCACATAGATTTCCATGGGTTTAACGCCGTTTCGACGATTTTTCAGTCATATCACCGCGTCCAGTTCACCCGCTCATATGTTTCCTGGTGTTCTCACATTAGTACTCTACACAACATACTTTCCAAGCAACTGGCCGCTTTTCCACATAGACTGTTAGCCCATTGGTGAATGACGCTTGTCACAGTGGCTTTTGTCAAACGTCGGAAAAAATGTTGGCCGACCTGGGGTTCGAACTCATAACCCCTGGATTGACAGCCTGCGCCGTTACCTGTTTACGAATTTTTCAATATATTAAAAGTAAAAAAGTATTTTGTGAATTAATTTGCCATATGCACTGTAAAAAACCCACAGAGTTTTCTGACCACATCTATCAGCATCAAGTTATAAAGATTCTACGATTTTCATGATCGATGTTTTGACATTTGGGATCATTGACTGATTGATTGATTGTTTGGTGTTTTACGTCACTTTGAGTGCTTTATATGTGATGGAATGCTATTCCAGACTTTAAAACCAAAATATCTAAATTAATATATAAATATAAAATGAATGTAAAATAGCTTTACACATAGTCAACAATGTTGGTTTTCTCGCGGGACGGCTCGTATGTTTTTTTTTTAAGAAATGGTCAACAATGAAACATAAATGCTACACATATCTTGAAAGAAACCCGCAGTTTCAGAAGAGAAGAATTTGGCATTCATTAGTTGATCCCTTTACTCATGCTACTTGGTGGCAAACGTTTTAAACCAATACATGCTCCTTGAACAATTATGCAACATAAGAACATTGTCATCAATATTTAAGTATCTTTAGATCAGATCAGCAGTTTCAGTGAAGAAGAATTAAAATATTGTCGTTTTACCCGGCTGTAACCAGATTTCTACATTTAACTGTTTCCCTCAAAGGGACGCTATCTAACGCCCCTGTAACAGAAACTTTTGAAAACATTGAAATATGATGAACAATTGCTCATTTTACCGTATTGTTTTCAACTTTATCTGTGACGAATTTATGTTATTGCTCCAGACTTAATTCAATTAGTGTTCGTTGTTGAGAGTATCAATGCTTTTTTCGGCGATAGCTGTTTAATCTCAGTTTTGACCTAGATGTTAAACAAATTATCTAGATTGTAGACCAATTAAATGTTGTATGTAATGATATAATGCGGAAGAAATACAGGAAATGAAACGTTTTGATTGGTTCATAGTTAAGTTGGCGATCCTACGAAAGGCACTAATAAGATGAAGTTTTAAAATTAAATGTTCTGCACACTAACTTTTAATTGTTTTCCTTAAGAAATAGATTTCAGTGAAAAAAATCAGTGAAAACGTATGAAATATAATATTTAAGAGCAAAATATTAATTATTTAAGTTTTCAGTTATTTATAGTCACATAAACACATAGTTCGGTTTAGCTAGATAGCGAAAACAACTTGTTTTCGCGAAAACAACTTGGATGTCACGAAAACAACTTTTTATATGACTATAAAACCCATATAACCATATTTTTTCTTATTTAGTAACATATTAGCACATTCAAGAACATATTACATTAAATTTAAACAGTTTGTAATAGCGTTTTTGTACTTATTATTGCGTAAATAATATGCGCATGTTCCATTGTTAGTGTTTTCTCATATTGATCGCCGTTTATCTTTTTAAAAGACATTTCTTGTTTCTAAATATGTTCATTAGGCCTATGAGCAAGTTTTCTTTTTGTCTCAATGTTTTCAAAATGCATATTGTGTAGGTGCGTCTGCTGCAGATTTGTTGAATATGGAAAAATGGTTAATTTAAGTCTTCGATCAGTTTTGAGTGAGGGCCAGCAAAGGAACATTCCTGTGAAAATTTAGTTGAAATTGGCACAATGGTTTATAATAAGGTGGTCGTTTCCCCTTTTTGAAAATAATAAGTGCAATCGGAACTCCTCGGGTAATTCCGTCATCCATCATTCATCACCGAGGACTTCAAAAATGTAAATATCAAAGTCGTCTGCTGCAGATGTACGTATTGTATGTGGGAAAGGGTTAAATTGATTTAAATAAATAGTATATATATTAATATTATAAACTGGGGCCTATTCATCGCAGCTACAGTTTAACCCTTTCCCTCATACGACAATTCTGCAGCAGACGACTTTGAACATATTTTGTCAAAACATAGAAAATCTCCATAATTGAATGGATAACCTATGACAAAAAGTGGGAAACATTGTGGCAAAAGGAGAAATTGCACGTTTTGTGCAATTTCTTCTTTTGTCACTATGTTTTCAAAAAGCCGTCTGCTGTAGAGGCGTCAGAAAGCGTCTATATGAGGGAAAGGGTTAAAAATATGTATATATATATGTATATAGCTCTTCAAAAGTCGTAGCATTCCTGCGAGAACAGCGAGAAATCGATGCTTTGCGTCACGTACAACTGCATGTGACAATTTGGAACTAGTACGTGTTTTTCCACGTGAGTCTAAAAATAGACACTTTAAAATAGATTTTTAGCAGTAAGCTATCGATCCTAGAAATAAGAAATGTTCGTGAACGAAGTTTTATAAAAAGTAAAATAATGATCATAAGCATGCTGTTTGGGTTTAGATTAAGTGTAACATATTAAAAATCTGATAAGCTTGAGTGTCAGTTAAATAAATATTTGTTTATAGAATTGCTAAGCCGCAAACATATTTTCATAGCGAAATTATGAATTTGTGACAACGAGTTTCTACTCCTTTATTCAACCAGATGGTGATAATTCCCAAACAAGACAAGAAGTGCAGTGAATATTGGAAGATATAAATTTTTAAAAATTATTTTACAAGTGAAATATTCGAAAAACATGCGACAGAGCTGAAGCAGATGTTCTGAAAAGGGTAATTATTGCTTAATTTAATCGAAAACACCGCTAATGTCTTTAGTAATGTGCAGCACTTCACTGACGTGCGCCTTGAATGTAAACATTTACAGTATATTGAAACGAGTCGGGCGATTTCGGTTCTTATTTTAAAATTACTAGTCCAAATGATTAAGACTCCAACTGTATTAAAAATTGTAGTGAATTACTTGAATGAATGCTTGTTGGTTAGAAATTCATTGTCAAATGATACTTGAGTTATCTCATACTTATCCACTGTCACTCCTACATTCAACATTGTACATATTTAATTGTAATTTGTCTGTATTTTGTTGCCATAACCATTTATTGTTAATGTGTTAGTGCTAATAAAGTTATTATTATTATTATATTATTATTATTATGAACTTCCTAGAATGACATCGCATAATACGAATTTTTTCATTTTTCATAATGAACATGGTCAATATAGCCTAGGCTTATACACGGTCTCTGTAATGAAGGACTTATTAATTAAATGACAACATTGAACAAAAACCAGGTTACCCTGTGCACTAGTCCAGAAAGACATGGCATATGCTCATCTTTCATTTTGTAAATATTCTGCATACACGGTCGGTCCTTCTAAAAGCCACGAAGAACTACTTAATTAGAGCTAGCTACAAAGAAGGCACTAAGAATGTTAGAAATTAATTTATTGTTAAATAAAAAAGACATTTGTAACCAGTGTAGTTACAGATCAGACATATAGATTTATGTTGAAGTGTTGAAGATTTGAAGTTGGGATGAGAGTCATATTCTATACATGTAGTCCAAATAATTAGGACTCTCTGTTTCTTGTTTTATCATCTTGTCATTTATTGGTTGCGTATGCAGGATAATTACAAAGGGAAAAATGAGGATACACAATGTCTTTCTTTGTAGGACTATAGTCTAGTATATTCTATCTTGAAAACCAACATGCGGGTATTTATTAAATTGTGACGGTCAAATTTTTATTTATAAAAAAAATTAAGTGCTATACAAATCAGATAGATTACAAATAAGCCAAATTGTTCAAGGTTGGAAGTTGTGATGGAGAGGCCATATAATGTCAATAATACGAACAGCAATCTACGCTTAATCATGAAAACATTCATACATGATGTATCATGTGAGATGTAGAATATTGAATGATCTCACTTGGAATATATGCATCTGTCATTTGGGGATCACCTTGTAGAAGAAATGGACATAGAACAGCTTGTAAAATTAAACATGATCTTAACCCTTTCCCACATTCAACACATCTGCAGCAGACGACTTTGAAAACATAGTTAATACAAACCTGAAAAATCTCCATTAAAGAAAGCTTAATTGTTAAATAAAGTTGAAAACAATGTGGCCAAAGGAGAAATTGCTGAGCACTTTCACCTTTAGCCACAATGTTTTCAAAAATCGTCTGCTGCTTTTACGTCAAAATGCGTCTGTAGGTGGGAAAGGGTTTTTCTTATAGTGATACATTTGTCCATTTTGGAAACCAAAGTTTGAATACAGTAGAGCAAGGTCAGACGTTATACAAACCTATATACTTTTAACTTTCTCGGATCAAACTTCAATACAACTACTTAATATTAGGAAAGTTGCTACATCTCAAGGGTACATAGATATACACTTTTCAGGACCAGGGTTAGAACAGAAAATAGAAAACATAACATTAACATAAGGATCATGACTTTAAAAACATCTACTAATCGAGACAAAATATGTTAAATGTGTAAATTTAATTAATAAATATTGAATAGAGAATGAGATTTTTTTTACTTTACCAACAATGTTTTTAAAATGCGTCAAGTGCTGATAGTAAAAGTCTAATTCTCTATGTTTATCATTGGAAACATATATCAGGATTGTTTGTTTACATGTTAACTTGTATTTCATATGTACTAGGGTACTAATTTAACAAGACATTGATTTCCAGTTTAGTGTATTCTAATATCAACAATTTAAAATTTTGTAATTTTTAATTCTAAAACGGAATTTTCTAAAAAAAAAAATGCTTTTTTTTCGACATTATTACTGCAGCGCCTTTCCGCCTACTATATTGAAGGCCTAATTTAGGCTACTTCAAAATTTGTAAAAGCCCCTATCGTTTCACAATGATGTGAAGAAAACTCACAAATGAAATGCAAAAAATCCATAGCAAATGATTAATGAATGAAATGTATGCTTGCATCATCTAATAGGAAGAGCATTATATTCAATTCATGAAGTAAAATGAATTGGAGTAAACCATCTTCATAAGAACTTTTTATAGTAAGTCTTCCAAAGGAAAGAAAGTCAGTAAAACATTTGATATCATCAATACTCTTTAATTATCGAATGTTTGACAACTTGGTCTTTAAATATAATACAACAGAAATTTAAGTGTAGTCCATTCTTGTGTCGAAGAGATCAAGTTGTGATCAGGAGAATGTGACATCCGTACATGATGAGCAATTTCTCATTTGGCCAAAATGTTTTCTACTTTATTTAATTACTAAGCTATCATTTATGGAGATTTTTCAAAAATATTTTACTCTGTTTTTAAAGTCATCTTCTGCAGATTTGTTGTATGTGGGTATGGGTTAAATTGATACAATCATGTAGTATACTTATTGAAGAGAGTTGATGATAGCCTTGTGCAAAAAGAGAAATTACTCTAAATTTCAAATGTTGCGCAGAAAGAGAAATTACCCTAAATTTCAAATGTTGCTTGCTGCACATAAAATTAATTTTTTTATGAGGTAAAGTGTGTTAAATTGCTGATGTATTGTTTACACTCTAATTTCAGATTAATTGAGATTTTATCCTGTAACCATGGCTTCCCAGGAACAGGGATGCAAAACATACAAAGTTAAATCACAAATAAAGTAAGTGATTGATTGAAATGACTGCAGTGGCTCAGATAAGGGGATTGTTTTATGTTCTATAATCCTTATTTGACATTCAAATCCTATGTTGTTGGTACTGAAAAGAATTGTCTCATTGAGACAATTCTTTTCAGTACCCACAACATAGTGTTTTCTTTAATAATAAGAGAGAAATGGTGGCAAAAAGGGCTGAATACCCCTCCTTATCTGGACCTTTGACTTTATATCGTTGATTGTTCATGTTAACATAGATGCATATTTAGAATAGAGCAGCCAATTTTTGTGTGTTCAAATTTGTTACGTGGTGGATTAAATTCCCATCAAACTATTATATAATTATCATTATATGACCTTACCTTTTTCAGGAATCAACAAGGACTTGAAGGTGAAGAATTCAAACAAGATTTTAATTCGATGTACAGGTATGTTTTCAGTCAATTTTCTAATCTGTATTGCATAGAAATAGATGTATAGTTGCTGTAGTATGATGAATTTTAGTAAGATGAATATGATCTCTGGTGTCACTGTGTGCAATTTCTGTTAGTTGAATAGAATCTCTTGGTGTCACTGTGTGCAAATTATTCAGTTAGCTTGAACGACTTTTGCAATGACTCTGAAAGTATAAAAGGAGCAGTGTTGGTGACACTTAAAGCATTGATTCTTTTCTGGCTGGGGACTAAATAAGAAATAAAACTGTCTCAGACTTTGGTATTGCTTGCTTTCAAACATTTTTTTCTTTTCATTGACAGTTCAATGAGTAGCAGTAACTTCACCATGTCCTGTAGCGGTGTGGATGAGCAGGATGGGAAGGAACCCTCCACCAGTGGTTGCAGGTATGAATCTCTGACAAGCCTCACAAATACAACAACTGTACAGTACAGACATGTACATTTTATTTAGGACGGTCAATTACCTGATTTAATAATTTAGAGTTGTCTGCATAAGAAAAGATCTTGCAAAATTGATCCGTTCCAACAAACAACAAAAAATGTATTTGGCGACTTTGAAAACTTTTGATGAAAAATATGGTAATTATCTCGAAGAAATAAAATAGATTATTGAATAAAGTTTAAGTCATTGTCGCAAATGAAATAAAAAGCAAGTTATTTATGAACAATTTATACTTCTGTAACATTGAAATCAAAAGTCTGCTGCTGTAAAGGTGTCTTTAATGTATGTAGGAAAGTGTTATCTATAGCAGAAAATTATCAATTTAGCTTTTTTGCTGCAGAGGAATCTGTATTAATGATCCAAAGTTATCCTGCAGTGTGGTGTGATTTTTAGTTTATTAAAACACTAGGTATAAGATTTTAATTTTAGTATTTATATAACTTCAAATGATTCTCAATTTTTTTTTATTACCTAGCTTTAAATAAGATGTATTTTAAATTGCAGCTCATTTTTAGCCCATGGTCAAATAGACCAGAAGGCGAAGAAAAAGGAGAGAGTAAAGGAATACTTGAAAGAGCTGAAGTCTATCATACAGCCTTCTAAAGGGGGACGAGGCAGGATGGGAACTCTCTCCACATTAGAACATGTCTTATCCAGCATGAGGAAAATGAAAGGTAAAGCAATTGACCTCTTCCCACATACAAACGAATCTATGGCTGACGAAAACAATTAATAAAAAACTATGGATAGTCGATTTAACCCTTTCCCACATGCAAAAACTCTGCAGCAGACGACTTTGAAAACATACCCAAAATATTTAGGAAACACGCTTTAAATGAAAGTACAATAATTGAATAGACTCTGTCTGCTTCAGAGGCGTCAGAAAATGTTTATTTGAGGGAAAGGGTTAAATAGAAGTATAATAAAAGAACTGGACTGTAGACAAAAGAAGAAAATGATCATTGCTTTAGAAGAGCTTGTCCACATGTACAGTGCTTGCACCAACTTTTGTCTGGTCTTCAGTCACAAAGCATTATTGCATTAACCACTGAGGAATCCGACGTGGTCGAGTGGTTAGCGTCGGGGATTTGAAACCGGGTGTCCTGGGTTCGATCCCCAGTCACGGCACGGCGATCATGGTGGAGTGCCCTTGGGCAAGGCACATTTTCTAGCCTAGTACTGGTTTGTTTACCCAGGGATCATGAATTAATGAACTGTCGCCGTGATATAACTGAAATAATGTTGAAAGCGGCGTAAAATCCCAATAAAACAAAAGCATTAACCACTGAATAAAATGTTGAAAACCATCTTGGCAGAAAGGTTGAAAATTTATTATTGAATGAAGTTAAAACTTTCGTGGAAAAGGGAAAAATATAACAAATGGCCTGATTACCGTACCTATTTAACTGTCTGTTAGCTTTCATTTTAAACACCAGTAAATGGTTTTACAGCAAGAATGAAGTTGGCACCTGATTTATTGTTATTTATATTTCTTTTGTTCCAGAAGGCAAGACAAAGTCAAAGATAGACAAAAAGTCTTTACCTGCTCCGTTGATAAACGATATGTCCACAACACAGTGTGACATGATGCACACAGTGTATGAATCTGACTCCCATGAGAGCCTTACCAGCGAGTCCTTAAAATCAAGTGTAAGTTTTAATTAAGATAATATTTTTGATCATAAAATAAAAGTAGGCATGGTGAATTTAACTCCAGAGGGAAGTTAATGCACACTGGTTCAAACAAAATGTAATAAGGCAGGGGAAAACAAAATCAAGAATAAAGATTTTTTTAACTCGGCTCGTAATAAGGTTTGTAGATTGATTCGTCCATTCTCAATCATTTATAGTTTAGATGAAAACAGAAAAAATGTGAAAATATCAATACAAAGAGTGAAAAATCTCTATAAATATAGGCATACCTATCAAAAAGAGTTGAAAACATTAAGGAGAAGGAGAAATTGCTCAATGAATAGAAGTGACTATAGAACTGGCTATATGCTCATATTTCTGCATGCAAAACGGCTAATTTTTTATTCGTTTTCCCATGGAGGGGTTTACAAATAATGTAAATTATTATGTTACTTGCAGGATGAGGTGAGGATAGTCCTGTCTACCAATGACCACACAGTGCAAAGTGTCTCTAGTAACATGAAATTTGTGTTGGGATATCCAAAGGTAAGTCAACTTTTAACCCTTTCCCACATGTGACAAATTTGCAGCAGGCGACTTTGAAAGTTTCTTGGCAAAAATGTGAAGAAAATTCTCCAGATATGATTATTGCTCATAACTTTAGCCATTTTCCACATACAGAGGCTTTCTAGTAGAACATTGGAAGCGTGTTTGCATTTAGATTTAGTAGCCCTAGTTGAGATGTGATCTTTTAGCAAATGTGCTATATAAGTTATGAAAAAAAAAAGTTTGTTTCTCTCCATATTTTTCTTATTACACAACTAGACCCTATGTTCAGTGAGATGGTTCTTCTTACCATGAACTAAAAAAGAGTTTGAAGGTCAAATAAAGATTTTAGCATATTTATGAAATTTACAGCTTATCCAACTGTAATAATGATATAAAAATTAACTTGTTTGTATTTTACAGGAAAGCTGGATAGGTCGTTCCTTAGATGACTATATCCACAAGAAAGATCTTATAACATTTAACAGTTTTCATCGAAATGAGTGGGATTCTGATTCTTGCAGTGAGTACACAGGATATGATCAGAGCTCTTTATAAGGGATTGGTTTCATATTACTGAATCCTTAATTGACAATCACACTCTTTTTTATGGGCACAGACAATACAATGTAGGGTTTAATTTTCTTATAGGTGAGATATTGAGACCAGTACATTATATACTACATAATTATTTAGGCTTGAGATAAGCCGAAAACAGTATAGAGCCTGGTCAGATGACTTTGCTTCACAAAATAAATTCCAGCAATCAAAGGGTTAATATTGTACAACCCCAATAAATATTTGAGTAGAGCGCTGTCCAAACCAACCTTAGTGCATCTGCGAACAGTGTGTGACCAGACCAGCCTGTACAGTCTTGTATTGACCTGGTCACAAAGCACTGAAATATGCTTTCAAAATTAAGACAATTATTGTAATTTATTATTTACGGACATTGATAAAACTTCATGTTAGTTGTGTTTTCAAAGCATTATATTGTATTGTAACAAAGGTGATGATGTACACATTTTTAGCTCGACTATTCGAAGAATATGAGAGCTATACTACTCACCCTGGCGTCGGCGTCGGCGTCCACGTCACACTTTGGTTAAGGTTTTGCATGCAAGTTCTTAAATACTACATGTATTGCATTGAAACTTTCTACAACCCTACCAAATCATCACACCAATGTAGATTATCAAGTTAGATAACTCTATCCTGCATTTTATGCAAGTTATGGCCCTTTTTTACTTAGAAATTCTGGTTAAAGTTTTGCGTGCAACTAAAGTAAGAGTCCATATCTCAGTATTTAATTGATGCATTGTATTGAATCTTTATACAGCACTACCCAACTATCACACCTATGTAGATTATCAAGTTAGATAACTCTATCCTGCATTTTATGCAAGTTATGGCCCTTTTTTTACTTAGAAATTCTGGTTAAAGTTTTGCGTGCAACTAATTTAAGAGTCCATATCTCAGTATTTACTTGATGCATTGCATTGAAACTTTCTACAACCCTACCCAACTATCACACCTGTGTAGATTATCATCTAAGATAACTCTATCCTGCATTTTATGCAAGTTATGGCCCTTTTTTACTTAGAAATTCTGGTTAAAGTTTTGCGTGCAACTTAATTAAGAGTCCATACCTCAGTATATACATGATGCATTGCATTGAATCTTTATACAACCCTACCCAAGTATCACACCTATGTAGATTATCAAGTAAGATAACTCTATCCTGCATTTAAGGCAAGTTATGGCACTTTTTTTACTTAGAAATTCTGGTTAAAGTTTTGCGTGCAACTAAATTAAGAGTCCATATCTAAGTATTTACTTGATGCATTGCATTGAAACTTTCTACAACCCTACCCAACTATTACACTTATGTAGATTATCAAGTATGATAACTCTATTCTGCATTTTATGCGAGTTATGGCCCTTTTTTTACTTAGAAATACTGATTAAAGTTTTGCGTGCAACTAAATTAAAAGTCCACGTATCGGTATATACTTGATGAATTCCATTGAACCTTTATACAACCCTACCCAACTATCACACCTATGTAGAATATCAAGTTAGATAACTCTATCCTGCATTTTATGCAAGTTATGGCATTTTTTTAACTTAGAAATTCTGGTTAAAGTTTTGCGTGCAACTAAATTAAGAGTCCATATCTCAGTATTTACTTGATGCATTGCATTGAAACTTTCTACAACCCTACCCAACTATCACACCTGTGTAGATTATCAAGTATGATAACTCTATCCTGCATTTTATGCAAGTAATGGCCTTTTTGGACTTAGAATGTAAGTTAAAGTTTTGCAACTACATTTATAGTGTAATCTCAGTAACAGCTTGAAAAATTGTATTGAAACTTTATACAACCTTTCCCAATTGCACAACTATAAACACAACCAATTAAGATAACTCTATCCTGTATATGGTTCAAATTGTTGCCCTTTTTTTACTTAGAAATTATGGTTAAAGGTTTGCATGCAACTACATTAGAGTCCATTATCTCAGTAACTTAAATAAGCGGTGGAATAGTCGAGCACGCTGTCCTCCGACAGCTCTTGTTAAATTTGTTATCCCTTCTTTTGTTTACAGTCCCAGATACAGAATCAAAGATTTTCTACTTCAGACTCAGGTAAGGTACTTTTTATATCCCCTTTCCACAGTGTCCTAGCGTACAGTAAGCCGAAACGGAAGTTGCTGATCTGTACGCTGACGATCAGTTAGTTATTTGTATCAATTTACCATACCACGGCGTGTATCTTGAATCAAAATTTGTTCTAAATCAGGTTTTTGGAAGGAGGAATTTTTAGGGTGAGTGCAACAGTTATTTTTACTTTTACTGTGATCATCTTTGCTTCAAATAAGGTGTAGTATACTTGCATTCGGCATTCGTTCTCAGTTTGATCACTGCCAAATTGACGAAACGGCCATAGAAAATTTGACTTTGTGTTCGCATATTTCACTGTGTATGTAATTTCTGGTCTATTATTGTGTTGGCGTGGAAGGAACAATAATGTGTCCGGCACATAGGCTTCCTTTCATCAAGATTAAATGACAAGATGCCGAAAAATTGACAGTTTTGATCAGTCACTGCGAGTGACGTGACTGTACGCCTAATTGCATCTGTACGCAATCGTTAGTTGTGCGAACGTATGAAAAAACTGTACGCATACCGTATATACTCAGTTATAAGTCGCCCTCGTCTATAAGTCGCACCCCCTACTTCGAGGCCTAAAGTCTAGGGTTTGATGATTGACCCTCTTATAAGTCGCAGTTAGATTTTTGATTTTGTTCACGTCAAAACCCTATGACAAGCAGCGAGATATAACCCAAGTCATCATGATCGAGCATCAGATTTTTTGTTTAAAACATTCATATAATGTCCAATTAGTTTTATGTAAGCATTGATTTATAGTCTAAATAGATTTTACTATCATAAGAAGCGAGATATATAACCTTAAGTCATCAAGATCGAGCATCAGCTTTTTGTTTACATTATTTGAACATACAATGATGTCCAACTAGTTTTAATTTGTTTTATCTAAAGAGATTTACTGGGGAATACATAAACCGGTTTTGTCCGGTCACAAAAGGCCCCAGGTTATGTTTAAACACACTTGTCTTGATTAACCCTTTGTTTTATCTTTTGTTTCTTTTTCATATTGAGATCACCCTTTTTAATAAAAATCCACGGTTCAGCGACCTCAATTCTAACAGTCAAATAATTCTAACACAACTGTCGCGTGTAAACCACACAGGTTTAAATTATCATCAAGCTAAAGGTGTTACATGTAAAATTACCCGAGGTCAAATTCTGCAGACGTGTACGTATTAGAGTGGGTAAAAACCGATAATTGCATTGTTAGCAGTTTGTATTTAAAACACTTTAGCTACAGTTATTGTCTTTGTTACGACTCTCAAATACTGCAGATGTATCACAGTGGTAAAAGCCGATAATTGCATGTTTATCAGTTTGTACTTAATACACTTTAACGTCAATTATTGACCGTGTTAAATCACCCCGTGTGTAGTCTTGGGATTGTTTGTGGATTAATTATGACAATTTTGGTCCGACTTTTTTATCTCTTTAATTGGATCTGTGTTTGTTTTTTGCTTTCTAATGGTTTAATTTGGTACCATCACCCATGCAGGCCAAAATCACGGTGAAATGGGTCTTGTCGTGGCCATTATTATGGCTTCTTTTTATCACCTTCTGCAAACATGGACTTTCTAATTAAGATAGTTTGACAGCTACGTGTGTACGTGTCTACACAATGACAAATTATCACTTTCCCGCATGCAACAATTATGTACAAGGGTTAATAAGGGTTACAAATCAATGACTTTTTGTTTAAAATAAAAACAACACTTTATCCTGAAATATAAATTAAAGTTTATTACATTATTTTTTCAATCACATATAAAGTGACATACGACCTAGTAACAGTATTATGGTCTGTATATTTACGCATCTGGCCTTGAGCTCCGCAATTTATATTTTCACAAAATTCAAAATGGCTTCCAATCGAGCTGAAATCGAAACAATAACTTGGAACAAATGACTTTTTAAATGTACATTCATAAGTTATATATTTTTTCTAGTGTTTGTTTTTATAAACAAATCAATTCTATAAGATATGTTTCTTTCAATCAAACTTGATTTATTCTGTTAAATCATCATTTAAGTCGCCCTATTTATCAATGACCGGCCTGCACAGTTTTTGACGATCGGTGAATTGGAGGGTAATTTTTTCTGAATTTTTGCTTGACCCTCTTATAAGTCGCTCCCCCCACTTCAATTTCGATTTTGAAGGTAAAAAAGTGCGACTTATAACCGAGTATATACGGTAGTTGTCGAAATTTCCTATAGTATTTTTGATACATTAAATGTTTTAAAATAGCATTAATAAATTATTGCACGTAGTTATTAATTTGTTCCTGGAAAGGTGTACCGAGGCGTAAAGGTACACCGCAAAACGTTGTTTTGTCGATAGATCTGTCTTTCCCTTACACTTTTTTACACTGCCTTAGACATTTTGTTTCACAAACTTACCCTGAACAACTCTACCTTATATATTTTTCGGCATGAGCTGTATAAGATGGTTATCGACAAAACTGCTTCGTCATTCAGTCCTTATGAAATAAGTGGACAAATAAATACATAACAATACTCGCGTCATATTATAATGATTCGGACATATTTCTTTGAATATTTTCTAATTTCTTTTTTGGATTTTGGGTATATAGCGTCATTATAAGAAAGGCTTCAAAATTACTTTCTCGTCGTCGTTTAAGCATGCTACAGCGATATATATATAGAACTGCAAGACATATCTCTTTAAAGACAAAGGATATCTTTCACAGCACAATAACTGATCCCCGTACCTTTGTTTTGTGTGTGAAATTGTTCATACGGTGTCTGTGCATCTCAAAAACAAAAAGCAGTTGTGTTTGATGTCATTTGATGCATTTTGTTCCTTTTTTTTTTTTTAAACACATGAATACCTTATTAATTACAGTTCTTTCTGTTTAGCATTTACACGTCCAGCAGGTCTGGACAATTCATGATTCACGCATGCTCACATTTCCCAATATTCTGTTTGCTTAGTAAAACAATTTGACTACCGTATATACTCGGTTATAAGACGCATTTTTTTACCTTCAAAATCGAAAGTAAAGTTGGGGGAGCGACTTATAAGCGGGTCAAGCAAAATTTCAGAAAAAAAAATACCCACCGAGCTACCTATCTTCAAAAGCTGTCATTTATATAAAGAGCCGATTTAACAGAATAATTCAAGTTTGATTGAAATAATAATAACATATTGAATTGATTTGTTTAGAAACCGAACAGAAGAAAAAATATAATTATGAATTTACACTCTTTTGTCTTTATTGTTTAGATTTATTCATGATCGGAAGCCATTTTGATTTTTGTGAAAATATAAATTGCGGCGCCGAAGTCGAGATTAAATAATTGTCTAAAATGCTAATCTCTCCTAAGGCTATTCTTTACACGCGACAAACAGTTTAAGGGCTAATGCAAGTCGGTTGTAACTACAGCCTATTCCAGAAGAAATTACAACCGTTTGCATATAACCATCGAATTGGAGGTACCTCATTGTAAATTGTGTAGAGACTAGTCACTACCACGTATTTGTAATTTTAAATGCAGATGTAGCATACAGTGTTGGAAAACGTTGTGAGAAAAAGAGATACTGCTTTTTATCAGCGATGCATCCTTTCCTTACATTTTTAGCTCACCTGTGCACGAAGTGCTCAAGGTGAGTTATTGTGATCGCCCTATGTCCGTCGTCCGTCAACATTTTCTCCTCTGTAACCGTTGGGTCAACTAGGATGAAACTTCACAGAAAGCATCCTCTCAATGTCCTCACCAGAATTCCTTAACATTTTTGGGATCCATGCAGAATTCTGGTTTCCATGGCAACGAAATGAAAAAAACTTCAAAATTCTTAAAAAATCTTCTTCTCCGAAAGTGTCAGGCCGATTTTCAAATTATTTTGTAGAAATGTTCCTTAGGTGACCCTCTATCAGATTCCTTCAAGCCATGTCGATTGGTCGAAAAACATGGCCGCCAGGGGGGGCGGGGCTATTTTGCCGTATATGGCTATAGTGCAAACTTAAAAAATCTTCTCCTCCGAAAGTGTCAGGCCGATTTTCAAATTATTTTGTAGAAATGTTCCTTAGGTGACCCTCTATCAGATTCCTTCAAGCCATGTTGATTGGTCGAAAAACATGGCCGCCAGGGGGGGCGGGGCTATTTTGCCTTATATGGCTATAGTGCAAACTTAAAAAATCTTCTCCTCCAAAAGTGTCAGGCCGATTTTCAAATAATTTTATAGAAATGTTCCTTGGATGACCCTCTATCAGATTCCTTCAAGCCATGTTGATTGGTCAAAAAACATGGCCGCCAGGGGGCAGGGCTATTTTGCCTTTTATGGCTATAGTGAAAACTTAAAAAATCTTCTCCTCCAAAAGTGTCAGGCCGATTTTCAAATAATTTTGTAGAAATGTTCCTAGGGTAACCCTCTATCAGATTCCTTCAAGCCAAGTTGATTGGTTGGAAACTATGCCCGCCAGATGGCGGGGCTTATATAGCTAAAGTGAAAAAAAAAATCAGGTGAGCGATTCCAGGGCCATCATGGCCCTCTTGTTTTATCTAGTTTCAAAGCTGTTAAACAAAGGAAAAATAAATACCATGCCCTTTTAAATCCTTTTCAATTCAAAGTTAATTTGTCCAATTTAAAGAAAATGTAGTAATTTCTCCTCGGAGCGCTATCAAAAGAAGTCTGCTGCAGATGTGTATAAATGCATGTTAAAATTGGTAAGAGTGAAATCTATATAGACCTTTATTTCCGCAAACCATTTTCCCCGACAAATGAGCTACGTCATAAAAAAGAGTATGTGCAGTTTATTCACAAGTATTACCAAGCTAATAGGATCGTATATTTAACATTAATTTATATACATGGGTGTTTTTCATTTGTCGCGGCTGAATCAGCTGGTAAATTAGTGACGTCATTTATTGAGCCCTGTGTTTTTCACGCGACAAACATTTATAGGGCTAATGCAAATCTGTTGTAACTACAGCATGTTCCTGGAGAAATTACAACCGTTTGCATATAACCATAGAGTCCAACCTTCTTTCCACAGATCTTTAAAACCCTTGTCTTCACCTATCTGTGAATTACACACACTTTTAATAAACTTCGTCAATGCAATAACTTTTGACGCATTTGCAGCAGACAGCTTTTGAAAATATTGTCAGAAAAGGAGAAACATGTATTTTCCTATTTAATTCATGCATCATACGCATAATTGTATTAATACTATCAAACTCCTGTGTTTGTTTTACTTTTAACTCATCATTTTTTGAAAACATTGAAAGGATTAATTTTCATGTGTGAAATCGGACAAATGGGGCTTACACCGAGACACCGACATCAACAAAACCCTTTGTTCATGTTTCACGCTTTGATTTTTATATATTGAAACAAATATTAAGAAATTTGGACTAGTTAGTTTGGCTTATTTGGATTTATAAAATCAGGTTTGTGCATTATTATCTTCATGTATCATTATCCAGTTTTAGATCGAGAACCATGTTTTATTGAAGTATTTATCGTATTTGTTTGACATGAATCTTTTTCGAAATTTTATTTTTTCGTGGGGGTTGAAAAAAATCTGAGAAATCTGACTGCGTCTTATTAGAGAGAACAGCATAAAATCCTAGATTTTAGACCTCAAAGTAGGGGGTGCGTCTTATAGTCGAGGGCGACTTATAACCGATTATATACGGTACATAGGGATAGTATGATACCTCTTACTTACTTTTGTTAATTATACCGGCGGTGTGTTATTTCCAGGCGCATCTCTGCTCTGACCTATCTTATTCATTTGTTATAATCTTTCACAAAAGAAATGCATTACAATTTCATGCAATTGAAGCCTGTCGGTTTTCGTGACATTTTAATTACAGGTAGCAATTTACTATGCATTGTTTTTCTGACTTATACATTTCTATTTGCAGATAAAGATGTACCGGTGTTTAATGTGCACGCTGCTGTTCGAAACATTTTCAGAAGTAATAGATCACTGTATAATTCGACATGTCGATGATAAACTAAAATTTCAAAAACTCATTCAACAGACAGACAAATGCATTACACTGTGGCAAACGAAAAATTTCAATATCATACCAGTAGAAGTACAAAGATCCGGTTCATACATTTACAGCATTAATGACAAAGAAACTATTAAAGTAGCCAAGCTGAAGGACCCTTTGAATGACCCGTCACAAAAGCTAACATCAACAAGTCAAAACCCGAAAAAGCTAAAATTATCCACTTCAACACCAATTAAAAGCAACACATCAGAACAATCTGAGCAAGGTAAACTAAATATCGGCCTTTGTCAAATCAAGCTCAACGGAAACCGCCACTTCCGCCATTAGCATTGGCACAGGGGTCGTGAATAGCGAACACACGGACGCTTGGCTGATACATAAAAATAGAAATGTGCTACACACAGTAACAAAAATCACATTTGAATAATTATGTTGTAGTTGGACACTAACTTTTATACCTGATAAAAGTCCTACAATAAAACAAAATGCATGTTAAAAATAAATAACAATAAGTTGAGCCATTCTATGTACCCTTAACACAACATGCGTATATTCAATTTTTATCATATTCATTGTTATAATGACAAAACCAGCGAGAATAATATGCAATATTTAAAAACAATATACGACAAAAAGAACCGAGGACAACAGGTTACTGATTTATATTACCTACATAAAACAATTATCACCTGTAGGTTTAGACATTTACCAAATTGTATACGCAAACTGGACTTCGACCTGGGCTCATGATTATAACAGCCTATTCGAAGTGGTCCAGTATATAATGCCATAATATGCTAAATGTCTAAACTCTACGCCTTGAAGTTTCATAAAAGAAGATTTTTCAATATAAATATATGTTAAAATGACATGACCCAAGGGCAAAGACAATTTTGACCCAGGGATTTGAACAATCTTGGTAGAGGCATTATGATTTCTGAGAAGATTTGTATCAATTTTTCCTATACAAACCCTTAATTTTAAGTGACGCACAGGGGTGGTGGTCACTTTTGACCTGGGTAACATAATTTGAATTATCTTGGTAAAGGTCTACTTGGGCAATGCACATGCTATTTCAATCATTATGTCAAAGTATTTTATGTGTAGAACATTTGGCGAACGTATGGATTACGACATACATGTACGTAGAAAATGATTGCAATTATTCTTGTAAAGGAAAATACACTAGCATCATAGAAACAAATTGGATATTTACACTCGTTTCACAAGTAACTTCCTGTAAAATACAATTACGTCTTACAACATCATAAAAATAACAAAACAGTGGCGCGACATCGATAAAACATTATTCAATCGTGAACATTAGACTAATTGAAATTATAACAACTTATGAGACTTCCTGTCCAAATTTTGCTTAAATAAGATCTTAATATAAAATTGCTGACAAACAGTCCAGACTGCTTTCAAACGTATAAATGTATCATATTTTACAGCTTTTCATCCGAATCTTTAAAAAAAGATTAAAGACATGTGTGTAAAAATCAACAAAAACAAAAGATACATGCACGTGTGTACCTTACTACAGTTTTAATCACTTTGTGCCACATGTTTAACATGATACTGAAGACTGCTTCTCCATTTGAACAATTTGCCGCAAAGGTCACACCGATATTTCTTAGAACCATGAGCTCCATTCATGTGTTCTTTCAAACTTTTCTTATTCTTGCAATTAACATTGCATTCTTTGCATGTTAACTTCATTTATGTTGTGTTGTTGTTTGCGTCATTCTTATATTCGCAGCTACACTTATGTGAAACAAGGCTAGCTCTGTGAGCGAAACTCATTCCGCAAGAATTACACTTTTCTTTCAGTTCATGAAAATGCGAATTCAAATGTCCCCTGTAGTTCCAAAGTTGATTAAACCCTCTGTTGCAATTACTACAAGTGAATCTAAATATGTTCTGATGTTGAGACTTCACATGTATGCTCAGTCCATATTTGGACAAATATTGCTTCCCGCACTGGTCGCAAATATGATGTTGTTTTTCGGCAGATTGTGTAGGATTGGCTGTTGTTGTAGGTTTTATGTGTACAGTTCTGTTATGGCGCCTCAAATTGGAAACATGTTTTGTGCTGTAAGTACAAACATCACACTGATGGAAAGTGACGATTTCTTCAAATGACTCGTCACAAGGCGTTAGTTCAAATGACATGTCCATCTGTAATATGAAAAGAAAGTAAGGTTGTTATATGTAGGTTAGCAAACCTGCGCGTGACTTGTGTAGGTTGGACAATGGAAATTTAAATTCCATGTTACAGCTCAATGTATTTCCTTACGTATACATCACGCGCAGAAAACCGAAAGTAGCATAACGGGATGTACAGTGTTTCAAAAACACATGCATGTCTGTCGAGTGTGTAAAACAATATGGTGGTTGTGCAAAGAATAATTAATTTCAAAATCTTTTCAACCAAAATTGCTTACTGATCGGTTCTTTTATTTACTGATACCGAACTTTCTTCAAAAAAAGTTTAACGCTAATAATGTCATGTTCATGGACAATAAATATGACCAGTGAGTGCATGATTAGGCTTGAAAACCCGATGCTAGTCAATCGATCATATTCATTAAAATTCGGAAACTAATCGTACAGTCTTGAATTGAAAAGTTGCAAGTAGGCGTACAGTCACGTCACTCGCGGTGACTGATAAAAACTCAATTTTTCGGCATCTTGTCATTTAATCTTGATGAAAGGAAGCCTACGTGCCGGACACATTATTGTTCCTTCCACGCCAACGCAATAATAGACCAGAAATTATATACACGGTGAAATATGCGAACACAAAGTCAAATTTTCTATGGCCGTTTCGTCAATTTGGCAGTGATCAAACTGAGAACGAATGCCGAATGCAAGTATACTACACCTTATTTGAAGCAAAGATGATCACAGTAAAAGTAAAAATAACTGTTGCACTCGCCCTAAAAATTCCTCCTTCCAAAACCCCGATTTAGAACAAATTTTGATTCAAGATACACGCCGTGGTATGGTGAATTGATACAAATAACTAACTGATCGTCATCGTACAGATCAGCAACTTCCGTTTCGGCTTACTGTACGCTAGGACACTGTGCTTTCGCCATCCTCAATAAAAAAGGCTCAGCAGCAAAGTCTTAAGTAAATGCCACATCTGTCTGTGGAAAATACTTTAACCTTGTTTTGGTGGGGGTTGTGGAGAAAATAGGCACAGTAGAAGCAAATTCTCCTTTATTCCTTCAACATTTTAAAAAGCCATTTATTTCATAGGCTTCACAAATTGTTTGTGTGAGTTACTTCTTGTTTGGAAATTTCTTATAATAAACTTGAAATAAAAGGACAGAGACGTTAAAAGTATTTAACCTATTCCAACATGTAGACACACTCTGATGCCTATGAAGCAGACAAGGTATGAAGTCATTGTTGCAAAAGGAGAAATTTTGCCCCTCATGAGCAAATTCTCATTTTGCCACAATGGTTTCAACAATGTTCAATAAATATACTTTTATTTATCATTATAAGATTTTCCATACTGTAGCCTAGATGTTTTCAGAGTCATCTGCTGCAGACTTCACATATGTGGGAAATACTTAAAATAGTGAGAGGAATTGTTGCAATTAATTGCACTGAATCAATACCTGATATCAAAGCTCTAGAAAAGGGAGCATGTTTAATGTCCTTAATTTCTTATTTGACCTCTACACCTTCTTTTGTGGGTGCTTGAAAAGCATTTTCTGAGCTATGACTATTTTTTTAGTACATAAAAATTAAGGATTTTCTTGGAGAAAAATATGAATGTGAAAGAATTCCTTCATTATTGGGCATCCTGGTTTTGACCTTTTTATACTCTTTTAAATTGAGAATAATATTGAAAAGTGATTGAAAACATGGACACATGAAAGTTTTATTTTGAAACTAATAAAAAGAATTTGTGGGAAAGGAAGCATTTCATTTTCATACATCATATCCTATTTTTTTCAGAAAATTCAAAGGTCTTGGAAATTCAGGATTCAGTCTAAGAAAGCAAGATAATTACATCCCGTTTCAGTGTATGTTTATGTTAAAGAAAATGACCGGAGCTGAACTGAACAAAGAGGGATCCTATTCCTCCAGCTGGTTTGAGGAGACGTCCACTTCGGGGAATTCTGGTTGCCAGGAGGCCATGGTGCCCGTATTTCCTTCGTCTCGAGAAGTGAAGCAGGGCTCTGTACCGGATTGCAAGAAATTGTATACTATATTATATTGTGTGCCATTAGTGAGTCCCTATTCAGGTAAGTGTTAAAGATCTTATTAACCCTTTCCCACATATAGACGCATTCTGACGCCTTTAGAGCTGAGAGACTTTTGAAAAAATTGTGACAAAAGGAGATATTGCTCAATACAAGCAATTTCTCCTTTTGCCACACAATGTTTTCAACTTTGTCCAGTCTTTATACTTTTATTTACTGAGAATTTCCATAGTAGTGTATTGCCTAGATGTTTTGATAGTCGTCTGCTGCAGATTTGTTGTATGTGGGGAAGGGTTAAGGAGGAGTAAACTCATCCTTACAGTTTCCCCTAATGTTGTAGGTACTCAAAGTAATCACCTCAGTTGGAAGTTTCTTTAGAGTAACCGCTATAGTATGTTTTACAAAACATGAAATATTACCCCCAAAAAGTGTCAACGAAACTATACAATGGTGGGGCTTTTCACATGTACTTTATTTGTGAAAACAATGTCCATTGCATCTTTAAATATATATTTTGTAAGAATAATTTCTCCTCTTCCCTCAAAGTGTTCAAATCTTTCAAGATTTAAATTTCAGAATTTAAATTGTTTTCTTCCATTGATTCCAAGTTTCATAAAAGAGTCATACATTACCGTATATACTCAGTTATAAGTCGCCCTCGTCTATAAGTCGCACCCCCTACTTCGAGGCCTAAAGTCTAGGGTTTGATGATTGACCCTCTTATAAGTCGCAGTTAGATTTTTGATTTTTTTCACGTCAAAACCCTATGACAAGCAGCGAGATATAACCCAAGTCATCATGATCGAGCATCAGATTTTTTGTTTAAAACATTCATATAATGTCCAATTAGTTTTATGTAAGCATTGATTTATAGTCTAAATAGATTTTACTATCATAAGAAGCGAGATATATAACCTTAAGTCATCAAGATCGAGCATCAGCTTTTTGTTTACATTATTTGAACATACAATGATGTCCAACTAGTTTTAATTTGTTTTATCTAAAGAGATTTACTGGGGAATACATAAACCGGTTTTGTCCGGTCACAAAAGGCCCCAAGTTATGTGAAAACACACTCGTCTTGATTAACCCTTTGTTTTATCTTTTATCATATATAGATAATCTGCTATATTAAATTCGTCTCTTTTCCATGATGTTACTGAAGCAACTGAAAACTGTTGTAAACATTGCTAATTCCACCTTTGTTTGGTAATATAGCTCTCATTTATGGAGTTTATTCCCGATATTGTCAATTTGTTTCCAAGGTCGTTTGCTGCAGATTTGTTGTATGCGGGAAAGGGTTAACTGAAGGGGTAGAGGGTAGATGGAGGGAAAAATCGGCGTTGCATAACTGAAATTAATTCGCATACAGTGATAATCTGCTAACTCAGATTAAATTCGTCCTTTTCCCATGATGTTTCTTAGGCAGCTGAAAACTTTTGAAAGCAAGCATTGCTAATTTCCCCTTTGTTTGATAATATAGCTTTCGTTTATGGAGTTTGTTCACCCTTTTTAATAAAAATCCACGGTTCAGCGACCTCAATTCTAACAGTCAAATAATTCTAACACAACTGTCGCGTGTAAACCACACAGGTTTAAATTATCATCAAGCTAAAGGTGTTACATGTAAAATTACCCGAGGTCAAATTCTGCAGACGTGTACGTATTAGAGTGGGTAAAAACCGATAATTGCATTGCTAGCAGTTTGTATTTAATACACTTTAGCTACAGTTATTGTCTTTGTTACGACTCTCAAATACTGCAGATGTATCACAGTGGTAAAAGCCGATAATTGCATGTTTATCAGTTTGTACTTAATACACTTTAACGTCAATTATTGACCGTGTTAAATCACCCCGTGTGTAGTCTTGGGATTGTTTGTGGATTAATTATGACAATTTTGGTCCGACTTTTTTATCTCTTTAATTGGATCTGTGTTTGTTTTTTGCTTTCTAATGGTTTAATTTGGTACCATCACCCATGCAGGCCAAAATCACGCAATTTATATTTTCACAAAATTCAAAATGGCTTCCAATCGAGCTGAAATCGAAACAATAACTTGGAACAAATGACTTTTTAAATGTACATTCACAAGTTATATATTTTTTCTAGTGTTTGTTTTTATAAACAAATCAATTCTATAAGATATGTTTCTTTCAATCAAACTTGATTTATTCTGTTAAATCATCATTTAAGTCGCCCTTTTTATCAATGACCGGCCTGCACAGTTTTTGACGATCGGTGAATTGGAGGGTTAATTTTTTCTGAATTTTTGCTTGACCCTCTTATAAGTCGCTCCCCCCACTTCACTTTCGATTTTGAAGGTAAAAAAGTGTGACTTATAACTGAGTATATACGGTATGATATAAGAAAATTGATTAAAGAAAAGTCTATCTTTATTTATAGATTGACTTTGACGGCTCTGGTGAGACTGTGTGAATGCACAGACTCACCTGAATCTTCACTGTACTCGGATGCAGTAAAACCCTAAATGGCTAGATGAAGCTCAAATTTATTTTTTTAGGGACCATAACTCATTTACCTGAAGTAAAATCCTTTGAAACCAGACACAGCCTGTTTTGCAGTTACTGTCATGTCCAACCAAAGTAAGTACGCATTTTCTAAACATGTAAGTATACCGCTGTGGTGTCAGGGATTTGGAACATTTCCTAGCCTAGTACTGGTTTGTTTACCCAGGGACAATGAAAAAGTAAACTATGCATGGCCATGTTGTAAGTGTAATAATGTAAAAAACTCAATAAAACAAATAAATGTTTATAATAAGTAAAATGCTTTTCCACTCACTGATATAAATTTCAAATAAGAAAAGCCAGGCTCAGAGTAGTTTTCTAAGTTAAAGCAGAATATATATGTAGTGCTTGTGATATCAATTTCAACTAAATATGTCACCACCTCGTTGGTGTAGTGGTAGGGCGTCCGCTTCACATGCCAGAGGTTTGATCCCCAGCTGGGTCATGCAAAAGGAATGGAAGTAATGGCTGCCTTCCTTGGCGCTTAGGGTTATGTGCTTAGCATCACAGCTGACTAGCCATTGTCAGATTAAAAGGACCAGTGTACTGGTACGCCTAACATAACTGATAAAATGTTGAAGGTAGTATAAAACACCAAACAATCAAAACCATTAAAGTCTTTTCTGTTTTAAGGGTAAGAAATGTACAAGGGAAAAATGTTACTCATTAAGATTAAGCATTATTCATTTGGTGAACACAGAAAATAATTATTTCTACTTGCAGCTTATATACAATGTATACAACTATCCATACATCAATTATGTGAATTATCAATCAATGGTTGATAAAGTTTATTTTTCCATTTACAGTACAGTACCACTGTTAGGATATCTACCACAAGAAATGATTGGCGTTTCCATCTTTGATTTCTACCACAATGACGAATTATCAGAGCTATTTTACATTTATCAAAAAGGTGGGTATTCAGGAAGAAACTTTCTATAGGTGTAGAGGTAACAGCATTCACCTTTGGAGTTGGAGATCAGGGTTTAATCCCGATCAAGTCGAGTCATAGCTTATAGTTTATCAAAATATAATGAGTAGTTTACACTGATATTACTGGAAGGCTTCCTACGTTTAGGCTCATTTTATATCAATTATTTTGTGTAATATGCAGTGATACCCCTTAAAAGCTTCCTACTTAGATGCTGATGTTATGTCAATATTGTCTGTGTAAATTGCAGTGATATCCCTTTGACACTTACCAAATGATGTTGATGTTATATCAATTTTCTATGTAATTAACAGAATAATATCCCAGAATGGCTTTCTATGTCAAAGCTCATATTGAACCAACATTTTATTTGTAATTTACAGTGATATCCCTGAATGGTGTCCCATACAGAGGTAATCCCGTACGCTTTAGAACAAAGAATGGGAGCTGGATTAAATGTGTGACAGAGTGGTCCAGTTTCGTGAATCCTTGGACGAAACGGCTGGAGTTCATTATCGGCAAACACACAGTCATCAGGTAAGGATTATTTGTCTGATCTTATGTACACAGGCTATGATAATGAAGAGTATATAGGTCTTTACTTCTAGGTTGCTTCACAGCATCTCTATATTTACTCATTCAACCCTTTCCTATATACAGACGCTTGCTGATGCCTTTGCAGCAGACATTTTTTGAAAACATTTAGGAAAAGGGATTCCCCTTTTTTGAGGTAGTCACTGTACCATACAGCAAGGGGACTAGTTATAGGTATATCTGTATCAAAATATTAAGTTACATTGATGAGGTTTTACTTAATATTATGAAAATACCGGAAACCCTGGGAATTAAAATGAAGTAATTTTGAAGTTAAAGACATTGTTGACATGCTTATATAATGTCAGCTTATCTGAACACTTTTCTTTTATGTTTCCTTGTTTTTTCTTTTATTTTGATTATGAATTTTTGAGTATATCATAATAGGTGAGGGTGCTCGTTCGGATCAACTTCGCCTCTTTTTGATATTTGACTAGAAATCGTCAGCGGTAACATGTGTCATGTGACCTCTGTGTGAGGAAATGAGTTTAGGAGCGTTCGCTTCAACATGTAAAATAATTAATTAAACTGTGTTTTGAATTTTACCTTATATGTTACATAGTCACTTTCCACTTTTTTTTAATGGGTTAAACTTGCATTTTACTTATACACTTTATATAATGGATATTAGGCGTGATCTTGTTCTCTTTATTATCGGCGTTAGAAGAAAAGTATATTTTGGTAGGATAATAAATGGTGGATAAACTAAGGATATTTTCTTACAATTGCCGAGGACTCAAAAATAAGAAAAAACGGTTTGATATTTTTAATTTGTTTAAGGAAAAAAAAGCTGATATTTTGTGTTTACAAGAGACTCATTTTGTTGAAAACATGGAAAAATGTATATACTCTGAGTGGGATGGAAATTGTTTATTCAGCCATGGCAGATCAAATTCAAAAGGCGTTGCTATACTGTTCAATAAACGTTTAGACATTAAAATCTTAAATATAAATAGAGACAATAACGGACAATATTTAATCATAGAATTACAATATTGTGATACCAAATTCCTCTTAAGTAATTTATACGCTCCAAACATAGATGACCCGATCTTTTTTGAAAATGTTTTCGACATTATTGACTCTTTAAATGACTCAGACAATATCATAATGTGTGGAGATTTTAATTTAGTTTTGAACCCTTCAGTAGACTATGAAAACTATAGAATAAATAACCATAGCAAAAAAGCGAGGGATATTGTTTTAGCAAATATAGCTTATCAAGACCTTCTAGACCCTTTTCGAGAAATACACGATAATATGAGAAAATATACGTGGAAAAGGATGACAACTTTGCAAAGAGGTCGTTTAGATTTTTTTCTAATATCCAGTAGTTTTAAGCCGTTTTTAAGAAATTGTGACATAGATATTAGCTACAAGTCAGATCACTCTATTATTGTACTTGATCTCGAATTTGCAATGCTTCAACATGGAAAAGGGTTGTGGAAGTTTAACAACTCTTTACTTTATGACGCAGATTATGTAAACTGTATTAACAAAAAGATTGACGAGATTATATTACAATACTGTGTTCCGGTTTACAGTAATGATTTTGTTGCCACTATGGATAGATCGGAAATACATTTCGTTATAGATGATCAACTTTTTTTGGAAACATTGTTGATGGAAATCCGTGGTAAAACTATTTCTTATTCTAGTCATAAAGTGAAGGAAAGAAATAATCGGGAACAAGAACTTATTTTGGAAATATTAAATTTAGAATCAAATTTGAATGAATTAAATAAAGAAATGTTGCTATTGAAACAGTCGGAATTATCTGAATTGAGAAAAAACAAAATGCATGGCTATTTCATCAGGTCAAGGTCACATTGGATTGATAATGGAGAAAAAACTACCAATTACTTTTGTAACTTAGAAAAACAACATTTCTCAAATAAATCTATTACATTTATTGAAAAAGATGATGGTACACAGGTTACTAATCAAAAAGAAATACTACACGAAACAAAGTTGTATTATCAAGATTTATACAATACTCAGAATACCTCAACGGATTTTGATTTAGAAGCAGATTTACAGCATTGTGCTGTAAACAAACTAAATGATACACACGTTAAGAGTCGGGAGGGTCTCTTGGGCTATAGTGAAGTTTCAAATACTTTACGAAATATGAATAATGATAAAAGTCCAGGTAGCGATGGCTTCTCTACAAACTTTTATAAATTATTTTGGAATAAAATTGGACACTTTGTTGTAAGATCTTTGAATCATGCTTTTATCTCAAATACTTTTTCAAATAGTATTAAATTAGGAACAATAACATGTATACCAAAAGGCAATAAAGCGAAGCAATTTCTTAAAAATTGGAGACCTATTACTTTACTTAATGTATTATACAAAATAGCTTCAGGAACTGTAGCCAATAGACTTAAAACCGTGTTAGACTATTTAATATCAAACGATCAAACTGGTTTTATTAAAGGACGTTTTATAGGAGAAAATACCAGATTAGTATATGACACAATGAAATACTGTGAAGAAAATCATATCCCAGGTTTCTTAATGTTAATCGATTTCGAAAAAGCGTTTGACTCTTTGTCTTTTAATTTTATAGAAAAAACTTTTGATTTTTTTAATTTTGGCGATATGTTCAAAAAGTGGATAAAACTATTCTTATACAATACTCAAGTCTGTGTCCAGTTAAATGGCTATTTATCTGATTTCTTTACAGTGAAAAGGGGCTGCAGACAGGGGGATCCGATTTCACCATATATTTTTATACTCTGCTCCGAAATCCTAAATATTAAGATAAGAAATAATAAGAATATTACAGGCTTAAAAATCAAAGACCAACACTATCTACTTACACAATTTGCCGACGACACCAGCTTGTTTTTAGACGCAACGGAAAAGTCGTTAAATAACGTGCTAGAAGTATTAGACAACTTTTCTATAATATCCGGTTTAAAAATCAATTTTGAAAAAACAGAGCTTATTTGGATTGGGTCTCTTAAATACAGCACACGTTCTATAAAAACTAAATGGAAACTATCATGGGGGGAAACACAGTTTAAACTGCTTGGAATAAACTTTGATGTCAATCTTCAAAACATGCAGGATTTAAATTTTGATCCGAAATTACAAAGTATAAAAAGAAGCATTACGTATTGGAAAAGGAGAAAACTAACTCCAATTGGGAGAATAACGGTAGTTAAGACGATTTTAATTCCAATTTTAACACATTTATTTATCAGTTTACCATCACCAAAAGATGATTTCATCAAACAGTTAAACGACATACTATTGGATTATGTATGGGAGGGTAAAGCCAAAATTAAACGTTCTGTTTTTATAAAACAATATGCAGACGGAGGTTTAAAGATGATTGACATCAAAAGTTATATTTCTAGCATGAAAATAAAATGGTTAAAAAAATTATTAATTCGTGAAGAAAGTAATTGCTACAAGTTAGTTTACAATATTTTTGATGTTAACAAAGTTTTTAATATGGGAAAAATATACTGTGAATACGTATCAAAGAATATAAGAAATGAATTCTGGATAGATGTATTGAAGGCATATGTAATCTTTATGGAAAAGGTACGTTGTAATGATTGGTTTAAAGTTTTACACATGCCTTTATTCTATAATGAACATTTTCTTATTAATTCAAAACATATTTTTATCGAAGATTTCTATAACCGAGGCGTAAGGCTTGTAAAGGATATAATGGATGTAAATGGAAATTTTCTAACCTTGGAGAATATTGAAAACATTATGGGAAAAAGAGTCAATTGGCTAGTATTACATAGTCTTAAGAAATTCTATAAACTCCTTTATATCAAAGAACAATATTGCAAAAACTGATTTTCCGTTACATACAGCCCATAACCCATGTATCAACTTCTATTTCTACGATATTTTAATAAAGACTGACTCGAACAAATTTGTCTATAATACATTAACATATAATAATGAGGTGCCAACAAGTCAGAAAAAATGGATGGTATTATTTCCAAATGAAGACATTAACTGGAAAACAAAATATTGCAATGTTTTCAAATGTACAAATGATACCTATATACAATGGTTACAAACCCAAATAATACATAGGATATTACCAACTAATTCATTATTATATAAAATGAAATTAGTAGATACAAACTTATGCAATTTCTGTTTAACGCAAGAGGAAACATTAAATCATTTATTTATTGACTGCGAAAAAGTTAAACCATTAATCCAAAACATTCAATTAAATATCAATGAAATATATCCAAATTTAGAGATATCAAATATAGATATTCTTCTAGGTTGCGATAAGAAAGATTTTAAACTGGAAACTCTAGTATTAAATGTCATACGCTATTTATACTCATGTAAAATAAAAATAATTTTTCCATCTTGGTATGGTTTAATGAACAGCTTACATCTAGCTTGGAGTATATACAAATCGACCAAAGCAACAACAAAAGACATAGAAAAGTGGGCAGTTGTAAGACATCTGATTCAAGATCATCCCTAATCTCTAATAAAAGATGTAATAAAAAATATGCAAGTTTGTTTTTTCTCATACCTATATTTTTTGTATTTTTTTTCTTTATAACCCAGCCATCAACCCAACACCATTGTTTTTTCCCGACTTTATTTTAATATGTCCTTTATATATATAAACTATGAACTAAAAAGGAAATACAATTGTCTAAAATGTATACATATAACTTTTGAATTTAATTACAGTATTACAGTATAATATACAGATATCTCTTCCTTATTTTAAATAAACAAATCTGCAGCAGTTAACTTAAAAAAGATCAGTCTTTCAATATACAAGGCATATGGAAAAAGGAAGAAAATTGCGTTTGGAAAAAGAATTAGTATGAACTGTGTTTAACCCTTATCATGCTGCAAATAACTCTTAGAATACATGTACATCTGAACACAGTATAGACCAATAATAGATTGTACATATGTACAATGAGTTATGGGTTTGTATTTGTGGTTTTTTTTTTCTGTTTTTTTTTGACAAATTAAGCTTTAGAAAATCACCAAAGAATAAAATGAACAATAAAAAAAAGATGATATGATCTGCAAATCAGAGAAAAACTGTTATACAACACAATTCAGCATGATTGGGGTTTAGATGAAAAATACGCAAACTATTTTTGAAAAAACATTTGTATGTATGTATTTATTCTTATATTCTTATGATAAATTTGAAAATCTTGATGTAAGGTATGAGAGAGGATGGCCACGACCTCTCCATACCTATGGACGTGGCAAATAAAGTTTGGAAAAAAAAAATAAAAAAAAATAAAGACATTGTTGAAAAAGTTATAATCAATGAAAGGTGCTGCATTTGTCTTTTTGGTGATTTAAATCATCAGGTTATGTACATCAAAGTGTTTGAATATCTAAGAACCTGTCTATTAACCCTTTTCAACATACAAATGATTTCAGACGCCTTTTCAACAGACAACTAATGATTGTAATAATTGTAATAAGGTGAGAAATGGCTCATAAAGTGTAATTTCCCCTTTTGCAAAAATGTTTTCAACTGTTCTAAAAAAAATACTTTCATTTACTTTCATTTATGGAGATTTTTCCTAATTACCAAAGTCATCTTATGTGTATTTGTAGTTTGTTGGATAAGGTTATCAGGGGTGAGGATAACTTTTGCAGGAAATTTAGCAGAATAAAGGTTTATAATAATAAAAGGATAATGAGGACAGTTGTTCTTGTCATTTTTAGGGGCCCAGAACACCGAGATGTGTTTAGTGAGAATTTCCACATGCCGACTTTAGAGGAGACACCGGAAACAGTGTTACAAGCCAGGCAGAAAATCAAGGATCTTCTCCTACAGGTAATATATTGGCAGAGTGCCTTTATCAGTTTGAGTGAATACCTCCTTTTCCCATAATATTTACTCTTTGTTGCCAACTAATCATATATAATGAACCTTTTTTAGACCAATTGGTCAAATACACCATTGGCAAATTGGTCACACGCCTTAGGAATAAATGGTGCCATGCACAAAATTATTTAAAAATAAAAAGATCTTGAATTTCTCAGCTGTTTGGAAATGTAAGGAACTTTTGTGCATTCAAAAACAATTCATTTTATTGATTAACACTAATCGAGTTAAGAAATATTGATATGCATTGCAAAAAGTTTGTAACGTGCTCAACAAAGTAACTTTTCTGAGCTAGATTATCGCACACCTGTTCTGATATTCTCTCATAGCAACAAAGGAACATTCTTATTTTACCGGTCAATTGTTTCATAAAATAAACCCGATTGCACTTGATTCTGTTGTCAAAATTTTGTATTTCAAGTGGAATTACGCTAATGGAGTTAAGAAATAAACAAAGTTCATTCATATTTAAGTGGTTTCCTGAAACTGGGCCGGCTTCTCTTGAGATAAACCATTTTTTTTAAGTTGTTAGTGAGAATGGAAGGAGTGAGGATGACAATGCTTATTGTGATCAATAAGACCTTTTCCTTGGGGAAAAGCTCATTAAAATCAAAATTGAAAACACTATTGGATAAGTAAACGTGGTTGATACTTGAAAGGCAATTATTTTGAGTGTCATTTAACTCTTTTTCCTCAAACAAACAAATCTGTAATAGATTCTTCAAAACATTTAGGCAAAAACATTAAAATCTCTATGGCAATAAACACAATTGTTCATGCAGGAAAAGGGTCACAAGTTTTTACATTGATTTAGATTTCTGAAATGAAAGACTGAATGTATTTTAAAATTCCTTTTTTTCCCCGCAGCCTGTTGAGACTGTTTATGTCGGAAGTAGTCAAGAAAAAACGAATGCAAAGGGTAAAGGGAAAACCGTTGTTATCAGTGGTAAGTTGTTTGTAGTGCTATAAATTACCTTTTGAAAGTTAACAGCCTGAATGTTCTTTTTCACAGTTTACTGCATGTAAAACTCTTAACCTATATAAAGTCAAAATTTATACTCACTTTCCCACATACAACAAACCTGTAGCAGACATCTTTTAAATCATCTAGGCAAAAATATGGAAAATCTAAACAAAATAAAAGGTAAATTGTTGAAAAGAGTAGGAAACAAGTTGCATAGGGAAGAAATTGCTCAATTTCTCAATTTGTCACCATGTTGCAAAAGTTGCCTGCTTGAGAGGTGTAAAGCATCTGTATGAAGGAAAGGGGGGTTTAAAGCGAAATAAATTAAAGGTGAACATTTGTATTGGAATTAATTCTTGACCAAAGCATTTATGTGCAGTCTGATCTGGTTCTTCTGTGATTTTGATTTTCTTCATGGTAGGTGTTATCCCAGTAGGGACTGGACTGTAAGTTGCCTTTAACCCTTTCCAAAGTGCAGTCTTATTTTGACACGTCTGCAGTAGATGATTTTTGAAAAGATGGCGGTGTCAAAAGGAGAAAAATTGTTTTTTAAGATTATCCATATTTCGAACACAAAATATTCAAATTTGTCTGCTGCAGATTTGTAACAAGTGGGAAACGATTTAAATTTCCTTAGGCTCATATGACATGTCACATAAATATTATGTTACTCTGATTTTACCACAGAGTTTTAAATCCTTAGTTGACCTGTAAACTTTTTGTTGTGGGTACCGTACTCAAAATACTTGTGTGACTTAGACAATTATTTTGAGTAGCTACAATTCATGGTTTGGTTAAGTAATAAGACAGATGAGAAATGAGCGGTTCCACGAGAGAACCAACATTATGGACTCTGCGTAATGTATCGACCCAGATCAGCCTGCACAGTCCCTTCTCAGGCTGATAGAGGTATAGAGCAATGATTCTTGAAACAGAAAATCCACAGGAGGCGAAAAGTGTCTTACGGGGTTATCCAGCATGTCATGCTTAGTCAAAACTCAACGCAGAGTCAATGATATTGGTTCTCTCGAAATGCCGCTCAAATGATGTTGATAAATATTTAACCCATTCTTACTGAGGCCTCCGTTTCATTTTAGATCCAGCGGAAGAGATTCCAAAGCATGCAGAACCTGTTTCAGAGACAAAGAAACCAGACACAATATATCCACATGACCTTGAAAAGTCAAAGCTACACTCAACTGGGCTTATCTTTAAAACTGCTTCGATAACCAGGGCATATGATCAACTCAATTACACAAATGGCATTAAAAAGTAAGTGAAACCTTCATAGTCTTGAAGAGATGTAAATTCATGATGAGCTTTTTCTACTTTTGCCACTATGTTTTTTCAAAAGTCATCTTATGCAGATATGTCAATTGGCGATTGTTTGTGAGAAATGGTTAAAATAAAAGCATTGATTTGATTTTGTGAAAAATGAGTGATTGGAATCAACTAATTCAATATGCTCTTACATTTGTGTGATCTAATTTTGTCACGTTTGAGCAAAGACTTTTCAATTATTTAATATTGCAAACTTTTTTTTAAAACAATGGTGATGGTACGGTTTGCAGGATTTCTGCAGGATGATGGTTTACCATTCAATATAACGTTGATATTCTCTCTTGCAGGTTCCTTCTTAGTCAGCCAAGATGGATTACAAGTGATTATGATGTAAAGAAAGGATCGTTGTTTGATAATGAGAAGGAAGAGCAAAAAAGAGGTAAGTCAATTTTTCCTTGATTTTATGTTTCTCCTGTGAGTCAAAGCAGCATGATAATCAAAATCCTTAGAGTCCCCCCCACTATTTTCATCAACGCAATCTTACTTTCAGTTTAGCGATTTTTGGGATTTAATTACACAAGCATCCCTTGTTTAGGCTTGAACTGTATCAGCATCAACAGAACTAGAAGGGATTCGAGTTGATGAGTTGTTTTCATCGATCTTCTGCTTTTTAATGGCAGAACATAGCTAAAAATCAAATCGTTCGCAATTGTTTTACTTTCCACTATTATGAAAAATATATGCTGTTGCCGGTAGATATAACAAATGAAAAAGCATCTTCTTAATCTGTAAGCCAATGAAAATTAGTGATAGATAATGAGCAACTGGGAAGTTGTCTAATGCTTTACCGAATACATTTATCACTGTCGTCTGTAAAATACGCTTACGAAAATGGATCTGCTCGTTGGCCCATCTACAGCAATTTGTAAGTGCCTTTTTCAGAAGTGAGTTATTAAATGATAATTGAAATAATTGACACTTGTTGTTTTGTGATTCCAGAAAGAAATCTTGAGAAATGGATGCATAATTTTGATAACATTCTACCACCGAGTAGTATTCAGCTGACATCTGCTGATTCTAGAAGCATGCCTGCACTAAATAGTGAATATTGGAAGAAAACCATTAGTAAGTATCATCCAAACTTTCACTCAAGTCAGAGCTCTATATCTTATTTATCAGGAGACATTTTATGATCCTTTCCAGTATAAAGTGTGTTTCAAGATAGAATTCGCTTTAGAAACCATTTCTTGTTTTGTGACTTTTATAATATCCCTGTAAAGGCAGACGACACAATAATATATTTGTGTTGATTGTCTTGGCAGCGAGCCACAAAAGGACACTCCTTTATCGTTCCTCCAAAATTCTTCCTTCCTATCATGCTTTCACTGATTGGCAGATGACACATGAGTTCCTTCAAACAAACTTGTTTAACATTTACTTTGGTTTTTTACAATTTTTTTGTTTATTTATCAACAAAATCCAAATTTCTTGCCTTCAATTTCAGTTCACTCTGATACAGACTTTGATTTCGATATCAGCGTCCCACCAAAACCACCAAGCTTTGGTAGCAGTACAAAGGTATGTACAGTCAACCCTGTTCTAAAAGACCACCCTTGGGAAGGGAACAATCTGTTCTTTGTTCACAGGTGGTCTTTAATTACGTAGTCATTTATGCAGAAAATGAGTAATTGGGAAATTAAAAAGTGTGGTTGCTATAGACAGGGAATTGCTAAACAAAGGTGGTCTTTAGGACAGGTTTGACTGTATTGTTAAAATAATAGTGCCAAATGTGGCAAAAGGGAATGTTTTTGTGTGTATGCAAAGGGCTAAATATGGATGAAGTGGTAATTTGTCAACAGTATCTCTCTTATTACCTAACAAAACCCTGTGCTGCGGGTACTTAAAAGAATCGTCTTTTGTGTACCCACAACATGACGTTTGAAGATCACATATGTCAAGTCACAGGAAAAGTGACTTCCAGAACTCTTCTGTTGTCGGGATAAACGGACCAGTTGTTGAAAGTTGCATAAAACACCATGCAAATATGGAACCTCTACAACATCAGATGTTTCAGACGAGGCTGATCTTCCATGCTCATTTATCCTTTCGCCACAATGTTTTCAAATGTCATCTGTAGCAGATGCGTCTATATGTGGTAAAGGATTAATACTGAAGTCTAGACTTTGGATATTCTAATAAAAAAATCCTCGATATCTCACAGTAAGTCAATTGATGAGTTTCTTTATTTCAGGTACTAGTGTCAGAGCAGGAGCATAGAGACAACGAGAATGCTCTTGACCCAATGGGACTGCGGGAAATCTCACAGGTTCCTCCGACATCAAGTCACAATGTCGAGAAGATGGCACCCCTATCACCCAAATCATCCACTAGTTCGGCATCAAGTGAAAATAAAAGATTCTTTACGCTTACCAGAGACACTCTAATGAAACATACTGTTCTACAAGAACAGTTATATCTTGCTACGGCAAGTCCTGACCGTAACATTGTGTTCATAAGTGAGTCGCAAAACTGTGAAAAAGGAATCTCAAAAAGGCAGAGACAGAGTTTAAAGCGTTCACATTCCCCGGATCAGTCAAGTGCTGAACCCTACAAATCAGGACGCCTCGCTGAAGACGTAGTAGGTATTTCGACCGTGTCGATACTCAACCCGTCATTTCCGCTGTTGCCAACTTACAATGAGAGCCAGTCAGATAAGAATATCCCAAAAAGTGCAGGTAGGGTACCAGTCTCGGTGCACATCTTTCCTATTGTATTGTTGTGTCCGACTGCATCGTCAAGTTCGAGTGTTGTGTATACATCTGACCAATGTAAGATGATGCCAACTAGTGGAAAACAGCAGCTTCCCTATTACATGTCTGGTAAATAGTTTGAAATATAATACAATCATGTTTGACCCAATCCTGGATACAGACGACTATAACCCTTTCTCACATATAGACGGTCAAGCTTTCTGACACCTGCATCATACAACTTTTGGAAACATTTTGGCAGTTATATGATTTTCCATATTTTTCTCCAGATTTCCCCAAAGTCATCTGCTGCAGAATGTTGTTTAACACTTTCTGACGCCTTTGCAGCAGATGATGTTTGAAAACATTGTGGCAGAAAAGAGAAATTGCTCATGATGAGCAATTTCCCCTTTCGCCACAATGTATTCAACTCTATTTAATGATTAAACTCTCCTTTGTGGACATATTTCACATTTTTGCCAATTTATTTTCAAAGTCTTCTGCTGCAGAATTGTCGTATGTGGGACAGGGTTTAGGGTTAGGATCCCTCTACAGCAGACAGATTTTAAAAGAAATTACAAAAAAGAAAGTCTAGATCAAAACAAAAATTTGAATTTTCTAGATATATGACTGTTTTCCTTAGATGTTTTCAAAGCAGAAAACTCTATATGAATCTCTTACCATGGAAAACAATTTTGGAAATCGAGAAATTGCCCACAATAAGCGTAAAAGCAGAAAACTAAACTCTATATGAATATCTTGCCATGGAAAACAATTTTGGAAATAGAGAAATTGCCCTCAATAAGCGTAACATGAGAAATTGCTGTTTTATGCAACTTTAATGCAATTCCCCTTCAATATTTTAAAAAAATCTGCTGCAGAGGCATCGAAAGTGTTTTGTTAAACCAGATGTGCTTTCGGTCATTCTGTTTAAAAATGAAATACTTGCATCTTTGTTGTGAATGTTTAATGGTATTTTATGCATGCTTATCCTTCACCTTTCCCCGATACAGAAAGTTGTTTCATGTCTTTACTCAACACTTTTGTGAAAAACGGGATATTGCTCAATGCCTTTTCTTACAATAGTTTCATCTGTTTCAAAATTACACTTTTGAATTTCTAGAAGTTTTATTATACCCTATATGGTTTTCTAAGTAGAATGTGTGATATAAGTTCACCTATCTTTAAGATTGCTTCTGCTTTATTATCTCCCCTGGATGTGTCCAGAGGAACTCTTGTTGTGTTGAAGCTTTGCGAGTGAAATCATCTTTATGGATTTGAAATTGAATAATGTGCCAGCGCTGCCAATGCAATATTTGTCATATCTTAAAACAATTTAAAAAAGTGGTGACAATAATTTGAGATTGTTGAAATTTAGAAAAATGGGTGACAATAATTGAGATTGTTGAATTTAAATGATGATGTGTTCTGTGATCAGGAATGAACAGTCTTTCCAAGCAATTGACTGTTTTTCCACTTAGAAAAATTATTGGCGGAAAACAAATGACGTCTGTTACACTGAATTTTTACAAATATTGGAAAGATTGTTGGCCAAGCTGGGGTTGGAGCTCACAACCCCTTGTTTGACAACCAACTGAACTACCTGGGCTCCACATCAAACATTTGAAAACATCTAGGCAAAAATATGGAAAACTTTTATAAATGAAAGTTATTATTGAATAGAAATGAAAACATTGTGGAAAAGAAGTAAATTGCCACAACCAATTTCTCCTTTTACCACAATGTTTTCAACTCTATTTAGTATTAAAACTGATTTATTGAGATGTTTCTTGGTTTTTAACTCCACTGGCTGAAAGCCAGTCGAGCTTATGTCATGGCGAATTGTCCGTTGTGCGTGCATCTGTGTGTGCATTAACTTTTTCCTTTAAATGACTTCTTCTCCCTAACCACTTGGTCAATTTGGTTGAAACTTCATAGGAAGCATCCTCTTAATGTCCTCAAATTTGTTTGATCCATCCATAATTCTGGTTTCCATGGCAACCAAAAGAAAAAAATAGTGAAAACTTAAAAAATCTTCTTCTCCGAAAGTGTCAGGCAGATTTTCAAATAATTTTGTAGAAATGTTCCTTGGGTGACCCTTTATTAGATTCCTTCAAGAAATGTTGATTGGTTGAAAAACATGGCCGCCAGGGGGCGGGGCTATTTTGCCTTATATAGCTATAGTGAAAACTTAAAACATCTTCTTCTCCGAAAGTGTTCAGCTGATTTTCAAATAATTTTGTAGAAATGTTCATTGGGTGACCCTCTATCAGATTCCTTCAAGCCATGTTGATAGGTCTGAAAACATGGCCTCCAGAGGGCGGGGCTATTTTGCCTTATATGACCATAGTGAAATCTTAAAAAATCTTCTTCTCCGAAAGTGTTGAGCAGATTTTCAAATAATTTTGTAGAAATATTCCTTGGGTGACCCTCTATCAGATTCCTTTAAGCCATGTTGATTGGTTAAAAAACATGGCCGCCAGAGGGCGGGGCTATTTTGCCTTATATGGCTAAAGAGAAAAAATCTTCTCCTCCAAAAGTGTCAGGCCGATTTTCAAATGATTTTGTAGAAATGTTCCTTGGGTGTCCCTTTATTAGATTCCTTCAAGAAATGTTGATTGGTTGAAAAACATGGCCGCCAGGGGGCGGGACTATTTTGCCTTATGTAGCTATAGTGAAAACTTAAAAAATCTTCTTCTCCGAAAGTGTTCAGCCGATTTTCAAATAATTTTGTAGAAATGTTCCTTGGATGACCCTCTATCAGATTCCTTCAAGCCATGTTGATTGGTTGAAAAACATGGCCGCCAGAGGGCGGGGATATTTTGCCTTACATGGCTATAGTGAAAACTTAAAATATCCTCTCCTCCGAAAGTGTCGGGCTGATATTCAAATAATTTTGCAGAAACATTCCTTGGGTGACACTCTACAAGATTCCTTTAAGCCATGATGGTTGGTCAAAAACATGGCCACCAGGGGGCAGGGCTGTTTGGAGATTTGATTTTTGCCTTATGGCCGTGGAGCGATACTGGCCCTCTTGGGCCTCTTGTTTTTCAATAAGTTTTGAAAGTCATCTGCTGCAGAATTGTTGTATGTCGGTTAAAAAACTTCCCTTAGGTACACCATTCTATCAATACACTGAAAGAATGTAGCAGTTTAACCCTTTGAGTCATTATTATGTGTTTTATTTGCAGACGTTAACCAAGTGATGGTTGGTTACCAGCAGTCATCAATGATCCGTACCCGATTGACAGGTAATTCAATGCCGGTGCCCGTGCAGCAGCTGAACAGTTACATCATGCAGCAGGCCAGTGTCAGTCACTCATTGGCTCTGAACAGAATGAAACAAGATGTAAGAAATAGTTTTTGTAAGGGGATATCTCTTTTAAAACAGTCTCCATTAACCCTTTTCCATGTATACAACAGCCGAGCCCCGGTAAACATTCATTTCCATCCAATCTAGTTCATGTCACTTGGGGTCAAAATGAAGTTTTTTAAAGTGAAACACATTTTTATTATAAAATACTTACCCGTCATTCAATACCTGATTATATAATCTCCTACTGATTAATTCCATCCCAAAAGAATCCATGTAGCTCCCATGATGTGCGTACAAGTCACTTTTAATTTCCACAGTTTAGTGTTTAGTGACTATACGCTATTTCACTTTGATAAACTTCATTTTCATGTCAAAATATGTTACCCGTCATTTAGTACCTGATTGAGTTGGTAGAATCAGCTAGGAGGCTCGTCCAACACGACACTTGGTCCCAAAGAATAACGTAGCACCTGGATACCATCTATGAAAGCTTGAGGCACTACTTCAATCAACAAGGACACAGCTTAGGCAAGAAAAAGATCACAACCCAAGACGGCATATTAATAAGCTTGAGAGTTGTAGGTATGTATGATTCTCTTAGAAGCTACTAGTGGACCCAAAGAAAATAAATTTCCTGACTGCGAAGATAAAGAGCGCAGATAATAGGAGGAGAATGTTAGCTGGGACTTTCACACAGCAGGGCTTAGTATATCCTCTATTGGTACTTTGTTAGAAAAGGCCCAGTTAGTAGGAAGGGCTTCAACTTCATGCGGAAGAATCCGCAAGAAAGAAAGATCACGATTGGAAAGGTCTGAATAAGCTAGCTTAATAACAGAGGAAATCCAGCGAGAAATAGTTGCTGCTGAGATATGCTTCCCACAAGGGGTAGAAACAACCGCTTTCTTGGGCTCCTAGAACCCTCGACTTTCGTAAGATAAAACTTAAGAGACCTGATAGGGCACAGAACCCTGTAAACGTCTAAGGGGCAGCAGTTTGTAGAAAGGCTAGGAACTGTGATAGGTTCAGGAAGAGAAGGTGGGAGTGTGTTCCTCCTTGTCTGAGGAAATGGTGTGCACTAAGAGTGCAATGGTTGGGTCACCGACCCGTGAAGGTCAAAGTAAAGAGGTCTCAAGAATGAGCTGTAAAGACTGAAAACAAGTTATTTAAGCAAACAATAGTACATCCTGGGAGCTGTGCGAATTCTTTCTGCACATAATTAATCGGCAGGAGATTAAATAATCAGGTATTAAATGAAGGGTAAAGTATTCTGGACATATATAAGGAAGATAAACTGATTATTTTGTGTTTTATGCACACTTTTTAGATCACCTGAGCTGAAGGCTCATTCTGATCACTTTTTATCCGTCGCCTGTCGTTAACATTTAGCTTTAAACATCATCTCCTCCTAAACCACAGGACCAATTTCATCCAAACTTCACAGGAATGTTCCATTGGTGGACCTCTTTCAATATTGTTCAAAGTTTTAAATTCCATTGAGAACTTAGGTTGCTGTGGTATCAGAAAGGCGGCAAAATGTCCAAACTTTAAAAAATCTTCTCCTCTGAATCTGCATGTCAATTCAAAATAGTTTGGTAGAAATTTTTCTGATTAGTTGAAAAACATCCGAAAATTGTTCAAAGACTTACATTCTGTGTAGAACTTTTGTTGCTGCAGCATCAGAAATTGAGAAAAATACCCAAACTTTAAAAACCTCCATCTCCATAATCCATTTGTCAGATTCCATGATAATTTGGCAGAAATCTTCTTTTACAAATGGCTTTTACTGATAAACTATTTCTTTAACTGAGTGTCCACTCCTTGCAGTTTTATTTGAACTCCTGATCAAATTTTCACAGATATTTGCAGTTAAATATTTACTTCTAATTTACAATCATTCAGGTGATCGATTTAGGGCCATCTTGGCCCTCTTGTTCAGTGTTTCCTGGGTTAGTTACCAGTGCTACTGTTCCTTTTATTCTGACACGAGCTGACAGTGGTAATACTAACCCCTCAACCCTGAAAGCCAAGGAGGGCAGCTATTACTACCATTTTTAAAGTCTATAGTATTACCGGCAGGTCAACACTATTTGATGATTATACTATCATTTTTAAAAAAAAACACATTTTTTGCCCAAATGTTTTCAAAGTCATCTGCAGCAGATAAGTTGTATGTGTGAAAGGGGGGTTTACTTTGTATTGTACTTGAACATTGGAAGGAATGCTCAATGGTTGAATGGTTTGCTTAGGGTATTTGGAACCAGGTGACCAAGGTTTGATGCCCACTCATGAGAGTCATGGTTGAGTGCCCTTGGGCAAGGTACACTTCTGAGCCTAGTACATGTTTTTTAACACAGATCATGAAATACTGTTCAACCCTTTCCCACATACATCAAATCTGCAGCTGATGACTTTGAGGAAATAATCAAATTTAGTCAAAAATATGGAGAAATATTTCTCCTTTTGCTACAATGTTTTTCAAAAGTTTTCTGCTGCAGAAGCATAACCCTATATTGCTTAAAACCCATATAAAACAAATACTCATTGTATTTACAGAAAACCAAAATGCAGCAAACCCAGTCATCAACTGAGGAGTCTTCCAGTGAGGACCACAGTTCATCCCTCTATCTGTTGGAATCTGAAAATAAAATCAAAATGGTAAGTGTCTGTTAACATATAATAACCTAATACAAATACATTTTTAGTCGTCTATGCATGACCTGCCATGGACATTTTTCTTTTGCCAAAGAATTATGAGCAAAATCGATAATTTCTGAGCCAAAATTTGAACCAATGTGGGAAACAAATTTATCAATTTGCACATGTATAAGTGACATAAGAAGATTACATTAATGAGAAAAACTTAATTTTTGGGCGGATTGCTCTAGCAATTCCGGTCTATAGATTTGCGATGGCCGTCTGTCTGTCTATCTGTCCGTCAACATTTTGGTTAAAGTTTCAGGTTGAGGCAAAATCTCAGCACTGGAAAGGGTTACAAACTTGAAACTTTGCCTGAAGGTAACCAGTAACAAGTTGTATTGATTTCTATGGTTACTTTGACCTTGACCTTGGTTTGTTGATTTTCAAGGTCAAATTGCCGACAATCCGGCCTAATCGTCTTCAGCGATTTCTTGTTCAACATATATTTATTTTTTTCATTTCTTCGTCATTAAATGCATACAGAATTTAAATGACTTTTTAACAAGCAGGCAACTTTTGAAAAGGGTGAAAATGTCCAAAGCAAACAATTTTTTCATTTTCCCGCAACTTTTGTGTCTCCTTCCCTTGCAGAATGACACATTCAGAACACTTCTCCGTTGTCCATCCATTGTGCTTTTACTTACAGCATAATGGCAGGTCACACATATGTTCTTCAATTAGTCTTTGTTCCATGTCTTAGCAAAATTGTACTTATGGTGTATCAAGTAAAAATTAAATCCTTTACAGCATGTGCCATTATTTAGGTTTCTGCTACAAATACATTTTAGGAACTGCATGAACAAATGACTGGTTTACAGGTAGAGTTGAAAAGAAAATGTCAGAAAACTATTCATTTCTCAAAATGTTTGCTTAAGTCATTTTGGCCATCTTGTTAACTTATTTTTCATATTCATGTCTCAATATTTTTGCAAATTAATAGCAAACCCTTCGATTGCCTTCGATTGCTACAGATGTTTTGTATGTGAGAAAGGGTTTAAGCAGAGATCTAAAGAATATATAATAAACTTTGAAACATGAACTGCGTTATGTACATTCTTCTAGGTAATTTGTTTCGATTCTAAGCCTTTTCCCAAATAAAGACCTTATGACTGTAATAATAATGACGCCTCTGCAGCAGACGTCTTTCTAAAACATTGTGACAAAAAAAAAAGAAATTGCTCAAAATGAACAATTTCTCCTTTAGCCACAATATTTAAAAAAAATCCAGTAAATATACTTTCATTTATAGAGATTTTCTGTGTTTTTATCTAGGTGCTATGAATTTCAAAGTTTGCTGTATGTGGGAAAGGGTCACATATACTTCAACTACAATCATTGCTCACTGTCTGAAGTTTATTTATAGATATAGTGTATACTTGATCAGATAAGCTATAGAAACTGTATAATTTTCTTCTTTTTATTTATAGACCTACCATGATCTTATCATGCAGTCCTTGGCACAGCAGATGAGTCCACAAGGAAGAGGCTTGAGCCCAGCACCATGGCTGGAAATGCTATGTTTTACAGACAATTTACAATTGAAATACCGCATGCCAATAACTAAACATAAGCGCCAGCTGAAAAAAGATCGCGAGTCAATAGAAAAAGTAGTTCAACCCGAGTTGGTGTTTGATCAACTGGACCAGTTATTGACAGAATTGGAGAATAGTACAGTTTCACCTGTGGTAGGTATTTCTATTATGCTATTACCTCTCCGAGGAGTTGAAAACTATGTGGCAAAAGGAGAAATTGCTCCATATGAGCAATTTCACCTTTTGTCACAAAGTTTTCAAAAGTCATCTGCTGCAGAAGCATCAGAAAGTGTCTATATATGGGAAAGGGTTAAACTCTGAAATGAATATTTTAAAAAGTTTTTTATCAAAGAAATGGTGGAGTCCCAGCAACTTTTCATTGAATAACCTGTAAATTATTAACTGTTAGTTAACTTGAATCATTCAAACAAAAATTATTCGAGACACCACTTCCATCTGTTAAATAATCTTACTGATGGTCATGAAAATGGGGGCTAAGGTAGGCCATAAATATTCATTGAACAAGGAGAATTGTGGGTTTTCAAAATCCACAAATATCGGTTTTGGAGGTCAAAACATGAATTATGTCCCCAATCAAAAGCATTGCTTAGCCTGCTGAATCCATCAACCAGGTCGAGTCCTTGTAGCTAAGTCGGTAGCGACACAGGGTAGTGAGTTAATCCAAGTTCGGACATAAATCATTTGGACATTTGACAAAAGTCAATTCGCCATTCATCTTACACAAATTGGCTAATGGTATATGTGAAAAAGCAGTCAGTTGCTTGGAACTGGTGTGGGAAAGCCAGAAAACACATGGGTTGCTGAACTGGCTACCATGATATGACTGAAGAATTGTTGAAAATGTTGCTACATCCTAATTAATCCAACAACCAAACAACCAATTTGCAACAGACAACTTTGTAAACATCTTGGGCACAATATAGTAAATCTTATAAATGTAATCATTATCATTGATAAAGATGAAAACATTTTGGCAAATGGATAAATTGCTCATGATGAGCAATTCCTTCTTTTGCATAATGGTTTCAAAAGTCATCTGCTGCAGACGCCTCAAATTGTTTCTGTAACTAGGAAAGGGATAAGCAGTAAACAGTTCTTTGCCTAACAATATCTATTCTTACTGAATTGAGCCCTGTTTGATAGGTAGTCATTACTGAGGGTTTTTAATCTAAAAAAAGCCAGTCGAGCTTATGTCATGGCGAATTGTCCGTTGAGCATGCATGTGTTAACTTTTTCCTTTAAACAACTTTTCTCCCTAACCACTTGGCCAATTTGGTTGAAACTTCATAGGAAGCATCCTCTCAATGTCCTCTCTTCAATTACTTCAAATTATTTTGATCCATCCATAATTCTGTGAAAACTTAAAAAATCTTCTTCTCCTAAAGTGTCAGGCCGATTTTCAAATAATTTTGTAAAAACGTTCCTTGGGTGACCCTTTATTAGATTCCTTCAAGAAATGTTGATTGGTTGAAAAACATGGCCGCCAGGGGGCGGGGCTATTTTGCCTTATATAGCTAAAGTGAAAACTTAAAAAATCTTCTTCCCCCGAAAGTAGTTTGAATCCCGCTCGGCCAACTTTCTTTCCGACGATTGACAAAAGTCAATGCCACATGCGTCATTCGTCTTCCACCAATGGGCTAAGTGGAAAAGCAGCCAGTTTCTTGGGAAGATTGTTGTGTGGAGTACTGGTGTGAGAAAAACCAGGAAATGCATGAGTAGGTGAACTGGCCGCCGTGATATAACTGTGAAATTGTTAAAAAACGGCGTTAAACCCCAATCAATCAATTCCCCCGAAAGTGTCGGGCTATTTTGCCTTAAATGACCATAATATTATGAAAACTTAAAAAAAATCTTCTTCTCCGAAAGTGTCGGGCCGATTTTCAAATAATTTTATAGAAATGTTCATTTGGTGACCCTCTATCAGATTCCTTCAAGCCATAATGATTTGTCGAAAAACAAAGCCGCCAGAGGGCGGGCTTATTTTGCCTTTTTACCATAGTGAAAATTTAAAAAATCTTCTTCTCCGAAAGTGTTGAGCAGATTTTCAAATAATTTTGTAGAAATGTTCCTTGGGTGACCCTCTATCAGATTCCTTCAAGCTATGTTGATTGGTAAAAAAACATGGCCGCCAGAGGGCGGGGCTATTTTGCCTTATATGGCTAAAGAGAAAACTTTAAAAATCTTCTCAGAAAGTGTTCAGCCGATTTTCAAATAATTTTGTAGAAATGTTCATTGGGTGACCCTGTCAGATTCCTTCAAGCCATGTTGATTGGTCGAAAAACATGGCCGCCAGAGGGCGGGGCTATTTTGCCTTAAATGACCATAGTGAAAACTTAAAAAATCTTCTTCTCCGAAAGTGTTGAGCAGATTTTCAAATAATTTTGTAGAAATGTTCCTTGGGTGACCCTCTATCAGATTCCTTCAAGCCATGTTGATTGGTAAAAAAACATGGCTGCCAGAGAGCGGGGCTATTTTGCCTGGTTTGGCTAAAGAGAAAACTTAAAAAATCTTCTCCTCCGAAAGTGTCTGGCTGATATTCAAATAATTTTGTAGAAATGTTCCTTGGGTGACACTCTACAAGATTCCTTTAAGCCATGGTTTTTGGTAAAAAAACAAGGCCACCAGGGGGCAGGGCTGTTATGCCGTTGAGCGATATTGGGCCTCTTGTTCTTTATTTGGTTAACCATTTCCCACAGAGACACTTTCCGACGCCTCTGCAGCAGACGACTTTTAAAATCTTTGTGACAAAAGAAGAAATTGCTCAACATGAGCAATTTCTCCTTTTGCCACAAAGTTTTTACTTTTTTCAGTAATTATACCCACAATAATAGAGATTTTCCATATTTTTTTAGTAGACATTTTTACAAGTTGTCTGCTGCACATTTGTTGTATGAGAAAGGGTTAACACTAAGGGTTAACACTTTCTAACAGAGAATTAATCTGCAGCAGAAAACATCTAGGCAAAAATAGAGAAAATTTCTACAAATAAAAAAATAAATATATACATGTAATGGAGTTGTAAATGTAAAGATTGTGGCAAGGATTGAATATGATTATTTATTAGAAGTTGTCTCGAAACATGTAGGTTAAATTCTTCCTTTACAATTCAGGACGAGGAGCTGGATTATATGCTGTTCCCATTTCAAGAAGATACGGCTGACTGTGGATGTGCTGATGTGGTAAAATGTAGACAATGTATCACAGGTGAACATGGTATAAGTGAAGCATTAAAACTTTTACGGAAATCAACTAAGAAAGAAAACAGAATTCGAAAGACTTTATCTAAAACTGCTTCCTCTTCATCATCATCAACGGTTACAATAATAGAGGACGTTGTTGAATTTGTCAAAGTGAATGAAGAAGATGGAAGAGACACAGAAAAAATTGATATTGACATGGAATCAGAAGAGGTGATGGTTCAAAACTCTCAGATGGCAAATCTTCAAGTTCAATCGAAGCCATCTTGTTGTAAGAGTGACATTGATGAGGGAGACATTCGATGTGATATGAGTTTGGACTCGAATGCATTTAGTGAGTTTACGTCAAGTGATCAGCGAAGTAACAATGAAAATGGTAGTTCTTTGAAAGAATCTGACGCAGATGCCATGTCGAAAAAGTCTGATTGCAGTAGTGACAAACAGCATGCATCGGAATACGAGTCTGAGTTCAAAGTTTCGGATCAGAATTATGCATTCAGCAAATTGTTCACGTCGTTAGACGTGTGTTTCCCTCATTTACACAAAACAAATGTTCCATGGTTAGTCAATGCAAACTTCACAAGCCAAGTGAAAATGCAGTACCAGATGGAGATAAGTAACACAGAAGCGACTTTACAGAGAGATCGTGAACGATTGCAAACCTTTGATGAATCAGTATTAATACACAAACAATTCAGTGTTTTTAAGGAGGATTTGTGTCAGAATGATAACCGCAAACAATCCGTCAAGCCAGGTGACAGAATTTGTACATCATCGTGTAGCAAGGGCCAGGAGGCATCTGATCAAGGGGGACAATTAGAGGAAAAAGACGTAATGGTAGAAGCATTTGAACAAAATTTTCAAGATGAAGAGTTCCTCATGCATCTCTTCTCCACTTAATCCGTATAAACTTGGGACTGTATTAATTTTAATTTATTTCTAAATTCAAAGAACATTATAGGCTATTTAACCATTTTCCTGGTTTTATATTTTAAGAGTTGTCTGATAAAACCCTTTTCCACATACAGATGCATTTAGGGACTCCTCTGCAGCAGATGATTAAATTGGTTGGCAAAAGGTTAAATGCTCAGGATGAGTATTTTATCCTTTTGCCACAATATTTCCATATGATTTCTCATTTTGCTCTAAAGCTTTACTTTCGCTGCAGATTTGTTGTATATGGGATAGGGTTAAATAGTAATCTGTAGTTCTTTTCCTAACGGAGAAGATTAAACTATTAAGTGATATTTTTTTTTTCATAATGTGGATTTGTGCGGATATATAGTTTGTACAGTAATTACTGTTGTCATTAAGTTGTTGATATTAAAATTGTTTGTAAAACAGAAAAAAACATAATGTGAGAAAAAAGTAAAATAAACTTTTTTAAAATCAACATTGCCTTCATCATAAGTTTTATGGCATAATATCCCCTTTTAAAGGTGCTGAACTGCAAATTAAAGATAGTATAGACAAAGTTTTAAAACTGTTCAAAAGTTGTCTTGAAATTTTAGAATCATAATTCTGGGATAAAATTAGAGTAATAATTACACTTTCCAGTACAATAAAGACCGAAATATTGATAATTTATGATTCATTTTGACTGGGTAAACACATAGTTAACCAAATTTTGTACATTTTGAAGACTTTCAACTTTTCAACTGTTTTCAACATTTACTGCCAGAATAGTTTTGAACTATTTATTACTCAATTTGTTGTCACTATTAGCAATATTTGCAGGAGTTTCAACATTTTATATTTTAGCTCCACTGGCTAAAAGCCAGTCGAGCTTATGTCATGGCAAATTGTCTGTTGTGCATGATTGTGCGCGTCAACTTTTTGCTTCAAACGACCACTTGGCCAATTAGGAATTCATAGGAAGCATCCTCTCAATGTCCTCTCCTAAATTCCTTCAAAATGTTTGGGTCGAAGCAACATTCTTGTTTTCATGGCAACTGAAAGAAAAATTCTTTTCCTCCGAAACTGTATGGCCGATTTTCAAATAATTCAGATTCTACCAAACCATGTTGATTGGTTTTAAAATATGGCTGCCAGGGGACGGGGCTGTTAGCCTTATATTGGCTTTAGGTGAAAATTTAAAAATCTTCTCCCAAACTACCAGGCCGATTTTCAAATTATTTTGCAGAAATGTTCCTTGGGTAACACTCTACGAGATTCCTTCAAGCCATGGTGATTGGTCAAAAAACATGGCCACCAGGGGTTGGGGCTGTTTGGAAGTTTATTTTTTGCCTAATGGCAGTGGGCAATACTGGCCCTTTTTTTTTAGCTCACCTAAGCACAAAGTGCAAGGTGAGCTTTTGTGATCACTCGCCGTCCGTCGTCGTCGTCTGTACGTCCGTCTGTTAACAATTTCCTACAAAAGACTTCTCATACTTAACCAATGGACTGATTTCAAATTAACTTCACAGGAATGTTCCTTAGGTGGTCTTCTTTTAAAGTTGTTCAAAGAATTTAATTCAAAGTAGAACTTTGGTTGCTGCGGATTCAGAAAAGGGGAAAATTGCCAAAACTTTAAAAATCTTCTTGTCCAAAAGTACTGGCCCGATTTGAAAATCAATTTGCACAAATTTTCCTCGGGGGAACCTCTACCAAGATTGTTCAAATTATTTTGATCTGTTGAAAAACATGGCCACCAGGGGGCGGAGCTTGTTTACCGTATATGTGCATTGTAAAAACTAAAAATCTTCTTGTCCAAAAGTACCAGCCTGATTAAAAAATAATTTGGCACAATTGTTCCTTGGGTGACCCTCTACCAAGGTTGTTGAAATTATTTCAATCTGATGGAAAACATGGCCGACAGGAGGCGGGGCTTGTTTTCCTTATATGTAATATAGCGAAAACTTAAAAAAAACTTTTTGTACTAAGTCACTGGTCCGATTTGAAAAGAATTTGGCACAAATGTTCCTTGTATGACCCTCTACCAAGGTTGTTCAATTTATTCTGATCCGTTGAAAAAGAAGGCCACCAGGGGGTTGCTTATTAGTCCCCTACCGGCGTGCCGAAGGGGACTATTAGGTTTGCACTCCGTCCATCTGTCAGTCAGTCAGTCCATCTGTCAGTCAGTCCGACAAATCAGTTTTCCGCACTTTTTTTCTACATGCATTGAGATATTGAGCTGAAATTTTGTATATGGCTTTGTAATCATGTGTCACAGATCAAGTTCGCGTTTCATGGGATTTCGTCAATTTTTTTATGAGTTATGCCCCTTTTTGGACTTAGAATATTAATAAGTCAAAACGTGCAAACCGGTAGGGGATTATGGTATTGCTTGCAATCCTACAGTTACTTGTTTTCCTTATATGTATAGAGTAAAAACTTTGAAAACTATTGAAGTTCTATTAAATCAGGTGAGCGATATAGGGCCATCATGGCCCTCTTGAGGTTTTTTATCGCTATCTGGAGTTCAGCAGCTTTGGAGAGCAAGGGGTGTTCCACTTACCGTGGCTCTGCGCGGGCCGGTCCTCCCCGAGAGAATTTGTAGAAAAAAAGCCCAGCGATAGGTAGGCTGCGCAAAACTCCACCGCATTAAAGCCAGTCGAACTTATGTTATGGCAAATTGTCTGTTGTGCGTGTGTCAACATCTTCTCCTCTGTAACCAGTAGGTCTATTGGGGTGAAACTTTACAGAAGCATCCTCTCAATGTCCTCAACAAAATTGATTCTCGGTTTTTTGATCCACACATAATTCGGTTTACCATGGTAACCAAAAGATAAAAACTTGAAACAAGTTCTCCCCCCAAACTGGTTGGCTATTTTCAGCTCAACTAATATATGAGAGCTATTCTACTCACCCTGGCTTGTTTGCCTTATATTCCTATTTTGAAACTTTAAAAAATATTCTCCTTCTAAAGGATATTGCTGATGTTTAAATAATTATGTAGAATTGTTCCTTTGGTGACTTCAAGAGATTCCTTCAAGTAAACATTGATAGGTCGAACAGAATGGCCGCCAGTAGACAGGGCTATTTTGCCTATGGCTATAGTGATTTAATTTTTGCCTAATGTGAGTGGAGCGATACTGGCCTTCTTGTTAGATCACCCGATCTAAAGGCGAATTGATTGTTTAGTGTTTTACGCCGCTTTAAACAATGTTTCAGTTATATTACGGCGTTTCGTGAGTAAGTTACCAGTAGTACGTACTGGTCCATTTATCCTGACACCAGCCAGTCAGTCGTTATGGGCCCAGAGCCACAAGGAGGGGAACAATTACAACTAATGTTTTTAGTGTGACCCAACCGGGAATCAAACCCTGGATTCCCACTCCATTCTAACCACTACACCATGCAGATGGTCTTTGACATGTGTTTATCAAGAACGATTAATTGGGGTTTTACGCCGTTTTCAACATTAGTTCAGCTTTATCATGGGGACAGTTCACTTATCCATGATCACTGGGTAAACAAACTATAACTAGGCTAGAAAATGTGCCTTGCCCGAGAATATTCCACCCTTACTACCGCCATTGTGGATTGAACCCGGGGTGCCTGGGTCCAATCTGACCTTTGTTCATAGATATTATCATGACATGCAATTAACATGTCTAAACGTGAATTGCATGAGCAACATTTTCTCGCCATTTTGAAATTGCATCTATAACAAATAATAAAATGGGTGAAAATTCAGTTGTTTGGGTTTAACGTCGTTTTCAACAACTGTTCAGTCATATCACGGCGACAAGTTCACCTACTCATTTGTTTCCTGGCTTTCTCACACCAGTTTTTCACACAACATTCTTTCTAAGGAACTGCATGGCTGATTTTCTACATAGACAGTTGGCTCATAGGTGGAAGGCGAACGACGCTATTCACAGTGACTTTTGTGAAACGTCGGAAAGAAGGTTGGCCGAGCTGGGGTTCGAAATCACAACCCATGGATTGACAGCCCGCATCGAAAGCGGTGGACAGTGTACTAGAACATGTGAAAATATGAATAACTCAAAGTATTTCTTTTGAAAACACCGTAGCAGCAATTCTTATTGCCCATACAAGCTATTTTCTTGATATGATTTATAACTGGCTTACTTTTCAAAATATATATGCTTTATGCTTTAGTATAAATTAAATACTAATGCATGATTGAATTTAGCATGAATCCAGAAAATAACTCTCTAGTAATTTATGGTTCCCTTTCGACTTCACTGTATAATTATGTACATCATCATAATTATATAATTCTTTGCAAAAAATGTTCGTACGAGTATTGTTGTAATAAAAAAAAATGTACATTTACTGATATTTCGTTTGAATGTTATTTCAACAGTATGTCAGTTCGCATCACAGCAATTCCCCTGGAAAATTACCAGTACAACCGGTATTTTTCATCCCGACATCGATGCATCAGTTATAACGCTTTCACCATAACCCTGAGCGCCAATGAGGGAAGCAATCACTACCTTTTTAAACGTCTTCGGCCACCCCTCTTACCAAACAAGAGGCCCATGAGGGCCTATGCTCTACTGGCATTGATCTGGCTTGTTTCAAAAGGAACCAATATGTCATCAATATTCAAATACCATCTAAGTTTGGTGAAGATCAGATAGTAAATGGAAGCTCTATTGTGTTCACAAGCTGTATTATAGCAATTTTGACAATTTCAAGGGCCATAATCCAGCCATGCATAGGCAGATCTGGCTGGTTTTCGAAAGGAACCGAGCTCTCATGGATATCTAACTACTATATAAGTTTGGTTGAGATACAAGCAAAAGTGAAGACTGTATCATGTTAACAAGCTCTTTTATAGCAATTTTGACAATTTCAAGGGCCATAATCCAGCCATGCATGGGCAGATCTGGCTGGTTTTCGAAAGGAACAGAGCTCTCATGGATATCCAACTACTGTATAAGTTTGGTTGAGATACAATCAAAAGTGAAGACTGTATCGTGTTAACAAGCTCTTTTATAGCAAGTTTGACCATTTCAAGGGCCATAATCCAGTCATGCATGGGCGGATCTGGCTGGTTTTCAAAAGGAACCGAGCTCTCATGGATATCTAACTACTGTATAAGTTTGGTTGAGATACAATCAAAAGTGAAGACTGTATCGTGTTAACAAGCTCTTTTATAGCAATTTTGACCATTTCAAGGGCCATAATCCAGTCATGCATGGGCGGATCTGGCTGGTTTTCGAAAGGAACAGAGCTCTCATGGATATCTAACTACTGTATAAGTTTGGTTGAGTTACAATCAAAAGTGAAGACTGTATCGTGTTAACAAGAAATTGTTTACGGACGGACGGAGGCACGCACGCACGCATGCACGACGGACAAATCGCCACGACATAAGCCCTTCTGGCCTTTGGCCAGTAGAGCTAAAAACTACTAATGTTTTCAGCCCCTTACAATAAATTTGCATCATACCGTTACGGCTTCGAGAATTTCTACGAAATAAGTGGTAAATCTCTATGCAGATGAGTGGAAAATCTCTATGCAAACAAGTGGAAAATCTCTATGAATTAAAGTATTATAAAGTATATAATAGAAAACATTGTGACACAAAACAATCAAAGGCTCTTGCGTTAAGGTAAAGTTGCAAAATGTGTAATAGCAGGGATTTTTTCAGTCATCTCACACCAGTCTTTTCAATCCACTGGCTGCTTTTCCATAGTGAAAGATGAAATGAAATGACGCTTGTCATAGTGACTTTCCAAGAGTTGGAATGAAACTGCAAGGAATGGACTAGTATTGAAATGAAACAACTTATAAGTAAAGGACATTCGTGATAAGGCATCCTTTTGTTTGTTTTGTTTTAAAGAGGATCTCCAAAGGCTGATATCAATCCAATAGTTTAGGAGATGTTCATTGAAGCTCAAACTTCAATTTACCCCATTTCTGATGTTGTTTTTCAACGAGTCCATACAGCTTGGAACAAATGATGTAGATAGTCTAGTTGAGGAACCATTTTGCAGATTGGCCCCTTTTCTTTTTCCGCCTAGCCGCCATATTTTTCACCTAATCAATATGACTTCAACGAATTTGTTTAGATCTGCTAAATTAACCATGGAATCAAACATGCTTATATAGGTGAAGTGGTTTGAAGCTTAACATTTTCGATGAAGGGACAATGGACAGAGAGTGGTCATAATAGATCACCGCCTCGGTGGTGTAGTGGTAGAGCGTTCGCCTCGGAGGTCGCGGGTTCGATCCCTGGCCGGGTCATACCAAATACTTTCAAAATAGTAGTAATGGCTGCCTTCCTTGGCGCTCAGCGTTGCGGGGTTAGCGTTCTATCAACGTTCATAAGTCGGTCTTATCTGAGATTGTCGTAACATGCTCAAATTAAAAATGCGGTTGTCAGTGTTAACATGACTTTCCTTCAATTGGCCTAGTGATCCAGTTTTAGCCCAGACATGACCTATATTTGAAGTAAGCCTAGATATCATCAGGACAATTATTCTGTAAAAGTTTCAACTTGCACAAGATTTTCATTCAATTTGACACTATTTAGGTTGTGACCTCAAATGACAAAAATTTCTATCTTGACCAAAATTTGATGTTCTGATAAACTTGAATGAAAATTGTGTGCAAAATGTTGCCTGTAGAGTGTTAACAATGCGATTGTTGAAAATGGACCGCATACGCACACAATGTGATCACAATAGCTCACATTGAGCACTTTGTGCTCAGGTAAGCTAAAGGAGTGGCACTTCTCTGCTCTCTGTCAAGCCATGATAGCTCAGTCGATAACAACGAAGGCTATCAATCGAGGGTTTGTGAGTTTGAACCCCGACTAAGCCATTCACTCTTCCAGATTATTGACAAAGGTAATTGTGACTAGTGCCATTTGTCTTTCACCAATCGGCTTAAAAGTATATGTGTGAAGGTAGCCAGTTTCATGGGAAAAATGTTATGTGCAGAGCCTGGAAACATGCTAAGTGGTCACTATAACTGAAATACCTTTGAAAATGTGTTTAACTTGTTGTATTATTATGAACAAGTTAATGTCGTATTGCAAGCAATACAAGAGTGTCCTACCGGACCATTTACTTCTAAGTGTGACCTTGACCTTTGAGGTACAGGCCTGTGTGCCACATATCACCTCGTCATGGTGAACATGGAAGACCCAGGTACAGGCCTGGGTCTTCTGAGCGACACGCTATCTAATCATGTTGAACATGTTTACCTTGTAACTTGGGAATCCTATGATGCATGGTTGAGATGTGAGCCAGACAAGGTACAGTCCTATCAAACGGTACTAATTTTGACCTCTGACCTCTTAGTGTGACCTTGACCTTTGAGGGTACAGGCCTCGGTCTTGTGCGCGACACGCCACCTACTCATAGTGAACATGTGTGCTTTGTATCTTGGGAATCCTATGATGCATGGTTAAGATGCGGGCCGGACAAGGCACAGTCCTATCAAACAGTACTCATGTTGACCTTTGACCTCTAAGTGTGACCTTGACATTTGAGGTACAGGCCTGGGTCTTGTGCGCGACACGCCACCTACTCATAGTGAACATGTGTGCTTTGTTTCTTGGAAATCCTATGATGGATGTTTAAGATGCGGGCCGGACAAGGTACCGTCCTATCAAACAGTACTCATTTTGACCTTTGACCTCTAAGTGTGACCTTGACATTCAAGGTATAGGCCCGGGTCTTGTGCAACACGCCGACTCATCATGGTGAAAGTTTGTGCCAAGTTTCTCGGAAATCCTATGATGAATGGATAAGATGCGGGCCGGACAAGGTAATCCTATCAAACAGTACTCATTTTGACCTCTAAGTGTGACCTTGACTTTTGAGGTACAGGCCTGGTTTTTGTGCGCGACACGCCGCCTCATCATGGTGAACGTTTGTGCCAAGTTTCAAATCCTATGATGCATGGTTAAGATGCGGGCCGGACAAGGTAAGGTGGGACTGAAAGACAGACAGACGGAATCGACCAAACCTATAGTCCCGAAACCGCTCTTTGACCGGTAGTGGACTAATAACACACAAATAAGGATTAAATTATACTATGATACAGGCAGATAGGAATACAGAAGGACGCGGTGATTTCAATATTGTCATGGGAAATAAACACAATAAAACATATTTTAGCAGAAATAAATATTTATAATTTTATATATATATACAAAAAATCATTTTTTTTTTTTAATTTTGATATATTCAAGGGGAAATAATTGGACTTAAAGGTTTCATTCATCTCCTATACATTATGGCAAGAAAATATAGGGGTTCTATCTAAAAATGGACAAATCTTTACCTTTTATTGACACGATCAAAGTGGATAATGAAATAGGCTTAAACGCAATATGAGTGACAGAATTTCCCCAACCACCATTTTTACCTAATTTGGATACATGATTTTCTTATCATTAATTATTTATATACCCAACAGATTAGGTATGTAAACACAGTCAAAAGTTAAATTACATGGTTGTCTTACAAATCTTATTAAACATTAGAGGCCTCAAATCAGAAGAAAATTGGTTATATACATAAATAAACCATGACTAGACTTTTTAAAGTCATATTTTCTTTCTCAATAATTATTGCCCAAAATTTTAATGCAATGCCCTTCATCAAAATGCTATAAAAATGCCAAGCCTTAGTAAATATGGTCAAAATCTGGTTGTCAAATTGGTCGAAAATGTCTACATAATTTACGTAAATGTTGCTTCCTCTGTACGAACGTAAAGGTAGAGGCAAACCCTGCTTCTAGTGGTCACTTTTAGCCCTTTCACACATTAACGCATCTGCAGCAGAGGACCTCTTATGATGCCGCACAGTTTTTAATTTCATATGTGTGCATTGATGGTTTTAAATTCGTCTGCTGCTGATTTGTTGTTTTGGAAGCAGTTCTAACAACCAACCACCCAATCTTAACCGGTCCTTGACTATTGTATGGTTAGGGACATGGTTTATGATGAGAAACATTTTGCAAGGTGCATAAAAAGGCAGACCTTCTAGAGACAAAGTTAAATACCAGGAAAGGTCAAGTTATTGCTAAAATTTGGTAGTGTTATGTCTGATATTTGAAGCATACTACATGCAACTTAGAACATATCCCTTCTATTTTTTTCATTTTTTTGTATTTATGTTATTTTTTTTTTTTTTTGTATTGTTTGAATCCTTTTAACTTTTTTTTTTTCTTTTTCATTTCTTTTTCATTTCTTTTTTTTTTTCATTTTCTTTTTTTTTATTTTTTTGTGGGATCTTAATTGACCAAGTAACCAAACATACTCTACCCAATTTTGTTCTTATATCATAGGAAAAATTCAGTCTTTGATCATTTAATCCATTAAAACCTTGGTATGACTGCACTAATCTTGCATATATCAGCAATTAAAATACACTAACTATACAACAACTGTAATTTGTCAGTCAATAAATGTTTTTTCCCCTTTTTTATTTTTAACAAGGGGTATACAGTCATCAGATTTTGCATGTAGAATAACTGTTTTAAATGCCCACACCAGTATCAATCATATCAAGTTGCATCTGTAACACTTTTAATGGAAGGACCAATGTTGCAGATCCATTGCTGAAGGTTTGACCCATCTGATGGAACCTTTTACATTTTCTTTTTTTTTTTTTTTTTTTTTTTTTTTTTTTTTTTTTTTTTTCCATGTTTTATTCATTTTATATATTTTTTTTAAACTTTTCATTTTCATATTTTTTTTTGTGTGTTTTCTGACATCAGATGTTCCTTCACTGTATACAAAAGAGAGACTGCCATGACAAAAAGTATGAAAGACACTTTTCTCAGCACCATCTCCTGCAAGTTCAAACATACTCTTGATGTGTAGCTTACAACTCTAAAAACCAAAACCTTTGGAACGATTTGTTCCTTTAAGTGAAAACAGCTATATAAGCGAAGCACTCAGCTTTGATTGATGTTCTGAACATCAGATTAAAACTGAACAAGTGACTTTAAACTAGAATCTCACTAGAGTCGATTTACAGCTGTTTAAATTTTGTAATGACTACCTGAATAAATTAGTAGTCTGAGAATAATTGGTCAAATAACCCAAACTGACCTACAATTACATTTGACCATGGCATATCACTCTGCTTCATAAGAGCAAATCAAGTCACTCTATGTATGCATCCTTCACAGGAGAATGGTTTTGAATTAGGTATCTTATGATTCCCATGGTATAAGAAGCAATAACTTAATCTTAACATTGTACTACAACTACATATTTCAATCGCTGTTTGCCGCTTTTTTTCTGCTTATGGCATTACAAGACAAATCAATAAGTCTATCCAATGCTGATGACTTCTATGAAATAAAATCATTGAACATTGTTACCATAAGCGCTGAAGAGCACAGCACCATCAACCACATTGCTGGCAAAAGCCCTCTCAACATTAAAATATTATTCTTTGTGGCAATAAAACTACAGGTAGTCATGGCAATGCCAACAATGAAAATACTTTAATCTCTTTTTTTCATCTTGCTCCCTCAGTGAAGCATAAGAACTGTGAGGCTTTTATCCGAGCAAACATTTACAGATGGGTAGACATTATTCTCTCTCATTGACAACAACCATATTCAACCACATACTAAAATTTCCACTCAAATGAACAACTTAACTTGGCAAATAGATATAGGGCCATACAAAATATAAAACAACAATGAGAAAATGGTGGACTTTGCTTAACTGAAACCAAATATATAGTGCAATGAATTTAGACAAGGCCAGGGGAATCAAAATCATAATTCCTATTCAATAGGGGCCAATAACATTTGATGCTCTGATACTAAAGAGCTAAGAGCCCAAGCTGTGATAAAATACAAACTAACAATTTACAAAGCAATGATTGGGCAAAGGACAACATACAAAAATCAAAATTAAAAAAAAAAAGAAAAAAAGAGAATGTGGCTAGGTATGAGATAACTTGATAAATGTCAAATTTGACCGAACAAAATGAGTTCCTTTAAAAAATTATAAGAATTAAAGACACCAAGAGCAAGTTAAATTTCAAAACATTTCATGATTTTATATGCAATTTTATAAATGTGTATATCTCACAAGGCGCTTTAGAGCAATGCATTTCATTTCCTAAAATCGTTAAAAAAACCACCAGGTGTTACTAATTTAGAACATTGAAAATAAGTTATTTAAAAAGTTTAAAAGTTATTTTTTTATCTCATATCCAGCCAACATGTCTCAAACAAAATTATTTTCGATTATGACGGCGCCTTGCAGCGCCGCCTCCCCGTGTCCCCTGGTTGCCACTTTTGTTTTTAGGTGGCTGGGGTTTGATTGCTACTACTCCATTAACATTTTCCAATGACTTGTTGCTTCTGTAAAGAAAGAGTAGACTCATTGTTTAACCATTCTTGTGTTCCCCTCCACACTCTTGACACTGAACCTGTGTATGGAATATAAAGAAATTCCATCCACAAATGAAAGTGCTAAAGCTATGAAGTAGTTTTATACACATTTATGTATAATGCTCACTGTAAGCTTGAATTTTGACCTAGGTCGGTGGAATGTGAACTTGTACAAGAAGAGTTATTTTAAACATATGATTTAAGTTTTATAACAATCGGATAAAAAATAAAGTTGCAAGAGTGATAACATCATTTGGTACAACTTATAAATGACACTGTGACCTTGACAGTTTACCTAGTTCTATGAAATGTGAACTCATACAATAGGGGATGCTGGTAAACATGTGTGTTAAGTTTCATAACAATTGGATAAGAAACAAAGTTGCTAGAGCGATGATGTCATTTTGCTCAGAAGTTACTGTGACGTTGACCTTTGACCTAGGTCTGTGAAACACTAACTCGTACAAGAAGTGATGCTGGTGAAAATATGTAATCTGTATCATAACAATCGGATAAGAAGTAAAGTCTCTAGAGCAATGAGGTCATTTTTTAAAGAAGTATTAGTCATTTTGACCTTGACCTTTAATTAAGGTCATTGAAATGCAAACTCATACAAGCGGCGATGCTGGTGATTATATGTATTCAGTTTCATAACAATCGGCTAAGAAATGAAGTTACTAAAGTTATGATGTCGCTTTTTACACTTTTAATAGCCACTGTGGCCTTGACCATTGACCTAGGCCGGTGAAACTTGAACTTGTACAAGAGGCTATGATTGTGAACATTGTTTGGGACACATAGGTACTTACGGACGGATCCTATTTACCGCGACGACCTCGTAGCAAGGGGATGATAAGTAGGATAATTTTTTTAATAAAATCATGTAGTTTCTAAGTTTCCTAAAATACATTTTATTTTATTACAATACTACGTATTACAATAAATCTGAAGCAGATGAAATTGAAAACATCAAGGCAAAAATAATGAAAATCTCTTTAAATGAAAGTATGAATTAATTCATCGAGTTGAAACCATTGTGGTAATAAGTGAATTTGCTTAATTATTTCTTTTGTTTACCAATAGTGTAAATATCACTGAAGACCATAAAACATGCATTATGTAAATAAAAAATTTCATAATTTTGAGATATATGTAAGTTTGTATCTGAGTAGAAAGGATCCATGTGAAAAGGAACATATAATCAGCCATTTTCTTCTTTTTCCTTTGATATTTTCAAAAATAACCCTTTCTTACATACAACAAATCTGCAGCAAATGACTTTGGCAATATCTAGGCAAAAATGTGTAAAATCTCTATAAAAGAAAGTGAAATTATTAAAAAGAGTTGAAAATATTGTGGCAAAAACAGAAATTGCTAATCATGAGCAATATTTCTTCTTTTGCTACAATATTTTCAAAAGTAGTTTGCTGCAGAGGTGTCAGAAAGTGTCTTGATGTGGGAAAGGGATGAGAGAAAGATTTAGGTAGATTATTCCAAGGGAATCTTTTTCATATGCCTCCAGACACCTGGAGTCCATTGCAAATTCCCCTTTACTTGTTCATATATTTGACAACAAAAATGCAGAGAGCTAGAAAAGAAGGAGTAAACAGGTCTCTTCCCTAAAACAGTTAACATATCACCCAACAATTTCCTATGTTGTGGATACTCCAAAAGGACGGCTCAATGAGATCATTCTTTTGAGCACCCACAACATATCGTTAGCAGTTAGGCTACTTTTGAGTGCTCACAACATAGACTTTGGAGGTCAAACAGAGGATTTAAGAACATGAAATATACATGTCACTTATTCTAAGCTCTGCGCAATACAACCTAGGATATATACTCACTTGCTTGCCAATAAAGCGGGGGAGAGTTCAAGCTCAGATGGGGAGAGAACAATTTTCTCATGAGTGGCAGTTTTGAATGCATCAATGTTTGGTGGACCGTATGCGTTTGGTGCTGAAAATATGAGCAAATTCATTGACAAAGTTGTTTCTCTGCTCAGGTACACTATTAAACAGATTTGCTTTTTGAGCTTCATCATAGAAAAAATGGCATAAATTCCGACATTTGCCGCTCCTGTGTTTTTTTAAGATCCGCTCATAAACTATATACAGTCTGGTCAGTGCTTCACCATCTCTACTTTGAGGATCATTTTAGGGTCCTTTGGAAGCAAACAGAATGGAAAATCTCTTTAAATAAAAGCTTAATTATTGAATAGAGTTGAAAACATTACAACAAAATAATGAATTTCTCATAAATTTTTGCTGCAACTTTTTCAAATAAATCACTTTATACATGTTATTATGTTGATCCGTGAAATTTAAATAACTATAATTGAAAATATTTCCCATATCTTTCAGGCTTTAAATGTCAGTTTGTGTGTGAGGTGACTAACATTAATATTTGGTCACTTTCCAACATTCAGATGCATTTTGACGTATTTACAGCATGACTTGTGATTTTTTTAAAAATGTAAAAGAAGAAATTTATCATAATGATGGTGATTTGATCTCTAATCAATCGCGATACCTTCCTAGATATTTAAAAAAAATGCCATCTGCAGATGTGTTGTATGTTGGAATGGTTTAAACATTTGAACTTACCATTGACAGGGGAAGGCAGGTCCAAGTGGATTCCTTTCATAGCATTCGAGTAGGTCCCGGACAAATCACATGGTGGATCATACGATGCGGACGAAATGGGGGTTGGAGCCCGTCCTGGCCCGGCCTCCATCAGGGAACTGACTTTCTGCAGCTGGCTGTGCAATTGCTTGACTCTATGCATTTGCTTCTTTGGGTTAGCAGGTGGAGCAGGGAGGAAGTGATTAGGCTGGATTGTGTGCCCTTTTGGAGGGATTTGGCGTGCCCGTGGAATAGGCTGCAAGCAGCCAGTTGGGGGAAATACCTCTGCCCCAGGGATGGATGGAAGCTGGAATGTTTAAATGATGCATGTTTTACTTTTCACTTGCTTTTATCTATGTACTAGGCTACTTTCAGACTATTTTATCTATGTGCTCTGCTACTTTTAGTCCATTTTATATATTATGTGCTCTGCTACTCTCTGTCACTTTCAACCAAGTACTTCTCTTTTTTACCCATATGTTTTTATCTACTTTCACTCATTTTTATCCATGTGCTACCGGTACTTCTTTTTCACTCAATTCTGTTAATGTGTTACTGTACATTCCCTACATTTTATCAATGTGTTACTAAATTTTCACTCAATTGCATCCATATTAACCATTTGTGACTATACTTTCACCAAATTTTAGTAAAGAAACAAACAAGGCGATTTGATACAGAAGCTTTTTGATGTCTTTGCATTAGACAATTTTTTAAAGCTTTTTTGTGAAAAGAGAAATTGTTTAAGCAGTCTTTTCCTAAATGTATTAAACTATTGAATCAAAATTAAACTTCTGATTTTCCCCAATATTATGGGCATGTCTCCAGATGATTTCAAAGCAGAAGACTCTAAATAATTGCATATCATGTAAATAATTAGTAAGAAAGTCAAGTTATCTCCGGAAATTTAAATCAACTTTTACTATTGTAGATTCTGATATCAACAATGAAAGGACTCTAAATGAAAGGTTAAATAAATCCTTATCTTAGTGTACTGTAATATGATCTAAATAATGAAGGCATACAGATACAATTAACATTACAATTATAGGTGTTCAATATTTTCCTTGTCGCTTTCTCTGATTTTCTCTCTAATTTTTGGAAAACATATTCTACCAATTTCTTTTTGACCAGCAAGATTTTCAGATAAGTTGGCCACTCAATCGTAGTGCAGCACAGATAAGAATAGTAAGGAGTTTGTAAAACTCTGTACCCCAAACCATATGTTTAATTTGTAAAATATTTGAAACGGGGCATTACTCTGAAAGAACAAAAATAAATGTAAATTCAACCAATGACCGAAGACAAAGCAATATACCCCTTCAACTTTTTTGAAGATGGTGGTATAAAAATGTCCATTGCAGAATAAGTCAGTAATAATTACCTTCAACTCCCGTCCTTCTGCTGGCGCTAATAATCCATCAAGGCTGATCAGTTTTCTGGGATGTTTTTGCTTATTAGCAATCAGGCCCTCCTGCTGTTATGATAATAATGGGTTATTTGAGTCATGTCATTGAAAAACCCACCTTAGCGAATTCATGACCAGTGATAAATCAGACTCGCTCTCATAAAAACCATGTTGTTTCGATAATAATGGGTTATTCGATTCATGTCATGGTGGCATCTTAGCTATATGACCAGTGAATAATCAGATCCGCTCTCAAAGAAACCCTGTTGCTTATAATGATAATAATGGGTTATTTGTGTCGATTCATGGAAAAAAAGTACATTTTAGAGAATTAATGACTAGTGAATAATCAGATACTCTCTCACAGAAACCATGTTGTTATGATATAATGGGCCAATTGAGACATGTCATGAGAAAACCCACCTTAAAGAATTTATGACCAGTGAATAATCAGATAACTATTATGCTCTTTCAGAAAACCTGTTGTTATGATAATAAGGGGTGTTTTGAGACATGACATGGGAAAACCCACCTAAGATAAGTTATGACCAGGGAATAATCTGATCCGCTCTCACAGAAACCCTGATTTGACTTCACTGGGTTCAGGCTGTTCTGTGTTTCACATTGTATATCCGAAGCCTGGTTTAATATAGCTAACATTTGCAATATGAAAAACATAATAAGCAGTTTTTTGACATGTTTCCAGCTGATGACTTTTGAAAACATTGTGCTAAAAATGTTTTCAACTTTTTTCCATAGTTCTTTATTTAAGAGTGGTATCTAATGGGTCATGTGAAGTCAAAAACTAGGTCATTAGTTCAAATTTAACAAACAAATTTTGCAAGATACACCATCCTGAGGAAAGTTTCAAATTATCTTGTCTGTCTGAGATTTGTACATGTACAAACGTATCTGATCAATGACCTTAGTTTTACAAGGGTCTGGTTACAAGTCAGTGTTACTAATTATACTTTATACATGTCCAAACAAAAGGGCCATGGTTTTCCCCGTAACAATCACTTGAGTACCATAGCTCTATATGATGAGGTGCTCATAAAAATTCTGAAGAATCAAAGCACTGATAGCATGGATGAGCAAAGGACCTTCATTATTTTGCTGCCATAACTGCCAAATTCAGCCTTACTATAATTATAAACCTGTCTGAGCTTCCATGCTAAAAGATTCAAATGAATTCTGTCTTCAAGAAGTTTCTTTAAACTTTCTATGACTAATTTGTGTACAGTGCAGATCCTAATCAGAATATTTAGATGTGCAAGTTGACCTTTATCTACAACTGCCTTCCAGTTCTTGTTATGACTAATGAATACTTAAATAATCTGTCCATTGGCAGTAAACAATGCAAAAATACTACCTAGGTATTATCAAGGATAAATGTATTTTTGTAGAAACAAGGAAAGTAACACATTTACTTGAGTATAATTTTAAGTCAGTTTTTAAGTAAGGAAACTATGCACAAAATTTAAGAATATTTTGTCTGTTGGAACAATTCAGAGGATACACCTTTAAGGGTGCATGGGATTTGGAAACAGGGAGAAGAAGAAGATGAAAACAGACAAGAAATGACATATATATATACAAAATATGCAGCAATACAGTTTGATAGTGGAAGGTTGAATGCAAAGTTTCAAATGAGAAAAGTTGAATGTTTATGGCTTGATGCTGCTCATTGGCAAATGAATGAATGAATGGATAGCTCAATCAATTACTCAATAAATAAATAAATCAATCAATCAGTCCATCCATCAATCATTCATTCATAGCTATTTGATGAATAATAGGTGGATGAATTTTCTATGAAGTTCATAAAATTAACAAGTTAAAGGAGTATTGCAAGCAATACAAAAGTCACCAACCAAACGAGGACACCACATTTATATTGTATGTGCATTTTTGACAAAAACAGCAATGAACTTCATATATTTTGGATAAAAATGTACCTTGATCATAACCTGGTATCAGATAAATGATAAGAAGTGCTGTACATATCAGTTTATTATAGACAGCAATACAAGTTACAGTTAAAACAAAATCCATTCAAGCAGGTGGAAGATACAGCCTGGACATGAAATTGCCGACTGACAATGTTTGAGCCCAAACTGTGACCTTGAACTTGGGAGTAGGTGACTGGGTGAGGTGCATGGCACATTATCTTGTTATGGAGAATAATTGTGTGAAGTAATATCAAAATCCATCCAAGCATGTGGAAGATACAGCCCGTACACGAAATAAATTGCGGACGGACAATGTTTGAGCCCAAATGTGACCTTGATCTTGGGAGTAGGTGACTGAGTTATGTGCATGACACATCATATTGTTATAGAAAATAAATGTGTGAAGTAATATCAAAATCGATTCAAGCCTGTGAAAGAAATTGCTGTTGATAAAATTTAAAAACAAGAGGACTATGATGGTCCTTTATCGCTCACCTGATTTAATCAAACTTAAAAAGTTTTCATTGTTCTTTGTCTATACATATATACAGAAAACAAGCAACACCCCCTGGTGGCCATGTTTATCATCATATCAAAATAATTTAAAGTCTTAGTAGAGGGGCACCCAAAGAACATTCATGGCAAATGGACATGAATATCTTTAAAGTATTTACCTTAGCAAGTCTATGTAAAACAGGTGATCCCCAGGGTGGAGCCATGTTTGACACCAGGGCTATTATAATTTGAAAAATCTTGGTAGAAGTCCACTAGATGAAGTTAGATTTCAAATATTAAACTTTTAGACAAGATTTTTAAAGTTTTTCCCTATACAAGTATATTTAAAACAACTGACCATCGGGGAGGGGTAATTTTTTACCCCATGGCTATAATTTGAGCAATCTTGGTAGAGGTCCACTAGATGATGCTTCATACCAAATATTAAAGGCCTGGGCCCTCCACTTTTAGACAAGAAGATTTTTTAAGTTTTTTCCCTATATGAGTCTATGAACAAGAGGACCATGATGGTCCTATATCGCTCACCTGATTTAAATAAACTTAAAAAATTTTCAGTGTTTTTCCCCCTATATGAGTCTATGAAAAACAAGTGACCCCCGAGGATCGGTAATTTTTGACCCCAGTGCTATAATTTGAACAATCTTGGTAGAAGTCCACTAGATGATGCTACATACAAAATATCTTTTAGACAAGAAGATTTTTAAAGTTTTTTTCCTATCTATTTAAAACAAGTGACCCCCGGGGAGGGGTAATTTTTTACGCCATGGCTATTATTTGAATTTTTTTGGTAGAGGTCCACTAGATGATGCTACATACCAAATATCAAAGGCCAGGGCCCTCTACTTTTAGACAAGAAGATTTTTAAAGTTTTTCCCCTTAATGAGTGTATGTAAAACAAGGGACCCCCGGGATGGGGACTTTTTTGACCCCCATGGCTTTAATTTGAACAATCTTGGTAGAGGTCCACTGGATGATGCTACATACCAAATATCAATTTACATACAAAATATCTTTTAGACAAGAAGATTTTTAAAGTTTTTTCCCTATCTATTTAAAACAAGTGACCCCCGGGGAGGGGTAATTTTTTTACGCCATGGCTATAATTTGATTTTTTTTTGGTAGAGGTCCACTAGATGATGCTACATACCAAATATCAAAGGCCAGGGCCTTCTTCTTTTAGACAAGAAGATTTTTTTAAAAAAATTCTCTATGAGTCTATGAAGAACAAGTGACCCCTGGCCGGGGAGGGGTCAATTTTGACCTCAGGGCTATAATTCAAACAATTTGGTAGAGGTCCACAATGATGCTACAATACCAAATATCAAAGGCCTGAGCCATCTACTTTTAGACAAGAAGATTTTTAAAGTTGTTTCCGTATATGAGTCTATGTAAAACAAGTGACCCCTGGGGAGGGGTCAATTTTGACCCCAGGGCTATAATTTGAACAATCTAGGTAGAGGTCCACTAGATGATGCTACATACCAAATATCTTTTAGACAAGTAGATTTTCTAATTTTTTTCCCTATATGAGTCTATGTAAAACAAATGACCCCTGGGGAGGGGTCAATTTTGACCCCAGGGCTATAATTTGAACAATCTAGGTAGAGGTCCACTAGATAATGCTACACACCAAATATCTGGGCCCTCTTCTTTTAGATAAGAAGATTTTTAAAAAAAAATCTCTATGGAGAACAAGTGAATCCCGTGAACCCCCGGGGATGGGGTCATTTTTGACCCCAGGACTATAATTTGAACAATCTTGGTAGAGGTCCACAATGATGCTACATACCAAATATCAAAGGCCTGGGCCCTCTACTTTTAGACAAGAAGATTTTTTAAGTTTTTCCCCTATATGAGCCTATGTAAAACAAGTGACCCTCGGGATGGGTTCATTTTTTACCCCAGGACTATAATTTAAAAAATCTTGGTAGAGGTCCACTAGATGATGCTACAAACCAAATATCAAAGGCCAGGGCCCTATACTTTTAGACAAGAAATTTTTTAAAGATTTTTCCCTATATGAGTCTATCAAAAACAAGTTACCCCAGGGCTATAATTTGAACAATCTTTGTAGAGGTTCACTAGATGATGCTACATACCAAATATCAATACATGGGCCTTCTACTTACAGACAATAAGATTTTTAAAGTTTTGGTTAATTTCCCCTTTTTTGTTGCCATAGCGTGAGCGATCACAAAAGCTCACCTTGCACTTCGTGCATAGGTGAGCTAACAACAAAAGGAAAAATCTAAAAAAAAAAAAGAGGGCCATGATCACTCACTTGAAATATTTATACCTATCATTTTATTAGAGAGTGAATGAGTTGGTTTTTATGGCACTGTAACACAAAGAGGTAAATTACGACCGGACTAAGAAATGGAGGTGAGCAAAAATGACAATATTAAAAATGAAGATGATGAATACTGGAAAGGAATATTATATTCTTGCATCCTTCTCAAGTCAAAACCAGCCTTAAACAAGTTTTTAGCTTTCATTTGGAGACTCTGACCTCCTGCTGGGGTGTACAGAAATCTTGTTTTACCCTTGCCAAGAGGGCCAAATATGTTCAAGAAGATTTGAAAAAATTCAACTGCCCTTTATGGTCATGTGTTTTTCTTACCAACTGACATAGCTTGAATAAGTATTTCCGTATATATCTCTATGTTAAACAGGTAACCCATGGGCAGGGTCAAATTTTGACCCCAGGGGCATTAATTTAACACTCTTTGTAGAGGACCATGATATCTAAGCTCTAGGCCTTTCTGCTTCAGGCAAGAAGATTTTTATCTATGTAAAACAGGACACTCCCATGGAGTGCCTAATTTCGAACCAAGAGTCATTATTTGAATAATCTTGGTCGAGGACCACTAGACAATGCTACACACCAAATATGTAGGCCTTTCTGTTTTAGAAAAGAAGATTTTTAAAGTTTGCACTATATATATATCTATGAACAACAGATGACTCTGGGGCAGGGCCAATCTTGGACCCAAGGGCATAATTTCAACAATCTCCTTAGAGGTCCATGAGGCAATGCTCTACACATAATATCCAAGCTCTATGCCTTTCTGTTTAAGACAAGAAGATTTTTATTTTTTTATATATATATCTTTGTAAAACAGGTGACCCCTGCACAGGGGCCAATTTTGAACCCAGTCATCATTTGAACATTCTTGGTATAATACCACTAGACAATAGTCCACACCAAATGTCTAAGCTCTGGGATTATCATATATATCTTTATGTAAAATAATTGACCCCGAGGGTGGAGGCCAATTTTGATCACATGGGCATAATTTGAATAATCTTGGCAGAGGACCACTAGACAATGTCCAACATCACATGGCTAAGCTCTAGCTCTTTCTGTTTCAGCCAAGAAGATTTTCAAAGTTTTTCCCTATATATCTCTTTGTAAAACAGGTTAGCCCCAGGGGCATAATTTGAATAATCTTGGCAGAGGACCACTAGACAATGCCCCACATCACATGGCTAAGCTTTAGTTCTTTCTGTTTCAGACAAGAAGATTTTCAAAGTGTTTCCCTATATATCTCTTTGTAAAACAGGTTAGCCCCAGGGGCATAATTTGAATATACTTGGTAGAGTACCACTAGACAAGTACTACACACCAAATAGCTAAGCCCTAGTTCTTTCTGTTTTAGTCAAGAAGAATTTCAAAGTTTCAAAGTTTTTCCTTTCGATCACACAAGGATCATTCCTACCCAGTTTAGTCAATATCCAAACAGCAGTTTAGTAAGAGATGTCATTTAAAGAAATTGTTGACAACATATATGTCTGGACAGTCATCAGGCCATCACAATAGCTCACCATGAGCACTTTCTGCTCAGGTCAGCTAATACAAGATAAAAAATAACAAGAGGCCAAAGAGGGCCAGTATCGCTCCACGGCCAAAAATCAAACCTCCAAACAGCCCTGCCCCCTGGTGGCCATGTTTTTCATCAACCACCATAGTTTAAAGGAATCTTGTAGAGTGTCACCCAAGGAATGTTTCTGCAAAATTATTTGAAAATCGGCCTGACACTTTCGGAGGAGAGGATATTTTAGGTTTTCACTATAGCCATATAAGGCAAAATAGCGCCACCCGCTGGCGGCCATATTTTTCAACCAATCAACATGGCTTGAAGGAATCTGATAGAGGGTCAACTTTCGGAGGGTGATTTTTTTAAGTTTTCACTATAGCTTTATAAGGCAAAATAGCCCCGCCCCCTGGCGGCCATGTTTTTCAACCAATCACATTTCTTGAAGGAATCTACTAAAGGGTCACCCAAGGGACATTTCTACAAAATTATTTGAAAATTGGCCTGACACTTTCGGAGAAGAAGATTTTTTAAGTTTTCACTATTTTTTTCTTTGGGTTGCCATGGAAACCAGGATTTCGGATGGATAAAAAAAAATTGAAGGAATTTAAGAGAGGACATTGAGAGGATGCTTCCTGTGAAGTTTCAACCAAATTGGCCAAGTGGTAAGGGAGAAGAAGTCGTTTAAAGGAAAAAGTTAAAGCACCCACGCATGCACAACGGACAATTCGCCATGACATAAGCTCGACTGGCTTTCAGCCAGTGGAGTTAAAAATAGTGCAAGAATTACAGCTGAGAACACTACATCTAATCACCATCTTCCATCAATCCTAGTTTCAAGTGAATCAATTGAATAGTTATGTAGTTTTGTTCTGTCTAGAAAGTTTGAAGGACAAATGTGTATGCTTTCCTGCACAGGGGGATAATAAACTCATTTCTAAACACATTCACATAATGTGCCAAGTGATATACTTACCTACATCTTGTTCGCATTAACATAAATGGACTTAACCTTTCCAATTTTAGACAATATTGTAGCAGGTTATTTGATAAACATCTAGGCATTTTTTTTGCGGTCATGTTTTTTGACCAATCATCATGGCTTGAGTAATATTTCTACAAAATTATTTGAAAATCGGCTAGTAACTTTCAGAAAGATTTTTAAAGTGTTCACTATAGCCATACAGAGCAATACAGCTCCGCCCCCTAGAGGCCATGTTTTGCGACCAATGAACATGGCTTGAAGGAATCTGTTAGAGGATCACCTAAGTATCCTACAAAATTATTGAGAAATCAGCGACATACTTTTGGAGAAGAATTTTTTGACCAAAATGTTTTCACCTCTATTCAATACTACTACTTTCATTTATTTGCTTTTGCCTAGATATGTTCAAAGTGTTCTGCTGTGGTTTTGTTGTACGTGGAAATTGGTTAATTCAAGTGTAGATACCTTGTAAGAAATCCACCTTTATTGAAACCTTCGATGACTAGTTTTCAAACAGTGCAAAGTCAGAACAGAGTGCATGAATGTGCAGGTTTGAACTGGGTTTACTCTGGTCTCAAGTGATCGAAGGTTGCTTTTCCATAAGCAAAGCTCCAGCAAAAGGAGAACAAGTTTGCTCATTGTGAGCATTGTCCTCTTTTGCCAAATTGTTTCTTAACTCATCTGCTGCAATTGCGTCAAAGATATTAAGTATGTCTGCATGTGGGAAATAGTTAATTAGAAAAAACTGTCTAGTACATATGAGCGCTTTTAACCCTTTCACACAATCATATAGACGCTTCTTGACGCATCTGCAGCAGACGACTTTTGAAAACATTGTTACAAAAGGGGAAATTGCTCAAAACAAGTAATTTCCCCTGATGTCACAAAGCTTTCCAGGCGAAACAAAATTTATCCTTCATTTAGAGAGATTTTTTCAAATTTGGCTCGATAATTTCAAAGCCTGCAGCAGAATTGTCATATACATGTATATGTAGGAAAGGATTAAGACTGTACACTTTAAATCAAGAAGTGAAAGAAGACAGAGAAATAAAAGACTTTTGTGAACCACAGGTGAACTGCGAGCATAACTAAAACTAATGTTAACAGTGACTGTATGCAATGGAAAATGCTGAATCTTACCAACAACTAAACAAATTGTACTCATTGAAAATAAAATGCTAGAAATTAAACATTTAAGTATATATCATATAACTATTGCCCCTAAAATATTTTAGTAATTTATTATAAAAAGAGTGTTTGAAGGAACACTAAAAATTATCTCAATCATTTGACTATAACTATAATCATTGTTGAAGGCATATTCAGCATTTTCCATTTCTGTTAGAAAACAAAAATAACCCTTTCCCACATATAGACGCCATCTGATGCCTGTGCAGCATACTAATTTTGAAAATGTTTTGACAAAAGGAAAAATTGCTCAAAACAAGCAATTTCTCCTTTTTCCATAACATTTTCAACTTTTGTCAGTAAATATTTCTCTCATTGTAGAAATTGTCCATGATTTTGCTTAGATGTTATCAAAGTTGTCTGCTGCAGATTTGTTGTATGTGAGAAAGAGCTAAAAGAGCTTTGACAGGCCAAAAGGGGGTCTTTATGAATAAGCATTATTTGAATGCTCAGGTAAGCTTGTCCCCAACCAAAGCCTCACCAGAACCTTCATTATCTGCCTACAGTTAGAAGAGCCATATACAGTAAAACCTTTGTTTAAAATCACCCATGGGAAGTGAGCAATCTGGTCTTTGTTCACAGGTGATCCTATAATTGCAGTGTCAATTATGCAGAAAATGAGAAAATGTACACTGTAAATGTGAAATTAAAAGTGTGGTTGCAAAAGACAGGGCATTTCTAAACATAGGTGTTCTTGAGCACAGGTTTAACTGTAGGTAGCTTCTGTTGACATTTAAATACCATGCTCCTTTATCCCTTTCCAACATACAGAAGTTTTCTGACATCCCTGCAGCAGACGACTTTTTAAAACATTGAGGCAAAAGGAGAAATTGCCACAAACAAGCAATTTCTCCTTTTGCCACAACGTTCTCAAATTGATTCAAAGATGAAACTTTAATTTATTCACCATGTTTTTAATCAGATATTTTCAAAGTCGTCTGCTGCAGATTTGTTGTATGTGAGAAAGGGTTAAATGGGATGCTAAGAAAAGGATAATGTAAGATCCCCTTTTTGCCTGATGCGGCACAAGTTTGTAATGCAAAAGTCATTCCAAGCTTATTGTATATATACCTTTTTCAGCAGACCTGTAAATCATCACAAGAAACAATATTAGATATAATATTAAAAATTGTCAATAATGGCACCATATATTTAATACTTTATATGATGCACCCAGTGAAATGTAGTCAAAGGGAAGCAACTGCTATATTTTGATATTATAAGAATATACAGGTTACCTTACTTTACCTTACCTTACCTGTGCCAGTGAATCAGATAATATCCTACCTCCTACATAAATCTGCATATTTCATTGGTCAAGCGACGTCACGCGGTGACGGTGTATAATCCATACACGGTCACCGGGAGCCTAATGCCTAGTATTTTTTTGGTTAAATTGACGTCATCGGAACGTGCATGACCTAATATAAGGATATGACAAAAGTGACGTAGTGATAGACGAAACTAAAAGACAAAGGTCATGTTGTCTGTACCGACCAATGAAAATCGTGATGCAAAGGAAATTTTATCGGGAACCCAATAATCTATTTTTAGACTTACAGCGGGTGTAACATCAATCATTTTTATAGGTAACAATACTGCACATATGGGGTAGATATGCATATAATGATACATAATCAACATCACAAAACATGGATATAAAGAAACTACATATTTACATATCAATCAGCAATGTTGATCAAGATAGTCGGTAGGATATATTCGTTACACAGTGTGCTAGTGACCTAATACGGTATATATACGGTGTCAGTAAATTTCATATGGGGCGAGAGCACAGCTCGAGCCCCATATGAAATTTACTGACACCGTATATACCGTATTAGGTCACTAGCACACTGTGTAACTAATAATATATCAGCCTTGTGTAAAATACGGTACCAAATATGGTAATGGTACGTCACTGAAATATGTTGTGACGTCATTGAAATATGCTTTAACGCCATTCAAAATATGGTAGTTGGGAGTTGTTCACATGCCAATCATAAATTATATTTCATGTGTAAATAAGGGCTATTCCAGTAAAACATATGTCCCACCCCAGGAAGGCACTTTCAAAATTGACCAACCCCCTTCAGAAGTTTATTTGACTAGAAAAGAACCCCCTTTAGAATATTTTCTGAGCAAATTCGGACCCCCTTCAGAAGTTTATATTTTTTGTTGCAAATTTCAACCCTCAATAGCAGTTTTGTCGGACTTCTGATTAGGACTTACTATAACTGTATTCATGGTCCAACAGTAAGTTTCTGCTCTTGCATCGTAAGTAAAGATGTTGATTCTGACAGGAATTAAAATACACATGAATTTGTATTGAGGTTTAAGACTGATTTTCAACATCTTTGGTCATTTAAAGGCGGTCAGTTATCCATACCCTCTGTTCCTGGAAGACCCAGTACTAAGCCAAACCCAAACAACTGACAGTTTCATTTGTATTGAGGTTTAAGACTGATTTTCAACATCTTTGGTCATTTAAAGGCGGTCAGTTATCCATACCCTCTGTTCCTGGAAGACCCAGTACTAAGCCAAACCCAAACAACTGACAGTTTCCTCATATAAATCAGAGGCGGAGGCCTCGAACTTGGAACCTTCAGGTTACTAACCTAGCATATTACCAACCACGCCACAAAGGCCTTCATTAAGATATTTCAAATTAAATTTGAACAAGAAAATGTGTCCATGGAACACAGATGCCCCAGTCGACAGTCAGATGAACAAATGTAGGGTCACAAATAGCTTTATTCAACAATTAAACAAAATAACTTTTTTCCGATTTTCAGTACCATACCGTTTTGATCGTATCTCGAAAATTTGTCTTCAAACAAATTCTGTACACTACGTTTGAGAAATATATTATGTGGTTAAAACAAAGCGGTTTTTCTTCATCGGGCAGTCTGTCTGTCACAGTGATTCAGATTGCAACTCGGTCTTTTAAGACAGCTGTCCTAAATGTAAAAAAAAAACCAGGCCATTTTGTCCTAAACTTAAACAAGAGGGCCATGATGGCCCTGGATCGCTCACCAGATTTTTCTTTTCACTATAGCAATATAAGCCCTGCCCCCTAGTAGTTTCCTACCTTGGCTTGGCTTGAAAAAATCTAAGAGGGTCACCCTAGGAACATTTCTAGTAAATCTTTTGTCAATAGATCAGACACTTTCGGAGGAGAAGATTTTTTAAGGTCCACTATATCCATATAAGGCAAAATAGCTCCGCTCCCTGGAGGCCATTTTTTTTATGACCAATCAAAATGGCTTCAAGATATCTGATGGAGGGTCACCCAAGGAACATTTCTACAAAATTATTAAACAAGAGTACCGCGGTACATAATATGCCCGTCAGGAACTTCTTTACAAATATTCTAAGTCCAAAAAGGGGCATAACTCATTCAAAAATTGACGAAATCCCAGAAAATATGAACTTGATCTGTGACACATCACTACAAAGCCTTATACAAAATTTCAATAGCTCAAAGTATGTAGGAAAAAAGTGTGGTAAACCCGAACGGACGGAGGGACATGTATGACCATACCATAATACGTACCGTTTTTAAGAAACGGTCGTATAAAAATCAGCCTGACACCTTTGGAGGAGAAGATTTTTAAAGTTTTCACTATAGCCATATAAGTCAAATTAGAGTTAAATGATAGAGGGTCACCCAAGGAACATTTCTACAAAATTATTTGAAAATCGGCCAGACATTTTTGGAGAAGAAGATTTTTTAAGTTTTCAACCTTAGTCATATAAGTCAAAATAGCCCCGCCCCCCTGGCGGCCATGTTTTTTGACCAATCAACACAGCTTCAAGGAATCTGATAGAGGGTCACCCAAGGAACATTTCTAAAAAATGATTTGAAAATCTGTCGACCAGTTTGGCAGAAGAAGAATTTTGAAGTTTTTTTCATTTCGTTGCCATGGAAACCAGAATTCTGCATGGATCCCAAAAATTTGAAGGAATTCTGGTGAGGCCATTGGGAGGATGCTTTCTGTGAAGTTTCAGCCCAATTGACTGACTGGTTACTGAGGAGAAAAAGTTGCCGGACAAAAGGCGATCACAATAACTCGCCTTGAGCAAAGCTCAGGTGAGCTAAAAATTCAAACCCAGAAAGGCCACTTTTAGATGCGCTTTCCAAACTTACACTTACTGATGAACACCTATTAAAAATCTGCAGCAATATTGAAAACCTTTTAGAATTACAGTTAATATACTAACAGGTTAAGAAAACATTGTGGCAAAAGGAGAAATGAGCAATTTATTCTTTTCCACAATGTTTTCAAAAGTCTTCTTCAGGTGACTGTCTAGCTTGTATTTTAAACTTATTTAGTGTTAAATAAGCTGGAGTGAATTATTGTAATTTTCTCTTTAAACTAAATTTAAACATAAGTTAAGAGGGAAGAGAAAACGTCATCTAATTGACTGTGGTTTCAGAGGAAAATGAAGCATTTCCACTATGTGACAGGTGATATACCTGGACAGTCTAAAATGTTTAAAAATTCAAGTAGGCTTGTATATTTATGATGTGGGGGATTCTCTTCTTTTTTTTAGACCAAAAAACGTTTTGAGTGTCTTGTAAATTATGGCCTTTTCATTTTCGCTGCTGGCCTTTATCACAACTTGTTCAAAGTTTGGCAGCAGATTTGCACAAATCACAGAGGCCTTATGGTTTTTGCTGCCTGCGTGCCTCTTTAATGTACTGGTCCGAAAATAGGAAGTCCCGTCTGTCAATGCATTTTTTATATGTTGTGTGCACAAATTGTAGCCGTTTTTCTGCATTGAAATATGCTCAGCCAGAAATTTTGAAACGCTCTAGACGATTTGACAGGCAAATCAGGTACAGTACTTATTGAGGAGTTGGGCATTTGTTCTTAATCGGCTGAATTTTGATTATTTTTTCCGTTTTAATGCTTGTCGACGCGTTATCTTTCCGAAAAAAAAAGCGATTGTCGAAAAAAAATTCGTTCCGACATTTTGAAAGGGTTTAATCCGTGTTCTTAAAAGAGGCCCTACGAATGGCTGATATTTAATGAGCCAGCCAATGAAATCAAGTTTTACATCAATGATCATTAGACGCTTTACATGTAGTATACTTTAATGCATTGTAACTGCTATGAAGCGCGTACGTAACTCGACAAAACGCTTTTTGTTTATTATGAATCAAAATGCGTCTACTGCACATGATATTTTTCAGTTGGATTCGCGGAGATTAACTCTAGCGATGTCATATTTCCGATGCCCGACGCCAATCTGATTCTGAATCTCTGCAGTCAATATAAATGAGCAGATACGGACAGAGGCAAAAAAGAAAATGATGCCCCCCTTTAGAAGCGAAATTGGACTTTTCACCACCCCCTACAGTAGCAAATTAAGAAAAAGACCTTCCCCCTACAGAATTTTTTTATTTTGCCGTCCTGGGGTGGGACATATGTTAAACTGGAATAGCCCTAATGTTATTTAGTTTTTTAAAATATAGAATTTTGTATTTTCTTTAATCTCTCTTAAAAGTTAAACATTGTACATGTTTCACTGTGAACTGTCGTCGGCCATTAATTTAAAATGAAAATGATGATATTATTGGGCTTGGCCTCCGTATTAGAATAAAAGTATTGTAGTAAATATTCATACGCCTTTCATATTCTTCATTTCACGTTTAAAAAAAATTGTTATCTCAATAAAAAATAAATCAAATCTGTATATATTTGTTATAACTTTTTTCACTCTATATAGATTTTAGGTATGCTAGCTATATAATTTAAGAAAAATTATGTTGAAAGGGGCGATAAATGAGTTTGTATGGTGACGACTCGTAGCGTGGTCAAATCTATATCTTACTCGACCTTCGCTACTTGTCGTACAATACAAACCTATTTATCGCTCCTGCAACGTAATGTTACCTATTTAGTGCTTGACACTATAGAATAGATCTTGATTCAAGGCAAAGATGTATTGTCAATATGAACTCATGTTGTGGGCTTCATGCAAAATGGTTTTAACTACATCTCAGTACAAGATGAAATTACATCCGTTTGGAATGAAGACATCAAATTGTAGTAAACAGACCTAATTATTTATTATATTCCTGCACATTTTCCTACTCATATACAAGACACCAGACTAAATATGATCATGGAACGTCCCAGAAATATGACGTAACATCACAGAAATATGACGTAACATCAATGAAATATGATTTCATTCATTCAAAATGCAATAGTAGGACTTCATTCATACACAATTTAACCCTTTCCCACATACAGCAAATCTGCAGCAGACAACTTTGAAAATGTCTACTCAAAAATAAGGAAAATCTCTATTATAGTAGGTATAATTAATGAAAAAAGTTGAAAACATTGTGGCAAAAGAAGAAATTGCTCCTCTTGAGCAATTTTTCCTTTTGTCACGATGGTTTCAAATGTCGTCTGCGGCAGATGCATCAAAATGAGTCTATAGGTGGGAAAGGGTTAAATAATTTATGTGTAAATTGAATTATATTGTTATTGAAAATATATGAATTTGTATAATTTTTCTTTATTCTGTCTGAAACAATAAAAATGGTGTATAAAACAAAGGGAAAATTGCATTGCAGTAGCGATACGTCTGTTTGCACCACTACTTAGAGAGTGGGAGAACTGATATCAGCTCATCTTTCATATCATTCACAAGATATCAATTTTCTCATGCGCTTCATAATCAAATACAGATCAACGTAGTTGGTACTTTAGCATAATATTCCCTATGTATTCATCATGCAAAGTTTGAATGTTACTGTATTACATGTAATAATTTTCAATTATGTTTGTCATAGATCTTTGCTATGAAAACACGCATTTTTAATTATAATTTAAATTTCATGAAAATACATACATGTGCAAAAAAATAATAAATTATCTTTGTGCAAAGAACAGTTGCCAGTTAATTCTTCCAAGTATATTTGACAGAAAACTTTTACTAAATTAAAGAGTCATCAAAACGGGATAACAAAAATCTTTCGGTTTCAATCAATCTGAAATTTAACAAAAAAAAGTATATAAAAAATAAAAGGATCAAAGAGTGTATTTCTACTCACATTGATGTCAGGAAACTTTGTTGTAGGTTTGTACAGATGTGATCTGTCATATCTGTTTGTAGGTGGTAGTCCAGGGGGAGCCGGCTCACTGCAAATTTGTGGAGCGTTATTACCACTTGCAACTGCAACAATAAAGACAAAATTTAATACCATGTTGCAAGAAAGAGGTAAAGTGTCCGTTTAATATTGTGTCATCTCTATAGAAAGAGCCAACCATTTCTGACTTATGAGACACCATAGCATGTTTACTTCCTGAATCCCATCCTTTTTGCCAAGCACCAGGCAGGCATTTGGTACCATTTAACAAGCAAGCAGTTCACAAACATGCAATATCGGAACAAACCCCACTGTTTTTACTTTAGTTTAAACTTATCTATTTACATTGATTGTGAAACAAGCATTCAGCTTATATTAATCACGTTCAATGTCTGCTTCCTGGAGACTTAAAAAATACTCACGCTGTTTGCGTGGAAAATCCAAAAGGTAGAACCCTATCATCTCTGGATACGAACCAGGGACCTTTGACGTTAATTTATTAAAATACTTTAAACGCTATTGGAACCAGTTACATGGATAGTATGATTCATGCTTATTAAATTTTCCCGCATAGTTTTAGATGCATTTCAAAAAGCAATCATGATATTCAGTAGGTAGATAAATTTAACCCTTTTCCACTTGCAGACACATTTTGACGCATTTGTAGTAGACAACTTTTTAAACCATTGAGGCAAAAGGAGAAATTGCTCATAATATGAGCAATTTTTCCATGAATTTGCCACAATGGTTTCAATTCTATTCAATAATTATACATTCATTTATAGATATTTACAACATTTGTCCACAGGTGTTTTCAAAGTCGTCTGTTTCAGATTTGTTGTTTGGGTAAAGTGTTTAAATCATTTATAAGAAGTCCCACAAAAATAATTTAAAATAGATAATTTTTGTTTAAATATATTTTCAACGTATTTTGTGTATTGACTGAAGCAGGCTTGTTATTTATTTCAACTTCAAAGTAATTATTGATTATTATACCCATCCTATTTAATACAATAATTCTTCTTCACTCACAATATTCATTGACAAAATATAGACAAATATATCTTATAATAATCATGATTGATTTTAAAGTACATACAGTGTAATGGAACTCTGTGCTGCTCCATTTTAGTTCTGTTCAATCCAGGTAGCGAAGGTAGCGAAGATGGCATTGGTGCAGCTGGCCTTGACAGCTGTGTGTGGGATCCACCCATCACATTTCCATGAGCTGGTCCTGGGCCCTTTGGAGGGTTTGGGTACCCTGGGGGTAAAGGGGATGTAGGCGGATGAGGTCTCATCAAAACAAGTTTGCTTTTTTTCTTTTGATAAGAAGTATTTATTTTGAATTTTACCTGAATGGAATAATATATATACATAAACAAGAGGACCATTATGGTCCTATATCGCTCACCTGATTTAATCAAACTTAAAAAGTTTTCAGTGTACTTTCCCCTATATGAGTCTATGAAAAACAAGTGACCAAGTCATAACAAGTCAAAACAAGTCATTTTTGACCCCAGTGCTATAATTTGAACAATCTTGGTAGAGGTTGACTAAATGATGCTACATACCAAATATCTTTTAGACAAGAAGATTTTTAAAGTTTTTTCCCTATCTATGTAAAACAAGTGACCCCCGGGGAGGGGTCATATTTTACCCCATGGCTATAACTTGAACAATCTTGATAGAGGTCCACTACATGATGCTACATACCAAATATTAAAGGCCAGGGCCCTCTACTTTTAAACAAGAAGATTTTTAAAGTTTTTCCCCTAAATGAGTCTATGTAAAACAAGGGACCCCCGGGATGGGGTCATTTTTGACCCCTTGGCTATAATTTGAACAATCTCGGTAGAGGTTCACTAGATAATGCTACATACCAAATATCACAGGTTGGGCACTCTTCTTTTAGACAAGAAGATTTTTAAAAAAAAATCTCTATAGTATGAGTCTATGGAGAACAAGTGGGAGGGGTAATTTTTGACCCAAGGGCTATAATTTGAACAATCTTGGTAGAGGTCCACAATGATGCTATATCCCAAATATCAAAGGCCTGGGCCTTCTACTTTTAGACAAGAAATTTTTAAAAGTTTTTTCCGTATATGAGTCTATGAAAAACAAGTGACCCCCGGAGAGGGGTCATTTTTGACCCCAGGGCTATAGTTTGAACAAGCTTGGTAGAAGTCTACTAGATGATGCTACATACCAAATATTTTTTAGACAAGAATCTTGACTTTTTAAGTTTTTTCCCTATATGAGTCTATGTAAAACCAAATATCAAAGGCCTGTGCCTTCTACTTTGAGACAAGAAGATTTTTAAAGTTTTTCCCCTATCAATGTCAAACAAGTGACCCCCGGGGAGGGGTTATTTTTCACCCAAGGGCTATAATTTGAACAATCTTGCTAAAGAGGTCTACTAGATGATGCTACATACTAAATATCAAAGGCCTTTGGGTCTTTTCTTTTAGACAAGAAGGTTTTATAAGATTTTTCTCTATATGAGCCTATGTAAAACAATAGACCCCAGGGGAGGGGTTATTTTGACCCAAGGCTATAATTTGAACAATCTTGGTAGAGGTCCACTAGATGATGCTACATACCCAATATCAAAGGCCTGGGCCCTCTTCTTTTAGACAAGAAGATTTTTTTAATTTTTCCCCTATATGAGTCTATGTAAAACAAGTGACCCCCGGGATGGGGTCATTTTTGACCCAAGGGCTATTTGAACAATCTTAATAGAGGTCCACTAGATGATGCTACATACCAAATATCAAAGGCCTGGGCCCTTTACTCTTAGACAAGAAGATTTTTAAAGTTTTTTCCCTATATGAGTCTATGAAAAACAAGTGACCCTAGGGGAGGGGTTATTTTGACCCCAGGGCTTTAATTTGAACAATCTTGGTAGCGGTTCACTAGATGATGCTACATACCCAATATCTACTTTTAGACTAGATTTTTTTTTAATTTTGTTCTCTATATGAGTCTATGTAAAACAATAGACCCCAGGGGAGGGGTCATTTTGACCCAGGGCTATAATTTGAACAATCTTGGTAGAGGTCCACTAGAGGATGCTTCATACTAAATATCAGAGGCATGGGCCTTCTACTTTCAGACAAGAAGATTTTTTAAGTTTTGGTTAATTTCCCCTTTTTTGTTGCCGTAGCAGCCAAAGTTCTGCATGGAATAGAATTCTTTGAACAAGTTTGAAAGAGATCCACCCAAGGAACATTCCTGTAAAATTATTTTGAATTTGGTTTATTGGTTTAGGAGGAGAAGTTGTTTGTAGGAAAATGTGAACAGACGGTCGACGACGACGGACGACAGACGGTGAGCGATCACAAAAGCTCACCTTGCATTTTGTGCATAATGAGCTAAAAAAAGACAAATGAGCGAATGAGTGAAACAAGATGAAAAATGTGGTCCGATTGTGAAATTTATTTAGCATGGAAATACCAGTTCTCGAACCTCTTAACATTTATCAGGGCTCATGGGAATACTCATAAACTCATGACAAAATCCAACAATACCGACGAATAAATTCAACAATTCATTTGTAATCAAAGCAACGGTTTACATAAAATTTATTACGTAAAATGTGTTTTTTGAAATATATAAACAGTCCTTCAACTAAAGGCTATGGTTTGAGAACAGGGACCTGTACGATAATTAAGAAATGTTGAAAAAATAATTTATTGTCAATGCTCAATGATTTGCTTGATCGTTAGATCCCTCCATATTTGTTTTCTTGGCTGACAGTCACACTTAAAAGTGTGTTATCTTAAATATCAATAAATCTGTATCACATTTATAAATGAACAGAATTATCTCATAATGTTCTATCATCTATGTGCATATCTCTCAATAAGGGTGATAAATATGTTTACAGTTGAGACCATACAAACCAATGATGCCATAGAACTCTACAAATTGAAAATTACATGCAAAATAAAAAGGTCACCGATTTCGGCCCCTCACCGAAACAGGGCAGTGTACGCTAAATGAATGGATTAGAATGTCTCCTCCCTCACAGCAGCAGCTTCTATACAGAAACTTCTTCATGATTTAAATAATAAAAAAAAAATCGTAAAATGTCTTACAAAATCTCGATCATGAATGTGGTTTAAATAAAAAACAAAACCCTCACCTTTTGTGTGTATGTTCACTGTGTAGCCTACTGTAGGAACGATTGTTGTCAGGGTAGCAACGAGCATGCGCAGTATTCTTACCAAGTCACATGACACAGCGATAAAATTCGTGAGTCAAACAAATTAAAACATGAATACCTATCTTAAGGCTTTAAATTTCATATTTCATATTTTTTCGGTCACAAAACCGTCCCATTACGTAAAACAAATAATCGTTCAAAAATAAAGGCGCCGCAACTACTTGCCTGGTACCCCTTTTTTGTGTTTCCGGGTATGTGTAAATCAGTCACCTTGATAAAACAGAATAACTCTGGAAACTAGATCTGATATCTTTATCTAGATATTGTGTAAGTTAGAAACTTTAGATTTGACATTCTTGCTGCATGTTACATCAATAATATTGACATTCTGATCAGAATTTACGAAGAATATTACCATTTAAATGAATGGTGGATTATTCTTTTTTTAACTGGATTTTTATCCACATGATCTATATATTCTACTTCTAACAAAGCCATATTTGTTAGTCTCAAACCCTACTTCAACGTATATTTTCATCAAGATTTTAGTCTCTAAAGACTTTTATTTATAAGCTATTCTATTTGTGTTTCACAATAAATTTAAACGGATCATGTAATATTGTCCACTTTTCAAGTGCTGACTAACAAAGGTTTTTGTTTTAAATGTACATGGTTTTCTATCTTTCAACTATAAAAAATACATTTTTTTTTTTATCTTAATGTTATCAACATTGCATAAATTTACATTGTGAGGGTGTTAGTATAGATTAATCCGAGCAAGATCGTACTAAGTTGACCTAAAGATATCATGATGTCATTTGTTATGAGTCACGTGACCAACTTCAGTTATTGACGCCATCTTGTTTTTGTCTGCGTGTGGAGAGAAAGAGATTAGTCAAAAACAATGCATCTTTCCAGGCGATCAAGATGATTTAAGGGATCTTTGAAGTTGGAAAGAAGAAGAACTTTTACTACTTTAATCTTCTATGTTGGAGTTTTACATCTCAGGTAAATATGAAAGCGAGAAAATGTACTTTAAACAACCCCTCAGTCGGAAAATTTCTATAAGTGACTGCAGCTGCCAACCGGAAGTTCATACATTGATAACTCAAACAAAGAATGATGCTAGAAACGACGTATCAAATTTAACTTGCATGTGTGTTTGTACATCAAACTATACCTAGGTTGGAGTATGTATATTTATTTAAATTTTAATCAACCCTTAAATAATGACTTGTCGCCTCTCTTTGTTCGATCGATTGTCTCTGGACTGCATCTGCTTTTGTTCGAAAGCCTTTTTTTGTTGCAGCTGATAAAACATACATTACTAAAAGTATTTTTGATATCATTTGAAGGATTTCTGTGCATGTAAATAGAAGTACATGATTCGTGTCAACTGTCTTGTACAATATTCATATAATCTAGTCAAAAGTCAAAGTTGTGTTTGGACAAATCACACCGTTAAGCTGGCAAATTCAATGAATCTCCATCACATGTAAGTAGTTGAAAAAAGAAGATCATTATTGTATTATAGATATTAATTCTTAAAACCATTAGCGGATATGTTAATGTTGTTGATTTCAGTTAAAATTGTACGAAGCAGACAAACAAAAACTTAAGTCAAATAGAAAGTAATTATTCTGATACTGGATAGTGGATACATAAATATAAAACTTCATCATGAATACAACAAACATAATGTTCTTCTTTTTTTTGTTGATGCAGATAATATAATGGCAAGATAATACTTTTTGATTATTTATGGAATAAATCTCAAACAATAACATTTATTATGTTTTCTTTTGTCACCCATTTTCTTTGTTAATGTTATTTTGAAGTCCATTCATTAACCTGTTCCTCAAAATGAGTGATTTCTTCATTTGCCACATTGTTTTCAACTTCATTCAATAATTTAAGTTCCAATTTCTTTACAGAGATTGATGAGAGAATTTGCTTATTGTTCAGACTACGCGAAAGTCGTCAGTCCTCCAGTCCTGACTGACAAAAATTCATTCGGACCGACACATTTTCATGCAATAATTAGTTGAACAATGAGGAAAATATATGAAAAATTAGCTTTCGGACTGACAGGTTTCAAAAGATTTTGCCTAGTTAATTTCAGTCTTCTGCTTTGAATTTGTCATTAATGTCACTTTAAACTTGTTTCCAAATAATTTTACAATCAATGTATAAGTTCAAACTTGTGAGAAATTCCTCATCATGAGTAGGTTTTGACACCAGAACCTGCAATCGGTTCTTGACAGAATACTCACTTCATAAAGTGCTGGTATATCAGGGCTCACATGTAAGTAGAATATTCTGTCTATTACACACAACGTAACAAGCAGGGCTTTCGTGAGGGGGGCGGCTTTAGCGAAGTGGTCACTTCAAATATTATAGTCAGACTTCCCACATTCACTCGATCAAATCGAAGTAGACTTTGTCGACAATTTCGTCCTAAGTTATCAGACGCTGTAAATCATCACAGTCAAACGCCATGTTGCTTAATTCGGTTCTCAGTATACACAATTACGTAATCAGGAATTGACAACTGAACCCATTTAAAGCAGATAAGTCTAATTGCTTAAAACACACCATGATGTAGAACTGATTGTCCAATCAACCATCATGAATACATTTATTCCGCTTAAACAAAGAACCGAATTTCAAAATCAACCATTATGGCCCCCCTGTTAATTTTTTTTACTACTATTCCGATTTAAATGAGATTGATGTCAAATTAAACCTTAAATGTTTCAACCATTTGAATATATTGTGAACTGATTCTTGCTTTTATGAAACATACAGCTTCAAAAAAATGAGAGATTTTTAGGATATTTTTTTAATATAATGTTGTATCAAAGGTCCCTGGTTCGAGTCCCGTGATGAGCGGGTCCTGACTTTGGGATTTTTCCACACAAACGGCGCGAGTACTGGTGAAGTCTCCAGGAAGCAGAAATCGAGCGTGATTAATCTAAGCCTAAGGCTTGTTTCGCAATCGATGTAAAATAAATAAGTTTAAACTAAACTAAATAGGGGGTCCATTCTAATTGACATTAACTAATCAAAAAACACTATTTATGTAGCCTCATTCCTAATGGATTCCTCTCCGAATATTGAATTTGATTGGTCTGAATTGAAATAATTAATATGTCATCAATCCATTCTGAAGAGGTACAGAGATTCCAAAATAACAGATGTCAATGAATTTTTTGACGAGACTTTTCGAAATTTTGACTCTGAAGCAGAATTTGAGGGCATTGAAACGGCTGATTTGATAGATATTGATAAGACAACTTTTTGCTTCTCTGCCATATCATGATAATGACATTTCTCGCGATTAACAGCTGAACTGTTTGCTAGAAATTTGCAAACCACTCGTCCCCCTCTTCGGTCTGGAATTTTTGTTTACATTGACAGCGAAGCTTTACCGGTTGTCTTCATTATTAAAATCAAATAAATAAACATTCATTTTTGTTTAAAAAGATGTGTATTCCACACATCCCAGTTATGACACACATATCAATGACCTAAGAAATATCATCCTTTAACCCCCCCCCCCCCCCCCCCCCCCCCCCCCAAACCTACACCCCACCCACTTCTCCCTCAATTGCCTGGAGGGAGAAGTCACTTTTCTCCCAAATTTTTTAGCCTACTCGGAGCCCTGACAAGAGACACTAATTGTCATTTTCTTCAGTCAAAATGGATTAAAAAAATATTTGTAGTGAGTTTAATAGGTTTGCAAACATCTTTGGAAAATTCAGATCAAGAAATAAAAAGCAAACATCTTTGGACAATTCAGATCAAGAAATAAAAAGCAAACATTCATTGCGGAACATTCTTAGCAACCACTTAACTAAATCAGTGTGGTCGAGGTAACAATGTTTTCAAGGTCTAGACTAGCAGCAACCGTTCATTGACCAACATTGTTGGCACACTCTGTCATAAAACGGTTCAAACTGTCAAAATCTGTTTGATGATTAATTTCATAAATAGTTCCAGAGCTCTAGATAAGCGTGCGTACTGCGTTTTCACGCATTGATTTGTCAAAAAAACGCATTAAAATTCCAAACTGTGCGTATCGTCACGCATTTACAAAATCGCGATCCCGTATTGATTTCCGATAACATGCGTAATCCGTAGGATAGTCCAGGTTTCTGTACTCTAAATGCGAAGTTATATTTTGACTGTTCGCATCCGAGACGTTACAATGAAGTATGTAAGATTATCCGTAGGAGTGCAACGATTCACCGAATGAAAGATAAACCCCTAGTACCTTTCTATAAATAACTCACTCATATGTTGACCACGTGATCAGTGTACATTTTTTTTCTAACTTGTAATCTCGCGAGACAGTTAAAAGTAGAGAGCTTCATCCAATGGATGCGAAATAACACCACGTGACATTTTCGCGGGCATACATACCACGTGACATTTATTTGCGGCTCTTTCTTGAAGTTGTAGTAAACTTTTCCTTATTTGGAAATCTACTACGAGGCAAATTGTAATCTACTTTTAATTTTCATTCAGTTGAATGCTTAAAGAGATATAAACAGCGAGATACGTCGAGAAAATGTATTTCATACTTTGATTATATATTCGAATCGAACTCAAGTATAAAGGGTGAAAGCAGAGGTGAACGTGTAAAAAATTGATAATTGTCAAAGCACGAGTACACACTTACCCGAGTTCTTATCGTGTGTACCAGACATCACCTTGACGACCTCTGTTTGTAGGGTAGTTTAACTTGATTACGCTAATTGGATTAAAAGTTTGCCTAATCCGACGACGGTCTTCTTTCAAATACCGTTAATTAATTAATTAGGTCGGACGTTTTCTTTATCTTTTAAAAATACTTGATGACGAGAAATACCGATTATACCGATTGTCACTTCGGAAACTAAATTGGAAGTTATTTATTTATTCTGTATGCACAACTACTTGGAAAATATGCAGCCTCGTTCCTAATGGATTCCTCCCCGAATAACGAATTTTATTGGTCAGAATTGAAATAATAAATACGTCATCAATCTATTCTGAAGAGGTACTTTCCGAGATTCCAAAATGGCGGATGTCAAATAATTTTTTGCCGAGATTTTTCGAAATTTCGACTCTGAAGCAGAATTTGAGGGCATTGAAAGTGCAGATTTGAAATAGATATTAGTAAGACCACTTTATGCTTCTCTGCCATATCTTGATAATGACATTTCCCGCGATTAACAGCTGAATTGTTCGCGAGAAATTAGCGAACCACTCATCCCCCTATTCGGCCTGGACATTTTGTTGACATTGCCAGCAAAGCTTTACCGGTTGTCATCATTATTAAAATCAAATAAATAAACACTAATTTTTCAGCATTCAATTTTAAAAATCAGCATTGAATTAAAAATCAGGGGGTGAAGGACCCCCTGAAAAAAAAGCTTATCTAGAGCTCTGTAGTTCAAGACGATTTCATGTTTCTCCTTAGGCGAAAGGAAAAGTAATAGTTAATTATAAAAAAATACGTAACAAAAAAGGATACAATTTTCATGCTCAATATGTTGTTGACTCTATGTCAGAACTAAACATTGAATTGTAGAGAAGACATGATTATAATGCATCAATATAATTGTAGAGAACACATGCTTCTGCTCAAAAATAGTTATGTGTAGACTTACGACTTAACGGATTCCAAATGGATAAAATACATACATTTTATGCAGAATATTTCAAATAACATCAGCGATTTTTCTACATAAATTGTGAATGGGTCCGGTACCAGGGAAATTGTGAAAAATAGTGTTGTTGTTTCCATAAAATTGTGAATTTAAATATTACAGCTATGTAACTTAATAATAAGCCGCTGTCTTTGTTAAGGCTTGCATTACTAGCTACGATCACTAAATCGTCAGTTTGAGTAGCAGGGGATACGGTTTGAGATTCAGATGTAGGCGATACGGACCCTAATTCTAGTTGGGTTTAGACAGTTAAAACTGTTTCCATGCATGGCCCTGGTGAATGTTCTGTACGCTGCTCAGTGTCATGGCTAGTGTCCAATTGTGCTTTACCAAATAATTGATCGTTTTATAGCCTTTTCAGGCGCTGATGGTAGTTTTTTCTGATAATATTTATTATATCTCGACATTGTCAAATCGTTTTTATCGTAATCATCTAGACGCTTTAGTTATAAATGCATGCGTCTTCAATAAGTAATTTTGTTCTCATTTATCCGCTGTTAACATCATAGGCAGCTATTGCAACGATTAAATAAATCATATTTAACATTAAATTGAGTCTAGAAAATATGCAGTTACCATTTAAATACATGAAAATCCAATTCACATCAGCGAAAAATTTCGTCGGGCGCCATGTTTTTTCTTAAAAACACGTGGTTAAGTCGACAAGACGAAATGGGTAAAAAATAAATAAACGAAATATCACCCAACTCCCAATACTTATTGTACGAATAAGAAATATAATTATTTCGTTAAATATTTGTTTCTGATAAATAATTGCGACACCTGAATGGATATACGGCACTGAGAAATGTTGCGATTTGTTTTAAAATGTAAACAACAGCGGGCCGAGAATGTTTTTGATTTTGTCAGAAAAGCTAGTTACAAAAATAAAATTAGGCTAGTCGGCCAGAATTGTGAATTGACGGACCCTTTCGGCCAGAATTGTGAATGGGTCCGTCGGACCCTTTTGGAAAATTGTGAAGAGCCGTTTGTAATTGTGAATGGGTCCGTTAAACGGTACCAGCTAAAGAAGGAAAAAAATCGCTGAACATAGTGAAAAATAATCTCTTTTCCAAATTTCATTTTTATTAACTGAATGCTGCACTAGAGGTCTTTTGCAATAATGTTATTTGAATTGGTCACTACCCTCAAATCATGTATATTGTGTGCTCTTAATGTTATCTTTATACAGAACTAGAACAAAAACCACTAAAAAACAATTAAAACATTCAAGAAACCGCGATCCGGGCTACCACACAATTCTTAAATTTGTCGCATGTTAAACTTGGTGTGTAGAAAAGTGGGACAAGTGAGAATCTTAGCAGGACAAGTGGCATTCTGAAAGTCACTTGTCCTGGACAAGTGGCTGAATATTTTTTTTGTACAGCCCTGCACATTGTAGTAAAAGGAGATATTGCAATTTATGCTTTTGCCTCAATGTTTAAGAAAGTGGTCTGCTACAGATTTAACCCTTTCCCTCATATAGGCGCTTTTTGACGCCTCTGCAGCAGTCGGATTTTTGAAAACATAGTGACAAAAGAAGAAATTGTTCAAAACAAGCAATTTCTCCTTTTGCCACATTGTTTTCCACATTTAGTCATAGGTTATCCATACAATTATAGAGATTTTCTATTTTTTGACAAAACATGTTCAAAGTCGTCTGCTGCAGAATTGTCGTATGAGGGAAAGGGTTAACAAAGTGCGTCTGCAAGTGTGAAAGGTTTTAACAGTTCATTTTGTGAATATTTTCAGGTAACAAAACTGGACCGTGACCCATCCTCTGGCACAGCTTTACAAGAAATCAGTTTCTGGCTCAATCTTGAAAGGGCCCTACTCAGAATCCAGGAAAAAAGAGAAAGCCCAGAGATTGTTCTCACACTGGAGATTCTTAAACACGGGAAAAGATTCCATGCTACCGTCAGCTTTGACACTGATACAGGTTAGTTTGTGGTCATTTTCCATTCAGCCTTTTTCTCTTCCGTGATGAATGCATTCCTCCATTTATTAATGAAGGCATCTATGGAACAAACAGCAATATGTATTCATTTTGTATGCACTAAATGACATGGTTCTTATAATTGTTTTAGAAATAGTAAAACATGTGGTGAAGACCAACTTTGTTTAGCAATTCCCTGTGTATAGCAACAAAACTTAATTTCCCAATTATTCATTTTCTGCACAAATTACCCTGTAATTAAAGACCACCTGTGAACAAAGACCAATGGGGGTTACAAAGTGTTGCCCTTGAGAGTCATAGATATGGTGCATATTTAATGCCCCAAATCCCTATTTGTGGGTACTTAAAAATATCATTTCACTAGGACGATTTGTTCGAGTACCCACAATATAGGGTTAAATGGGCATATAAGATAGATATTGTCTGGCAAATACATGTACCTGTTTGCTCTTTATTTAAACAAACCCCTCCGGTAGTCAGTACATAGCAGCACAGGCTGTCAATCCAGGAGAGTTGAGTCTGAACCACAGTTTGGCCAACATTTTTCCCAATGCTGGACATAAGTTGATGTGACGAGAGTATTTGTCTTTCACCAATGGGCTGACAGTCTGTTTGGAAAAACTAGGCATTTGCTTGGAAAAACCGTTATATTGAGTAGTGGTGTGAGAAAGCCAGGAAACGCATGGGTAGGTAAACTGACAGCCGTGATATGAGCGATAATTGCTGAAAACAGCTTTAGAATCCAATCCGTTAATCAATGTACTTATTTTCAGGATTGAAAGCTGCTATGACTACAGTTAATGACTACAACCAACTGATGAAAGACTTTCCTCTGAATGACCTGCTTTCTGCCGCCGAACTGGATAGAATCAGAATAGCATTACAGGCCATTTTTCTACATCTGAGAAAGATTCGACCAACAAAATACCCTATACAGAGAGCATTAAGACTAGTCGAGGCTATTTCGAGGGACCTGAGTTCCCAGTTATTGAAGGTGATTGTTTTGCCACTTGAAAACTTTATTGATGAATGGAAATAATTTTGATGCGGTTTGTATAGAGAGATCAACATAAAGATATAGAAGGATAGCTGGATCAAAGAGTTATTTGAACACACATTTAACACTTTTTGTAAAAGATAGAAAAATATAAAAGAAATTTTCTTTTCTTTTATGTCCTGGAGGACTGTAAGAGTAATGAAGCTCTGCCAAAGTATGATAGATGTATTGACATATGAGCCGTCCCATGAGAAAACAAACGTTTTGGACGCTGCGAAAAGTATCAACCCGGATCGGCCTAAGCAAGCCGCGCAAGCTACCCTGGTCAGACACTTTTCGCCTCCTGTGGATTCTCTGCTGTTTCAGGAATCATTACTCTATACCTCTACCCCCCCTGAGACAACAGGCTGATCTGGGGCGATACATTATGCAGGGTCTATACTGTTGGTTTTCTCGTAGAACGGCTCATATATTGTTAGTTAATCGTTGCTTAAAAGGTAGAGGGTGGGCAAAGCATTTTTAGAAATGTGAAAAACTTGATCGACATTAACTTTTTGAGTGTTCGAACCAATTTTTGTAAAGCCTGTTTGTTCAGCCTGTTTGTTCATGCCATCTGACCACGCTCTAAACTATTGGCTGCTCAACTTAACATTTTTATCTTGACGTAAGATGATTACATGAACAGTATGGGAGTCATTACTAACTGTTATCAAATCTAAATTGTATAGATGAAAATTCAACATCTAATGATAACATTTTAAACATCCTTTTCATACAGGTTTTGGGAACCAGGCGCTTGATGCATATTCCCTATGACGAGTTTGAGAAGGTGATTTCTGCCTGTTTTGACGTGTTCAGTACATGGGATGACGAATACGACAAACTCCAAGGTTTACTGCGAGACCTTGTGAAGAAGAAAAGGGAGGAACATCTTAGAATGGTGTGGAGAGTCAATCCAGCTCACAAACGTCTGCAAGCAAGGCTGGACCATATGAGGAAGTAAGTGGTTTTGTTAACCTTTTTCCGCAAGCAGATACAATTTGAAAACTTTTGCCACAATGTTTTCAATCTCATTCAATAGTTGAAATGGCTTTTCCTCATGAGCATTATGATTGACTCGCTGATGTGAGCATAAATGGTCCAAAGGTGCTGGTAACTTACCCAGGAAATGCTGTAATATAACTGAAAAACTGTTGTAAACAGCGTTAAATGCCAAGCAATCTAATAAATCTTTCTTAAATACAACAAATCTGGAGTAGACGTCTTTGAAAACAATTAGGGAAAAATCAGAAAAATCTCTATAAGTGAAAGTATAATTATTATGTAAGAGTTAACAATGTTGTGGCAAAAGGTGTTTGCTGCAGATGCGTCTACATATGGGGAGGGTTTAAGTAACATTCTGTTCTAAATTCTATTAATTTTACCCTTTCCCTATATGAAATATCTGCAGCCTATGACTATATCTAAGTATAAATATACCAAATCTCAGTAATTGAAAGTAGAATTATGAGCAATTTCTCCTTTTGCCAAAATGGTTTCAAAAATCTTCTGCTGCAGTGGCATTATAAAGCATCTGTAAGTGGGAAAAGGGTTAATAACCTTCAAATATTTCTTTTAGTGAAGCATGGCTCAATTTGTAACCACCTGTTGTTATCATTGTACAGGTTTAGAAGACAACATGAACAGTTACGCCAAGTAATTTTTCTTTTAGTGAAGCATGGCTCAATATGTAACCACCTGTTGTTATCATTATACAGGTTTAGAAGACAACATGAACAGTTACGCCAAGTAATTGTCAGAGTATTGAGACCGGTGCAGACTTCTAAAATGAGGGGAGGCACACCGTTGGAAGAAACGGCTCCCAAACTTGAACCTGTTGTAGATGAAGCAGCTGATGCCAATGCTATTGAGGTTAGGATTGTGATTTTATTTGTGAACTCTGGAATATGCATTATGAGTAATTAAGTATTTGCATATACGGCTTATTAGCATTGCTTTGATAGGATTTGGTATGGATCTTTAAACTGGCAAACCTTTTCTTTTTTATTGGTCTTTGGAAAACATTGTGTTGGAAAAAGGATCATTAGAAATGGCTAAGAATGATAAATTTGTTTATCATTAATAACTTAACATATTTAAGCAGGAATAATAAGATTTTTAAGTCTTTATTATATTATAACACATTTAGGACTAGATGGTTTTTAACTTACTTTTCTAAAAGTCGTTTATTTCAAAATGTTTAAGGCTGCTAATTTGTCAAATAGCAGATATTTAAACAAAATTGTTTATTTTGTTAATAGGAGGTGAACCTTGCCTATGAGAATGTGAAAGAAGTAGATGGTTTGGATGTATCTAAGGAAGGATCGGATGCATGGGAAGCTGCAATCAAGAGGTAATGACTCATCTTAGAACTACGAATGTTTTCAGTGTATTTGGTAACTGGTGACTGTAATCTTGACATTTGCTGATGGTAAGATCTATGTTTATGTATACAAAAGATAAACGTGTTCATGAAAGAAACAAGGTTAAATTATAATTATAGAATATACATATATATGCTCCCTTTTGGCAGAGTGGTATTGGTGTAAATAAAATATTTGTTTTTTTCATGAAAGTAATTTGATAAATTAATAGTTGATCAATCGAAGTATAGAGTCTGGGGTATAATAGACCTTGTTCTAGATCAGGGACATATTTCATGTTGCAAAATGCTTATTTGATTTCCTAAACCTATGTTGTTGGTACTTAAAATACTTATCTCAGTGAGATGAGTATTTTGAGTACGAACAACATAGGGTTTAAATGAGGAATAAGAGTATAGTGAGATGCAAATTCCTGTGTATTCTTCCTTATCTAGTCCTCTGCTAGACAAAGCAGGAAGGTAACTTGAAGCAATCAATCCTTGTATGTATGCCATTGCTCAATGCACACTTATATCATATTTCCATTTTTTACCCAACAGATATGATGAAAGAATTGATCGTGTTGAAACCAGAATTACTGCCCGTCTGAGGGACCAGTTGGGGACGGCTAAAAATGCCAATGAAATGTTCCGCATCTTTTCTCGCTTCAATGCGTTGTTCGTTCGACCCCATATTCGTGGAGCGATAAGAGAGTACCAGACACAGCTGATGCAGAGAGTGAAAGACGATATTGAATCACTTCATGAAAAATTCAAGGTAGCGTCATTTGGCCTTCCTATTCGTCATTGCGTTTAAGTTTTTTTTTACGTGAATTAGACTGTTCAACATTGTTGTGAGATGATAAATAATACCTTGGGAATCTGATTCATATAATTCGAAATATATTTATTAACCCTTTCCCTCGTACTACAATTCTGCAGCAGACAACTTTGAACATATTTTGTCAAAAAAAAGAAAATCTCTACAATTGAATGGATAACCTATGACTAAAAGTGGAAAACATTGTGGCAAAAGTTAGAAATTACTCGGTTTGAGCAATTTCTTCTTTTGTCACTATGTTTTCAAAAAGCCATCAGCATCAGGGTTAAAGCAGTTGTTTATTCCATTTGTCGATTTTGTTGTCGCTTGAGGAAGGAACAGACGCAAGACTTAATTGTTCAAACTTGGATCATATTTACATCTAAGATCCTTTCATCACATTTCATGCTGTAGCTACTGAGTATCAACTTTTTTTGTGTGTAATTTTTTTTTTTAAAACATGGATTGCGGTGGACAAAATTAACTTATATTTAAGAATGATGAATTTTACCTAATATTGCTCAGTTTTGTATTATTTGAAGGTACAAGTTTTTGTTAATGTCTGTTTTCAGGTCCAGTATCCGCAGAGTAAAACATGCAGAATGAGCAAAGCGAGAGATTTTCCTTCCGTGTCAGGCAGTATCATATTTGCTAGACAGGTATTACATTTAGAAAATGAAAATCCATTATCCCTTTCCCACATGTTGATGCATTTTTACACATTTATGCATTAGAGGACATTTGAAATTATTGTGGCAAAAGGACAAATTGCTTCGTGCCACAATGTTTTCAACTCTATTGTAAAGCTAAACTTTTATAAACAGAGATTTTCTGTATTTTTCTCCAGCTGCTGCAGATTTGTTGTAATAATTGATCCGTCCCGCGAGAAAACCAACATTGTGGACTCTGCGTAAAGTACTGACCCAGATCAGTCTAAGCATGTTGCACAGGCTTACCCAGACAGACACTTGGATTTTCTGTTTCAGGAATCATTCCTCTATACCCCGGAGATGGAATGTGTCGGCCAGGATTAGCCTGCGCGGAATGTGCAGGCTGCTCTGGATCCATACATTACGCAGAGGCCATACTGTTGGTTTTCTCGTGGAACAGCTTAATTTAAACTTATCATGGTGGTGTGTCCTTGGGCAAGGCACATTTTCTAGCCTAGTACTAGTTTGTTTACCCAGGGATCATGAATAAATTAACTGTTGCTGTGATATAACTTAACTAATGTTGAAAGCGGCGTAAAACCCAAATAAAACAAACATTAATTTAAACTTAAGTTTATAGAGACATATTTTTGCCTAGATATTTTCAATGTTGTCTGCTGCCGATTTGTTAAATGTTAGAAAGGGTTTAAATGAATAAATGGTTATATTTAGCATTCAGATATAAGATAATTTCAATTTTAAGATGCTAGAGCTTCTTTGAATAGAAAATGCTTCAAAAGACAATCCCTGATATTTACATGATGTATTAGATTTTTTTCAATTCTAAAACATTGAATCATTTGTTGCATCAAAAGTATGCATTAATTTAGTGCTCAGGGTTGTGGGGTTAGCATAACGACTGAATTGCTAGTGTCTGTATAAATGGATCAGTAGTACTGGTAACTTCCCCAGGAAACTGTCATAAAACCAAAAAATTGTTGTTATGACTTGAGCCTTTCTATTGTCAACATCCTGGACAAAAAGTTGTCAATGTAGACCTAGTATCCATTGATTGAACAGATTATTAAGACAGTCGTTAATTTCAGATTGAAAGGCAGTTGACCGCCTATTTACGTAGAGTAGAAGATGTGTTGGGTAAAGGCTGGGAAAGTCATGTGGAAGGTCAGAAACTAAAGGCAGATGGGGACAGTTTTAGAAACAAACTGAATACGACCGAGCTGTTTGAGGACTGGTCTCGAAAGGTAGGCCTGATTAATTGCTTTTAAACTTGAAATATCTTTGTAACATCATAGTCATACTATTTGAACTTTGTCAAAAACAGGACCTCAGGCTTAAGCAAATAGTGCAGAACCAGATCAGAAACTAGAGATAACTGGCGGTCTGCCTCTGAACATCTGTTATCCAGTTATATTTCCTACAATAAAAGCAAATTTTAACCTCTTTATTTCCAAATAAGGTTCTTGCTCTTATACTCCAAACTTTTTTCAGGAGAATAATATATGCAGAATTTTAATGTTGTGAGATCATTTTATATTTTAGGTAACTCAGCGCCAGCTTCAAGTAGCAGGAAGAATATTTCAGATAACCAACCAGAAATCTCGTGTCCCTGGGAAAGGGAATATCCTGAAACTTGGTGTCAACTTTCAGAAGGATATCATTACCTTGTCAAAGGAAGTGAGTAATTGTCACTGCAATTCTACATTCTTCAGTATGCAAATTGACAGATAATCTACTGTTCATTTGTATTACAGTTGAGATTTTAAGTGTCACAACATAATACTGTTAAACACTATTAATTACGAGAATTTGATTTTCCCTTAACTTTTTTCAGATGCAGTTTTGAATAAACCTTGTCATAATGCATACAAATTTATTTTCGAACATTTATAAAGTTATCAATAGTCAATGTAACAATGTAAAATTTGAGTGAAAATTGTGAAATAAAATTTACTTGACTATAATTTTCTTTTATTGTAATCAACATATGTTTTTTTATCTTGATATCTAATATGAGAAAAACTGCACATGGGAAAAGGTACAGATTGGCTTTTGAGAACATTGTAGATTTAGATCAGACTGTTCATCCACATAGTCTAATCAAGATTTGCACTGTTAACATATTACTTACCCATGCTTGTTGGAAGCTTCTGTCAACTTGTGTAGATCCTAATAAGACAGAGAAGATGTTCAGGCTTATCAAAGCATACACTGTTCATCATTGCCAACTTGTACCTTCTTTCCATGCACAGGCTTACCGGTATATCATATTAATTTTAATTTGTTTTATTAAGGGCCCACTTGAATGGAGTTATATCAGTAGTTACAAACATTTATTTCAGGTAAGGAATATGAAGTGGCTTGGATTCCGTGTTCCTCTGTCAATTGTCAACAAGGCCCATCAAGCAAACCAGCTGTACCCATTTGCAATGTCACTGTTTGAAAGTATCCGCACATACCAACAGACATTAGAAAAGGTGGAAGAAAGACCATCCATTCACCTTCTGATAGCTGGACTTCATAAAGAGGTGCAAAATATGATAGCTGAGGTATGTATTATAATACAAGTAATAAAATGTTGCCCAATTTCTGTAGGTTTATTTGCCTACACTTTTCACAATGTCCTTGGGTCTATCAAGATATAGGCAAATATATGGAGAATAGTTATTTATTAAAGAAGAATTATTGAATGGAAATGAAAACAATGTGGCAAAAAGAGGAATGAGCAATTTTTTTGCCATAACGTTATCAAAATTTGACTGCTATAGAGGGTTTCAGAAATCGTCTGAATATTGGAAAGAATTAAACATGAATAAAATGTTTAAAGGATGAAAGTATCTGCTCAATTGCCATTTTCCTTTTTGCATCTAGGGCCTTTGCAAGATAACACATAGAGATCATTTCAGCTCTCTCTTGTTGACATATTGGAACACAATTGGATAAAATGAAACCTTTTTTGATTACAGTATGTCAATGCTTTGTAGAGGTTTTTATTATTTGGGAAATAAAAGTACTGTTCAAATATACGAAAAACTTTAAAACAAGTATATGGGCTTTGCACTTACCATAGGCTATTTTTTGGCAAATAGGTTCTGTCTGATCAATATGTGTTTTATCAGAAACTTTTTGAAAGTTTCTTTGACTCACTAACTGACAAACATTGTGAATTGGTTTATGTTAACCCTTTTCCACAAGCAACAAATCTGCAGCAGATGACTTTGAAAACATCTAGGCAAAATTATGGAACATCTCTACAAATAAAAGTATAGTTACTGAACATTTGGAATACATTGTTGCAAAAGGAGAAAAGAATTCTCATTTTGCCACAATGTTTTCAAAAGTCTTCTGCTGCAGATTTGTCAGAATACAAGTTTGGAAATGGTTAAATAGTAATGCTATGTAAAAAACACATTTCCAAATATACATGAATTGATTTATAATTAGCCAAATCCCATTCAATGTTATATATTTTCTTAAACCTTGCAGGGAGTACAGCTCGTCTGGGAGTCCTACAAGCTAGATCCATATGTACAGAGATTGGCAGATGCAATCTTTGCTTTCCAGGAAAAGGTAAGAAGTTTACATTTTGGTGTCTGTGGTCAACAAGTCCTCCTTATGCCATTTATTTCAAATCAATCAAGCTTCTGAAGGTTTATGATTGATTACAGTTTAACATCGTATTCAACAGTTTTTGTGTCCCCCTGCGTAGCATGGTAGGCACTTAGGGATTACTTTATTTTTGTCCAGCGTCTGTCCGTCCGTCCGTCACACTTTTTCATCACACTTTCAATGAGCAGGTGTAGGTAACACACATGCTTCGCGGAGCACTCCATTCTAGTTAGTTATACCTTTGCAGCCAGTTCATCTAACCCATGTTTTTCCTGGCTTTCTTGCACCAGTATTTCACACTAAATGCCTATGCTAGGGACAGGACCTTTCCACATAAACTATTTGAGCCCATTGGTGGAAGATGAATGGTGCTAGTCAGCTAAAAGGTATACAACTATGCCAATAAACATTGTTGTCTTGTTATGTAGATTATCTAAAGGATTCTTTAACACTTAAATAATAGACTGATGCTTAGTGAATACTTAGATCAAGCAGCATGTATATGCAGATTGAATTGGGTCTTTGCTGGTAAATTCCTGAAGATATCTTTTTTTGTTTGTTAAGGCTGACAGATTTGCAAAAGACAAACACTAGACAAAAATAATGTCAATTAGAAGAAAAATGTTTATTTGCAATTGACCTTTTCCAAAATGCAGACGACTTAAATACATGGCAAAAAGGTGAATTTAATGATGATGATGATTTCTCCTTTTGCCACATATTTTTCTAAATGTTTACCTAATGTTTTTTAAAGTTATCTATTGCAGCTTTATTGTATGTTGGAAAGGGCTAAACTGTAAAGGTTGTTGATAAATTTACTTGCAGGTTGATGACTTACTAGCCATGGAACAAGAAATTGATCTGGAGGTCAAGGCTCTTGAGACGTGCCCCTACAGTTCTGTAATCTTTTCTGAAATTCTAGCTAAGATACAGAAAGCAGTGGACAATCTCAGTCTACACTCCTACTCAAACCTACCACAGTGGGTGGCTAAATTGGATGAAGAGGTAAATAGTCTTCTGAGTTCATTATTATGCCCCTCTTTGAAGAAGAGTGGGTATATTGCATTGCAAATGTCAGTCGATTCGTCTGTAGATACACCAAAGCTTGTCCAATTGATGACTGGATAATGCTTGGAACTAAAGTATTCAAACTTCGCAGGGATGTTGGGCATGGCCCCTATTGGTTTTTAGATCATCAAGGAATGCAAATAGCTTTTCCGATTGATAACTGAAGAATGCTTGGGCCAATTGTCCTCAAATTCAGAAGGGAGGCTAGGCATGACCAGTAGATTTTTCCTATTGATTTTCAGGTTATCTGGTCATGAAAAACATTGTCCGTTTCCAATTTTTATATTTATTTTGATAGTAATTGTTAGATTTTGTGTTCATTGATTTCCTACTATTCATTTGCAGGTTGAAACCCGGCTAGCTGCTAGGCTAGAACTTGCCCTAGATGCCTGGAACAAATGCCTACTCGGTAAAAAGGAAGATTATGTTGACCATAGTATGGACACAGATGCTCCTCAGTCATCTGGCAACAAACTTGGTGGTGAACCAAACATCAAGGTAATGTTTAACCCTTTCCCACTTGGTACAAATTTGAAGCAGATGACCTTGAAAGCATTGTTGCTTAATATCGAATAGAAAACCATTTATGAAATTATAATTATTGAATAATTTTTGAAAACATTTTGGCAAAAGAAGAAATTGCTCCTTATGGGTAATTTCTCTTATTGCCAGAGTTGTCAAAAGTTGTCTGCAGCAGAGATGTCAGAAAACATCTATATGTGGGAAAGGGTTAAGAATATTGACGCTAGACAGTCATCAGAAGCAACAAAAGGATGATACACGCCTAGGTTTATCTTATAGTTGATGTCTTGAAGTGTAACTGAATAAGTTCTTTTGCATCTTAACTAATGTGCATACAAGAGACACGGAAAGAGCAACATATGGAGATAATTTTCTTAATGTAACCTCAATGTTGTCAATCAGCACTATCAAGTTGTAACTTATGATTCTCAGCCACTTGCTTTGTCCAATAGAAATATTTATCCCTTTCCTTCTCGAGAAAAAATATTGAAGATATCTTTATAAAAAGTATGATTTTAAAATTGAGCAATAAATGCTGTAAGAAATGGAGACATTCCTTATCATAAGCAATTTGTTATTTTTCCCAAAACGGTTTCAAAATTCGTCATGTTGCAAATGGTTCTGCATGTTGGAAAGTGTTACATGAATTGTTTGAAGAAAGCAGTTCAACTTAGCCCTTTCCCTCATATTTTTTTTGAAAACATAGTGACAAAAGAAGAAATTGCACAAAACGTGCAATTTCTTCTTTTGCCACAATGTTTTCCACTTTTTGTCATAGGTTATCCATTCAATTATAGAGATTTTCTATTTTTTGACAAAATATGTTCAAAGTCGTCTGCTGCAGAATTGTTGTATGCGGAAAAGGGTTAACAATGTTACAGAATTTTGAAGTCCTGTGCTCTGAGTCTGTTACTTGTATGAACAATCTTGTTTATAATTTACAGGTATTTGTCCATGAACTTCGAATAACAAATCAGATGTTATATGTCAGTCCCCCTGTAGAAGAGGCTCGTGTTAACATCATGCAGGAGCTGTTTGGATGGGAGGCCATCATTGCCAGTTTACCCAGAATACAACATTCTAGATACCAGGTATGAGATCAAGTTGCATGCACTCTTAATATTTTCATTGTGAGTAGACCTTGATACGGTCAAACCGGTGCATAAGACCACTTTGTATTGCGATTCCCTGTCTATAGCAACCACAATATTTAACTTTCCAATATATACTCATTTTCTGCGTAAATGACTGTAATTAAAGACCACATGTGAAGAAAGACCAGATTGTTCCCTTCCCATGGGTGGTCTTTAAACACAGGTTGGACTGTAATTTCATTGTGAGTAGAACTTGATTAACTCTAAATAATGTTGTTTTTTTAACTCGTAACTTCTTACCAATGGAAAAAAGAATAGAAAATATTGAGATTGAGCTAGACGATATTGGCTATGTTTTCAAAACGGAAAGAGAGGAAACTTCCATCCTTTTTAGCTCACCTGAGCTTTGCTCAAGGTGAGTTATTGTGATCGCCTTTTGTCCGGCGTCCGGCGTCCGTCGTGCGTCAACTTCTTCTCCTCAGTAACCAGTGGGTCAATTGGGATGAAACTTCACAGAAAGCATCCTCTCAATGACCTCACCAGAATTCCTTCAAATTTTTGGGATCCATGCAAAATTCTGGTTTCCATGGCAACGAAACCGAAAAAACTTCAAAATTCTTCTTCTCCCAAATTGGTTGGCAGATTTTCAAATAATTTTGTAGAAATGTTCCTTGGATGACCCTCTATCAGATTCCTTCAAGCTGTGTTGATTGGTCGAAAAACATGGCCGCCAGGGGGGGCGGGGCTATTTTACCTTATATGGCTATAGTGAAAACTTAAAAAATCTTCTCCTCCGAAAGTGTAAGGCCGATTTTCAAATAATTTTGTAGAAATGTTCCTTGGGTGACCCTCTATCAGATTCCTTCAAGCCATGTTGATTGGTCAAAAAACATGGCTGCCAGGGGGGGCGGGGCTATTATGCCTTATATGGCTATGGTGCAAACTTAAAAAATCTTCTTCTCCCAGGGCTCTCACGAGGGGGCGACTTGGGCGAAGTGGTCGCCTAAATTTCTTTGACTTCGCCCATTCACTTGATCAAGGCGAAGTTGACTTCGCCCAAAATCTCAAGTCAAAGCGAAAATGACTTCGCCGACAATTTTGTCCTATCATCAGACACTGTAAATGATTACGATCACGCAGCATGTCGTATCGATGTACATACATTTCTTGATATACACAGATATGCGTAATCGGTAGTTTGACATCGGAGTGTGTATACATGTACATTTAAAGCTGAGAAACAAATCAGTTAACTAACACAATGACATAGAACCGCTTGTCCAATCAAAATCACCTAATTTGCATAATCAAAGAACCTATATGTCATATCAAATATTATGGCGCCCCATTTAAAATCATTAAGTACGTATCCGATGTAAATGAGATTGAAGTCGAATTATTTTTTAACCCTTTCAATAATATAAATGATTTTGTGAATCTTTTCTTCGTTTAAGGAGAAAATCGTCTTCAATAATTAAGAAATGGAGAAATTGAAAACACATCAGAATTTTGTTCGGGGCTTCATAATAATAGCTGCAGCATGGGGGTGTCATAATATTCGTAATTAACCAATCAAAAGACAATACCTGCAACTAACAAAAAACCTATATAAGTGTGTGTATGTTTGTCCGATACAAATAACACGTTGTTTTTTACACTAACGACGGACTTCATTATGAAATGCCTGAATCGGCGAACACAATGTAGCTTCATTAATTATATTTCGGCGAATTTAGAAAACAATGTTCGGATCACAAACCCGAAACGAATATACGTCGTTTGCGATACTTACAACAGGCTTATTTACAAATCGTCGGACACCATTTCGGAATGGACGGCGAGCTTCATGAATTATATTTCGGCGACTTTAGAACACAATGTTCGGATCGCAAACTAGGAAATACGTAAGTTGACGAGTGCAATTAATTAAAGGAGAAACCGGAAAAAAGTAATAAATAATTAAAAGATGTCCTCTTATGAATTGTTATGTATATTTCGGCGATTTATTTCATCTTTGTTTACTTTAATTAAGTTAATGTGTTCTTTTCCAAATGACACAAGAAATATCACTTCTCCCTAAGTCTCCCCACTTCGCCCTAAATTGTCTGGAGGGAGAAGTCACTTCGCCCTAAAATTTGAGCCTAGTGAGAGCCCTGTCTCCAAAAGCGTCAGGCCGATTTTCAAATAATTTTGTAGAAATGTTCCTTGGGTGATCCTCTATCAGATTCCTTCAAGCCATGTTGATTGGTCAAAAAACATGGCCGCCAGGGGGCGGGGCTATTTTGCCTTTTATGGCTATAATGAAAACTTAAAAATCTTCTCCTCCATAAGTGTCAGGCCGATTTTCAAATAATTTTGTAGAAATGTTCCTTGGGTGACCCTCTATCAGATTCCTTCAAGCCATGTTGATTGGTCGAAAAACATGGCCACCAGGGGGGGGGGGGGGGGGGGGGGGGGCTATTTTGCCTTATATGGCTATAGTGCAAACTTAAAAAATCTTCTTCTCCAAAAGAAATGTTCCTTGGATGACCCACTTTCAGATTCCTTCAAGCCATGTTGATTGGTCAAAAAACATGGCCGCCAGTAGGCAGGGCTATCTTGCATTATATGGCTATAGTGAAAACTTAAAAAATCTTCTCCTCCAAAAATATCTGGCCGATTTTCAAATAATTTTGTAGAAATGACCCTCTATCAGATTCCTTCAAGCCAAGTTGATTGGTTGGAAACTATGGCTGCCAGGGGCGAGGCTTATATAGCTAAAGTGAAAAAAAAAAAAAAAAAAATCAGGTGAGCGATTCAAGGGCCATCATGGCCCTCTTGTTTTTACATGCCAAAGGCTGACCAATCTGCAGCTCATAACTTGTGAAAACATTTTTGGTTTCTACATTGTTTCTAGTCTTGTTATTTTGAGTTTTTCCAGATTTTTTTCATGTTGGAAAGTGTTAGTTATGAGCAATTTATTCTTTTCCACTAATGTTTTAAATTTACTCCGCTGCAAACATGACACAAGTTCACTGTAATAAGAAAAGCATAAATGACATAATTTATGCTAAACTGTTGTATTTATGATTCTTTCATGTTACATTTCAGGTTGGTTTGGATGTGGAATCAGAGTCGACCTTGACTTACAAGAATGTCCTTACTAAACTACCTAATGGTACCAAGATAGTTGAGGCATCGTATTATGCCATTCAGAAAACAGTCAAGCAAGTGGACGATTACATCACGGTATGTATTGTTATGTTACCAAATAATATTTCTTAACCCTTTCCCACTTGCAGATGCATATCGACACACTGCAGTAAATGACTTTTGAAACCATTGTGGTCTGAAGAAAAAATTGGCACAATGTTTATTTAATACTCGATTTTCATTTAGAGAGATTTTGAAGGAAAAAAAGTCTGGCTATTGTGATAACCTTTGCGTCGTCACAAAACTTTAACCTTACTTCAAAATGTTTAACATTTTCAAATAAAACTTTGTACATATGTTCCTAAGAACAATATGCATGGCTATACCAAGTCACATAACTATGGCTTTAATAATAATTCAGTAATGCCCCTTTTTCAACTTAAAGAAAACAGAAAAGCGTTGGCTTTCAATGTACGGCGTTCTTGGTCATATTTTCACCCAGATGATTTCAAAGTTGTATGTGGGAAAGGGTTATTTGAATCTTTTCCATTGTTATTATGTATTTAGTTTATGTTTTGTTTTCCTTTAGCAATTCATGTCTGGTAATAAAATATTCCATTTTTAGCTCGACTATTCGAAGAATATGAGAGCTATACTACTCACCCTGGCGTCGGCGTCGGCGTCCACGTCACACTTTGGTTAAGGTTTTGCATGCAAGTTCTTAAATACTACATGTATTGCATTGAAACTTTCTACAACCCTACCAAATCATCACACCAATGTAGATTATCAAGTTAGATAACTCTATCCTGCATTTTATGCAAGTTATGGCCCTTTTTTACTTAGAAATTCTGGTTAAAGTTTTGCGTGCAACTAAAGTAAGAGTCCATATCTCAGTATTTAATTGATGCATTGTATTGAATCTTTATACAGCACTACCCAACTATCACACCTATGTAGATTATCAAGTTAGATAACTCTATCCTGCATTTTATGCAAGTTATGGCCCTTTTTTTACTTAGAAATTCGGGTTAAAGTTTTGCGTGCAACTAATTTAAGAGTCCATATCTCAGTATTTACTTGATGCATTGCATTGAAACTTTCTACAACCCTACCCAACTATCACACCTGTGTAGATTATCATCTAAGATAACTCTATCCTGCATTTTATGCAAGTTATGGCCCTTTTTAGCTCGACTATTCGAAGAATATGAGAGCTATACTACTCACCCTGGCGTCGGCGTCCACGTCACACTTTGGTTAAGATTTTGCATGCAATTTCTAAAATACTACATGTATTGCATTGAAACTTTCTACAACCCTACCAAACTATCACACCAATGTAGATTATCAAGTTAGATAACTCTGTCCTGCATTTTATGCAAGTTATGGCCCTTTTTTACTTAGAAATTCTGGTTAAAGTTTTGCGTGCAACTAAAGTAAGAGTCCATATCTCAGTATTTACTTGATGCATTGCATTGAAACTGTCTACAACCCTACCCAACTATCCCACCTATGTAGATTATCAAGTAAGATAACTCTATCCTGCACTTTATGCAAGTTATGGCCCTTTTTTTACTTAGAAATTCTGGTTAAAGTTTTGCGTGCAACTAAATTAAGAGTCCATATCTCAGTATTTACTTGATGCATTGCATTGAAACTTTTTACAACTCTACCCAACTATCACACCTATGTAGATTATCAAGTAAGATAACTCTATCCTGCACTTTATGCAAGTTATGGCCCTTTATTTACTTAGAAATTCTGGTTAAAGTTTTGCGTGCAACTAAATTAAGAGTCCATATCTCAGTATATACTTGATGCATTGCATTGAACCTTTATACAACCCTACCCAACTATCACACCTATAGATTATCAAGTTAGATAACTCTATCCTGCATTTTATGCAAGTTATAGCCCTTTTTTTACTTAGAAATTCTGGTTAAAGTTTTGCGTGCAACTAAATTAAGAGTCCATATCTCAGTATTTACTTGATGCATTGCATTGAAACTTTCTACAACCCTACCCAACTATTACACCTGTGTATATTATCAAGTATGATAACTCTATTCTGCATTTTATGCAAGTTATGGTCCTTTTTTTTCTTAGAAATTCTGGTTAAAGTTTTGCGTGCAACTAAATTAAGAGTCCATGTCTCAGTAAATACTTGATGCATTGCATTGAAACTTTCTACAACCCTACCCAACTATCACACTTGTGTAGATTATCAAGTATGATAACTCTATCCTGCATTTTATGCAAGTTATGGCCTTTTTGGACTTAGAAATTCTGGTTAAAGTTTTGCATGCAACTACATTAAGAGACCATCTCTTAGTAAACTACTTGATGCATTGCATTGAAACTTTATACAGCCCTTACCAACCATCACATCTATGTAAACAATCAAGTATGATTACTCTATCCAGCATTTTATGCAAGTTATGGACCTTTTTGGACTTAGAAATTCTGGTTAAAGTTTTGCAACTACATTTAGAGTGTAATCTCAGTTACAACTTGAAAAATTGCATTGAAACTTTATACAACCTTTCCCAATTGCACAACTATAAACACAACCAATTAAGATAACTCTATCCTGTATATGGTGCAAATTGTTGCCGTTTTTTTACTTAGAAATTATGGTTAAAGGTTTGCGTTAAACTACATTAAGAGTCAATATCTTAGTAACTACTTGATGCATTCCATTGAAAGGTTATACAACCCTTTCTAACCATCACACCTATGAAAATAATCATGTTAAATAACACTATCCAGCATATAATGCAAATTATCACCCACTAAGAAATTGTGGTTAATGTTTTGCATGCAACTACATTAGAGTCCATTATCTCAGTAACTTAAATAAGTGGTGGAATAGTCGAGCGCGCTGTCCTCCGACAGCTCTTGTTTACTTAGAAATTCTGGTTAAAGTTTTGCGTGCAACTTAATTAAGAGTCCATACCTCAGTATATACATGATGCATTGCATTGAATCTTTATACAACCCTACCCAAGTATCACACCTATGTAGATTATCAAGTAAGATAACTCTATCCTGCATTTAAGGCAAGTTATGGCACTTTTTTTACTTAGAAATTCTGGTTAAAGTTTTGCGTGCAACTAAATTAAGAGTCCATATCTAAGTATTTACTTGATGCATTGCATTGAAACTTTCTACAACCCTACCCAACTATTACACTTATGTAGATTATCAAGTATGATAACTCTATTCTGCATTTTATGCGAGTTATGGCCCTTTTTTTACTTAGAAATACTGATTAAAGTTTTGCGTGCAACTAAATTAAAAGTCCACGTCTCGGTATATACTTGATGCATTCCATTGAACCTTTATACAACCCTACCCAACTATCACACCTATGTAGAATATCAAGTTAGATAACTCTATCCTGCATTTTATGCAAGTTATGGCATTTTTTTAACTTAGAAATTCTGGTTAAAGTTTTGCGTGCAACTAAATTAAGAGTCCATATCTCAGTATTTACTTGATGCATTGCATTGAAACTTTCTACAACCCTACCCAACTATCACACCTGTGTAGATTATCAAGTATGATAACTCTATCCTGCATTTTATGCAAGTTATGGCCTTTTTGGACTTAGAAATTTAAGTTAAAGTTTTGCAACTACATTTATAGTGTAATCTCAATAACAGCTTGAAAAATTGTATTGAAACTTTATACAACCTTTCCCAATTGCACAACTATAAACACAACCAATTAAGATAACTCTATCCTGTATATGGTTCAAATTGTTGCCCTTTTTTTACTTAGAAATTATGGTTAAAGGTTTGCATGCAACTACATTAGAGTCCATTATCTCAGTAACTTAAATAAGCGGTGGAATAGTCGAGCACGCTGTCCTCCGACAGCTCTTGTTTTTATGCAACTGATGTGTAGAAAAAAGACTTGATCAAATAAAAAATGATGCAAAGTAAATGTTGATAGATAGAGAGGGTTTTAGGACAAAGCTTTTACAATATGAAATGGTTTTTATTAATGAGTCTGTCCATGGGGAAAGGTAAAAGTTGGCTTATGGGACCAATGTAGATCCAGATCAGTCTGATCAAGATCTCAATCGTTCACATATTACATACTTCAGCTTGTTAAAACCTTCTGTGAAGATTTGAATAAGACAAGAGCAGATATACAGTCAGATCAAAACCTACATTGTTCAGAAAGGCCAAGGTGTGCATATATTACCATTCATTCCCTGATTCTAATAGGTAAAAAAGATAGGTCAAATTGCTAACTGAAGATTAAACTAATGTTGATAATTTACAGGTGTGGTTGAGATATCAAGCTTTGTGGGATTTGACTCCAGATGGATTATATCAGAGATTAGATGATCTACAAACATGGATGAGAACATTAGAACAAATAAAGTAGGTCTATCTTTCTCATTTTGCAACAATGTTTTTAAAATTTGTCTGGTTCTGTGTCAAATTGCATCTGGATGTGAGAAAGGGTGAATATTTCTAATAAAATATTTCTCGTAAATTTGAAGAACATTTTAAAAATATTCAAAACAAAAATATCTCGCGGACGCCAGTATATATGTTTTTAGTTCTATCTGGAAAAGTGTTCATTATGGTCTTTCTTGGATTTGGATTGTTTTTCTTAACTACAGTATGATCACACAATAAACTTTTAATCCCCCTTTCCCACATACAGCAAACCTGCAACAGACGACTTTGAAAAATGTCTACTAAAAAATATGGAAAATATCTATAACTGAAGGTACATTTTCCGAAAAGAGTTGAAAACATTGTGGCAAAAGGGGAAATTGCTCATTTTGGAGCAATTTCTTCTTTTGGTGCGATATTTTCAAAAGTCATCTGCTGCAGATGCGTCGAAATGCGTCTATAGGGGGGAAAGGGTTAAAGAAGTTGTTGAATTAGTAGTACGATGCCAACACTATCAACCATAGCTAGGACAATATATATTAAATTGCTCACCCAGGCTCTTACAGGACAGCATAATTATGTTGTAACTCCTTCTGTAGCGAAATAGCAAAGATTTTTTATTTGAGTTATGAATTCATCCCAACAAGGCAAACTCTGTTGCGTATTTATAACTGATCTCTTCTCTTCTCGGGTATTCATAAGCTATAAGATTGTGAAAAGTGTTGAATTGATCATTATACAGGGCTTCAAGAAAGACTTTCGATACATCGGAGACCGAGAAACAGATAGGTCCAATTACCATCCAGTTTGGTAAAGTACAGTCGAAAGTCTCCCTCAAGTATGACTCCTGGCACAAGGAAGTCCTCAGCAAGTTTGGTAACATGTTGAGTAGTGAGATGACAGACTTCCATACCCATGTTTCGAAATCCAGAGCGGATCTAGAGCAGCAGTCGATTGACACTGCAAACACGTCCGAGGCTGTTGGTCTGATCACTCAAGTACAAAGTCTGAAACGCAAGATGAAAGTCTGGGAAAAACAAGTTGATGTAAGTGTCGTAATTGGTCGAAAACTTTTCACTTATCGTCTCTACTCTATTGTAGAATTTCTTTGGTTGGATTGGTAACAACTGTTACTGTCTTTCTTTTATATTAATTATTTTTTTTGGGTTCTAAACCTAGCATTGACAGGTTTATTGGAATATTGATAATGACTGAGGATGAGTTTATTTGAGCCGTCTCACGAGAAAACAAACATTATGGCTTCTGTGTCATGTTTCGACTCAGATCAGCCTACGCAGATCCGGGCGGACACATTGTATCAGGGTGGATAGAGGTATAGAGTAATGATTCCTGAAACAAAAAATCCACAGGAGGCGAAAAAAATCTATCCGGGTAAGCCTGCACGGCATGCTTAGGCTGATCCGAGTCCACAACTATGGTTTTCTTGCCTGACGGCTCATTTTGTTTTTATACACTTTTTTCTCTTTCAATATAATGCTTGAACCATTTTTGTGAAGCCTATGTATGCCATCAGTATAGCGCCTGACAAGAAGGCGCATCTGTGTCGTCCGATCAGGCTCTATACTGTTGGCTCAGAGGTCCAGATAAAAAGGAGTATTTGGCTCTTTTTCCCACAATTTCTCTTATTATTGAAGCAAACCCTATGTTGTGGGTACTCCAAAGAATCTTTTGAGTACCCACAACATAGGGTTAGGGGGTCAAATAAGGATTCTGGAATATACAAAACACCCATTATCTAAAGCTCTGAGTTGGCTGCTTGGCTTTTTGTCTTGATATTCCTAGAATTGGCTATTGACTCTTGCAAATGTAAAGCTTGACAAGTCCATTTTATAAATTCAGCCTTGAAAGGGTTTATAAAAGAAAAATCAAGGGCTTGGCGTGAAATGGTTGTAACTAAAATTTGTATTTTTTTTACCAATGTTAATATTCTCGCCATAAAGTCTTTTATAAGCGATGAATCATTTTTCTTGGTAAACAATGGAAAATGCTCGTTCTGAGCAATGGCACCTAATTTGCATTGTTTACAAAGGGGTCAAAATTGCCCCTAAACCAGGGTTTTCAAAATAGGTTTCTAGTTACAACCGTTTCCTGCCAAGCCCTCAAAATGTTCATTTTATCTCCAGATGTACAAAGAAGGTCAGAGAATTCTCGAGAGACAGAGGTTCCAGTTCCCTAGTAACTGGCTGTATAGTGACAACATTGAGGGAGAGTGGGGAGCCTTCTGTGACATAATGAAGAGAAAAGACGGTTCTATCCAGACCCAGGTGGCCAGTCTACAGATGAAGATTGTGTCGGAAGATAAAGTCGTGGAGAGCAAAACGTCTGACATGCTTGTTGACTGGGAGAAAGATAAGCCTGTTGCTGTACGTAGACCTGTTTCTTGTTTTGCACAACCTGTTTTTAGATTAACCGCCTTCATGCAGAGATCTGTATTGGCTATTCTGGTATCCCTTCTGTCTTCGTCTTTGTGTCCATGTTAACGTTTAAGCCATGCCAGATGACAGAGGACCTTCAAAGATCTGAAATAACGGGAAATACAGTCAAATGCTTAACTTAATCATCAAATATTGGTAATAGCTGTTCTCCATTGATTCTAGGATTCTTGTATGATAAAATGGTATACAGGGAAGATCCAGATAAGACTGGGGAAATGCAGGCTGAACTAGGTCTTCACTGGTTGCAGAGTTGAGAAGGGCTGTGTTTCTGTGTGGGTTTATGGTCCAATTTATTGTCCAAAGCATAAGTCTTGCATTATCAAACCTATCCAACTGTATCTTTTTTATGAAACTGACAATCAATTTTCTATTGATAGGGTGATATTGTACCAGGAGAGGCCCTGAAAGCCATAACAATATTTGAAGGAAAGTTTTGTCGATTAAAAGAAGAGCGAGACAATGTGGCCAAGGCTAAAGAGGCACTTGAACTAGCAGAACCAGGTATTTTCACATTTTAATTTTGTGATTAGTTGTACTTTTTTCCATAGACCTGTATATCTGTCAGAGCCCAAAGATGGAGATAGTACAGAAACATTTAATATACATTTTTTAGCATGGTTTTTTTTTTCAAAGAAAGAAAGTCGGGTATTGTGATACCCTTGTCGTCGTCTGTGTCGTCACAAAACCTTATTTATTCAAGAACTATTCAACTTTTTTCAAATGAAACTTGTTACACATGTTCCTAGGAACAATATGCATGTCTATACCAACTGGCTTCGAAGAAGAGGGGGTATATAGGAGTCACTGTGTCGGGCTGTCTGTCTGTCTGTCGGTCGGAAGCCATATTTTGTCCGGCCTATTTCTTACAAACCACTGGATGGAATTCAACACAATTTTACATGAAGCTTCTATACCAAGAGGAAATATGCATATCATAAAAGGGTTACAATTGGATGTTATTTTACAGAGTTATGGCCCTTTTACTTATTAAGTTATGGTGTAGGTGAAGGTGCTGTTTAGGGGGTATTTATCATCTTCAGTGATAGTTATAGTTTAGTTTTTTTTCGCTTTTCAAGCATTGGTGTTCCCTTGTGGCGCTATGGTATTAATTTAAGTGAAGACCGTGACCAGCCTGTACAACTTGAACACTAGTTATTTAACCACTTCCCTGATAAAGACTACATTTAATGCCTGTGCAGCAAGCAACTTGTGAAATCATTGGAGGAAAATGTTTTCAAATGTCATCTGCTGCAAAGGTGTCTGAAGACTTCTGTACTCGATAAAAGGTTGCTGTTAATTTTTTAAGTCCAATATATTATCATGAGATGTCAAATTTTCAGGACAATTGAGTCCCAGTGAAGAAAGAGTCCAGGTCTCCTTGGAAGAGCTACAGGACCTGAAGGGGGTGTGGTCAGAGATGAACAGAATCTGGGACCAGATCTACGAACTGAAGGAGAAGTTGTGGCTTTCGGTTCAACCTAGAAAGGTAATCCTTTTTTAACAATTTCTAACAAGAAGCATGTCTGCCGCATACAACTTTATATAGAATATATCTAGACAAAAATATGGAAATGCTCTCTATCTATGAAATTTAATTATTGAATAGAAATGAAAACTATGTTTTAAGAATAGAAATTGCTCTTAATGAGCAATTTCTCCTTTTAACCCTTTGCCACTTGTAGACATATTCTGATGCATTTGCAGCAGACATATTTTGAAATCAATATGGAAAGAGAAGAAAAATAATGTAAGTAAGCATTTTCTTCTTTTTACGCAATGTTTTCTTCTCTGTATGAAAAATCATAATTACAATTTTTCAGATTTTATGATTTTATCATTGGAGAGTGATGTTAGGCTTTTGTTTGAAAAGAAAACAGTTTTAGCTCTCAAATGCTGCTAGCTAGTCTTAGAATTATGTCAAAACAAATTATTTTATAAAAGAGTTTTAAGAGATAATTGTTTTACTTCTAAAATCTAATTTATCAGTTGCCTTATGTAAATAACTCCATACAGTCATGGTACTCCCCTTTGACAAGGCATATTTCCTTGCCTAGTATTGGACAGTCACCTAGAGAGTATGGATTAAGTGAACTGTCGCTATAAAATCATTGAAATACTGTTGAAAGGACTTCAAACCCAATTAATACAAATAAATGAAAATCCATATATGATCTCTCTAGACTTACCTGGTCAATATTTTTATTATGCTACTGATATCAATTTTCAAGTGTTATTGTTGATGTGCGTCAAAATGTCTTTCAATGTATTTTTCAGATTCGTCAGTGCATTGATGGACTTCTTAACCAGATGAAGGAGTTGCCAGCCAGATTAAGAGCATATGCTTCATATGAGCATGTCAAGAAACTTCTACAAGGATATGCTAAGGTAAACAAGGAAAAAGTCAGTGTTTTAACGTTTACAGCTTGGAGTGCCGTTGGGCAAGGCACATTTCTTAGCCTAGTACTGGTTTGTCATAAAGGGATCATGAACGAGTGTTCCGTTGCAATGATATAACTTTAATACTGTCGAAAATGGCATTAAACCCCAATAAATATCAACTTCTGGTGTTGACAAAACAGTTACAGCTGGACTTTTACAATTTACAAATAATAATTACCAACTATAGCTTTATTCTTTGGAGTCCTGACATTTCTGTAATATAGTCTGTTACACTGTGTCTCATTGGCAGGCATGTAAGCCTTAACCTTTTCCCTCATATAGATGCTTTCTGACGCCTCTGCAGCAGACAGCTTTTTGAAAACATAGTGACAAAAGAAGAAATTGCTCAAAACAAGCAATTTCTCCTTTTGACACAATGTTTTCCACTTTTAGACAGAATTGTCGTATATTGCCTTCCTGTATTAAATGTAGGATGCCACTCACTGATCACTTGGCCATCAACTGTCTCTTGCTCTTGCTTTGACTTTGGTTTTAAATATTATTTATTGGCAGCTTCTATGAAATAGTGATTAGTACTTGTGTTTGTTCTACACTTTTGGTCATGGTGGAGTGCTCTTGGACAAGGCACATTTCCTAGCCTAGTACTGGTTTATTATGTCTCCCCCTGTATACAGGGGAGATATATTGTTTTTGTCCTTGATGTCTGTCTGTCTGTCTGTCTGTCTGTCTGTTCGTCCCCAAAATCTTGTCCGATCCATATCTCCCAGACGGCTTGAAGGATTTTCATGAAACTTGGGTCACATGTTCACCTCATCAAGGCGACGTGCAGAACCCGCGTCTCGACAATATAGGGTCAAGGTCAAGGTCACGCTTGAAGGTCAAAGGTTTGAGGCTTTATTTCGTGTCCGCTCCATATCTCCCAGACGGCTTGAAGGATTTTCATGAAACTTGGGTCACATGTTCACCTCATCAAGGCGACGTGCAGAACCCGCGTCTCGACAATATAGGGTCAAGGTCACGCTTGAAGGTCAAAGGTTTGAGGCTTTTATTTTGTGTCCGCTCCATATCTCCGAGACAGCTTGAAGGATTTTCATGAAACTTAGGTCACATGTTCACCTCATCAAGGCTTTTATTTCGTGTCCGCTCCATATCTCCGAGACAGCTTGAAGGATTTTCATGAAACTTAGGTCACATGTTCACCTCATCAAGGCGACGTGCAGAACCTGCGTCTCGACAATATAGGGTCAAGGTCAAGGTCACGCTTGAAGGTCAAAGGTTTGAGGCTTTATTTCGTGTCCGCTCCATATCTCCGAGACGGCTTGAAGTATTTTCATGAAACTTGGGTCAGATTTTCACCTCATCAAGGCGACGTGCAGAACCCGCGTCTCGACCATACTGGGTCAAGGTCACGCTTGAAGGTCAAAGGTTTGAGGCTTTATTTTGTGTCCACTCCATATCTCCTTAAAGGATTTTCATGATACGTGGGTCACATGTTCACCTCATCAAGGCGACGTGCAGAACCCGCGTCTCGACCATACCGGTTCAAGGTCAAGGTCACGCTTGAAGGTCAAAGGTTTTAGGCTTTATTTCGTGTCCACTCAATATCTCCAAGACGGCTTGAAGGATTTTCATGAAACTTGGGTCAGATCAAAATTGTTCACGTTTTTGTACATAGGTTTTCAAAGTCGTCTGCTGCATATTTGCTATATTAGGGAAAGGGTTATCATGTATTGCTCATGCCTTCTATATAGTGTTCATTGTCAACTATAGAACCTTACCTTGGAGAAAAAACAGTGTAAAGTTAACTGTCAACTATATAATGTATTGTCAGAGAAAAAAACCGGTGCTAAGTTAATTGTCAACAATAGAATCTTGGCCTACCTAAGAGAGAAAACCATGATAAGTTAACTGTGAACTTTATAAAGTTTTGTCGGAGAAAAAAAAACAATGTTAAGTTAACTCTCAACTATTGTAATTAGAATGTAACTTTAGTCAGTATGCAGAACCAAGACTGGAACAGTGCAATCCCTTTACATCTGATCAGACTGATTGGAATCTCCTGTAGCAAACATTTATCTACAGCACATACAAGTACATTTTGAAACATTGTACATAATATTTCAAACCTTTTACATATCGATGGCTTCATGCAAAACGGTTGTAACTACATCTTGTAACAAGATGTAGTTACAACCGTTTTGCATGAAGCCCACGATATGTAGGTAGCCAACTTGGTATGGTTTGTGAAATATCATAATGATAATTGATGATATTTATCATAAGCAACAATTTTAGTTTTTATTTGCCATTGCTTATGTTTAGCAACAGTTGTTAACTGTTTTGAAGAATACTTCAGTCTTGAATGTTACAGCTGCAGTAAAAATATGTGTTTCTGTAAACCATTTGAAATCATGTCCACTTTGTACCAGGTCAAGACAAAACATTAGTAATTAAAAATTGAGTACTGTCCAACTTGGTCAAATTTTTGTTTGTCTGCTTTATAGGTTGGAATGTTTTGAGAGATTTTGACAGATATTTGAGGGGGAGACATATGTTTTTGTCAAAACAATTCTAGTTTACCCAGGGATCGAGAATAAGTGAACTAAGTCGCCGTGATATAACTGAAATAATGTTGAAAACGGTGTAAAACCCCATTAAATAAATAAATTGTTGTACACTTTCAGGTGAACATGTTGGTAGTGGAACTGAAGTCAGAAGCTTTAAAGGAAAGGCACTGGAAACAGCTGACGAGGAGACTGAATGTGAAATGGATTCTAAATGAATTGACCCTCGGACACGTCTGGGATATTGACCTACTGAAAAACGAACATATTGTTAAAGATATCATCCTAGTGGCTCAGGGAGAAATGGCGCTGGAAGAATTCTTGAAACAAGTAAGTGTTACTTTTCAGCATATGCTTTTCATTTACCAAAGTAGTCTGCTATTGGAACTCTTAATCCTTTCAAACATGCACTGAATCTTAAGCAAACTACTTTGAAAATATATGGGAAAAATATGTCTACAAATAAAAATATAAATATTAAGTGGAGTTGAACACATTGTGGAAAAGAAGAAATTGCTTATTATGAGTAATATCTTCTTTTGTCACATTTGCTGCATATGCATCAAAATGCCTCTGTAGGTGGTAAAGGGTTAAACAGTTTGGTAATTATAATGATAACCAAGGATTGGAAACTTTAAAAAAAATGTGATTGAAGTGCAATGTATTATGTAGCTTCTTGGATTTAGGACATTTTTACAGGCCTATATTGTAGGTTATTATGTCTCCCCCTGTATACAGGGGAGATATATTGTTTTTGTCCTGGGCGTCTGTCTGTCCTTCTGTCTGTCCGTCTGTCCGAAATCGTGTCCGCTCCATATCTCCAAGACGGCTTGAAGGATTTTCATGAAACTTGGCTCACATGTTCACCTCATCAAGGCGACGTGCGGAACCCGCGTCTCGACAATATAGGGTCAAGGTCAAGGTCACGCTTGAAGGTCAAAGGTTTGAGGCTTTATTTCGTGTCCGCTCCATATCTCCCAGACGGCTTGAAGGATTTTCATGAAACTTGGGTCACATGTTCACCTCATCAAGGCGACGTGCAGAACCCTAGTCTCGACAATATAGGGTCAAGGTCAAGGTCACGCTTGAAGGTCAAAGGTTTGAGGCTTTTATTTCGTGTCCGCTCCATATCTCCCAGACGGCTTGAAGGATTTTCATGAAACTTGGGTCACATGTTCACCTCATCAAGGCGACGTGCAGAACCCGCGTCTCGACAATTTAGGGTCAAGGTCACACTTGAAGGTCAAAGGTTTGAGGCTTTATTTCGTGTCCGCTCCATATCTCCGAGACGGCTTGAAGGATTTTCATGAAACTTAGGTCACATGTTCACCTCATCAAGGCGACGTGCAGAACCTGCGTCTCGACAATATAGGGTCAAGGTCAAGGTCACGCTTGAATGTCAAAGGTTTGAGGCTTTATTTCGTGTCCGCTCCATATCTCCCAGACGGCTTGAAGGATTTTCATGAAACTTGGGTCACATGTTTACCTCATCAAGGCGACGTGCAGAACCCGCGTCTCGACAATATAGGGTCAATGTCAAGGTCACGCTTGAAGGTCAAAGGTTTGAGGCTTTATTTCGTGTCCGCTCCATATCTGTCCCAAATTTATAGGTTGGAATGTTTTGAGAGATTTTGACAGATATTTGAGGGGAGACATCTGTTTTTTGCAAAAACAATTCTAGTTTCTAATTGTAATAGCGTTGCAGGCTTTCAATCAAGTGAATTTTTTTCGACAAGTCAATGCGATAATCTAAATTCTTCTTTAACCAATGGACTGACATGACAGTCTATGCGGAAAAACAGCCATTTGCCTGGAAAGACAGTTATGTGGAGTGATGGTTTGAAGAAGCCAGGATATACTTGGACAACTTTTTGCTGTGATATGACTAAAAAATTGTTAAAAATGTTATGAAACCCCAATCAATCAATCAATTAATCTTATGTTTATAGGTCAGTGAGATATGGCGTGGGTATGAACTGGAGCTTATAAGTTACCAGGGTCGTTGTCGTCTGATCCGAGGCTGGGATGACCTCTTTACCAAAGTGAAGGAACATCTGAACAGTGTGATGGCTATGAAACTGTCCCCCTATTACAAGGTATAGTGTGACATTTCACTTGTTTGATTTTTGATATTTTACTGTTTTATAGTCCACCACTTTTAACCTATTTGAGGAAAAGGATGTACAGATAAGTTTGCTTTTGAGATGGAGTTTTAAAACATTGTTCGAAAATTGAGTTGCCGTTTTTTTCCAAAATCCGTATCAGTGGCATTAAAAGTTATGTGTATGGGGAAAAGAGATAATAATGTTACTGTGCTTTTCTTAACCTATCTTAAGTAATGTGTTTGTGGGCTAAATGAATCTACAATTCCAAACAAAAGTTCATTGCATTAAAAGTTCCACACCTATGTTTTTTTTTTCTGCAGCAATTTGAAGAAGATGCTCTTGCTTGGGAGGATAAATTAAACCGAATCAATGCTTTGTTCGATGTTTGGATCGACGTCCAGAGACGATGGGTGTACTTGGAGGGCATCTTTACTGGCAGTGCCGACATCAAACATTTACTACCTGTTGAAACACAGAGATTCTCGGGGTATGTAGTCAATCAAATATTTCTCATTCAATATTATGAGCTATCCCACGAGAAAACCAACATTGTGGACTATGCGTAAAAAATCGACCCAGATCAGCCTAAGCATGCCACGCAGGCTAACCTGGACAGACACTTTTTGCCTTCTGTGGATTTTCTGTTTCAGGTATCATTCCTCTATACCTCTATCCCCCTGATTCGGAATGTGTTGGCCCGGATTAGCCTGTGCAGGCTGATCTTGATCGATACATTACACAGATTCCATAATGTTGTTTTTCTTGTGGGACGGCTCTTATATGGATTTGATGTAGTTCTCCCCTTTTGAATAAAATAGAATATTTTAATGAACTAAATTAAGGATCCTTTCTGGCATATAAATGCATTTCAAACACATGAACAACTATTGAAAAAGGACATATAACAACTAACATACTAGATTGCTCAGTCATACAGTAACACATGTATGCATGCAAACATACACATATACAAACAACACAATTATTTTATTATTACCTGATAATTTTCAAATGATTGTTGGCCATGTAATTCAAACTACTGAGTGTGAAAAATACAACACAGACCTTTTTATGTTCTGTCCATAAACATCTTCTAAATGTTAATTAGTTTTTCTATAAAATGGGCTAAAATTAAACACGAAGGATATTTTTTATCTTCTTGTGTAAATAACCAAATTGATTTTTGATAAACATATATGTATCCGATAGCGAATGTGAGTGACCTTTAGAAAAGTGGATAAAAGCGTGATAAATTATTGAAAATATATGATGTACTATTCCTCAGTGGCAGTTGACTGTCACTACGGTCATGGTGGAGTGCCCTTGGGCAAGGCACATTTTCTAACCTAGAACTGGTTTGTTAACCCAGGGATCTTGAATAAGTGAACTGTCGCCACGATATAACTGAAATATTGTTGAAAGCAGTGTAAAACCCCAATAAATAAATAAATAAATTGATTTATACATTATTTTAAAAAAACATTATCTTTCAGTGTGAGCACAGAATTCCTGGCGTTGATGAAGAAAGTTGCCAAGTCTCCCCTGGTTATGGATGTAGTGAATATTCCTAATGTACAGAGACAGTTGGAGAGACTGGCCGATCTACTCGGTAAAATACAGAAAGCTCTTGGTGAATACCTAGAGAGGGAGAGAGCCTCATTCCCAAGGTAAAGGTTTTAACCCCCCCCTGTTCCATTAATTAACACTTGCGCAAACATCTGTAGCAAATGTGTTTTGAAACCATTTTGGAAAACTTCTCTGCAGCAGAAAACTTAAACAACATCCGGTTAAATATATGGTAAACCTCAATATAAATGAAAGTTTAATCGTTGAATAGAGTAGAAAACATTGTGACAAAAGGAGAAATAAGGAGGAGTTGTTTATAATGAGCAATTAATCCTTTTGCCATCAAATCTGCAGCAGACGACTTTCAAAACGTCTAAGAAAAAGCTATGACAATCCCTTTAAATGAAAGGACAATAATTGAATAGAGTTGACAACATGGTGACAAAAGGAGAAATTGCTCGTTTTGAGCAATTTCTTCTATTGTCTCCATGTTTTCAAAAAGCCGTCTGCTGCAATGTTTTCAACTATATTCAATGATTATTTCAATAATTACACTTTCATTTATTTTCCAAGGATATAGGATTTAGAACCTTAACCCTTTCCCACATACGACAATTCTGCAGCAGACGACTTTGAACATATTTAGACAAAAAATGGAATATCTCAATAACTGAATGGATAACCTATGACTAAAAGTGAAAAACATTGTGTCAAAAGGAGAAATTGCACGTTTTGTGCAATTTCTTCTTTTGTCACTATGTTTTCAAATAGCCGTCTGCTGCAGAGGCGTCAGAAAGCGTCTATATGAGGGAAATGGGTTAACTAAGTTATAAAATTGATGTGTTATACCCTTCATTGATTATTGTTCTTCATCATTGGGTTCAAAGATTTGAAGAAGACCGATACGATTCAAAACTGATATATTCTAAATACATGTACTTTGTTAGGCATTCATAAATACACACCATTATTGTCCATTGAAGGGGATTTGGGTTTACAAAATTATTAACACAGACGTTGGTTTAAAATGTCACAATTGTGGAAATGACTTGTTAATGTGGATGATTTACACGCCTAACCCGTTCCCCCATACGACGTTTCTGCAGCAGATGACTTTGAACATAATTTGTTAAAAAATAGAAAATATCTATAATTGAATGGATAACCTATGACTTAAAGTGGAAAACATTGTGGCAAAAGGAGAAATTGCTCGTTTTGAGCAATTTCTTCTTTTGTCACTGTTTTCAAAAAGCCATCTGCTGCAGAGGCGTCAGAAAGCATCTATATGAGGGAAAGGGTTAAGAGTCAATATTTTATAATGATTTTGATTCAAACAAATTAAGATGTGGTATCAGAAAAAACTAATCAACTTCATTTTCTCAACAAAAGTATGTTTGCTTTACAGATTCTATTTCGTTGGAGATGAAGATTTACTAGAGATTATAGGTAACAGTAAGAACGTGGCAAGGCTACAGAAACATTTCAAAAAGATGTTTGCTGGAGTGGCCTCCATTACCTTGAATGATGACAACTCACAGGTGCTTGGCTTGCTGTCCAAGGAAGGAGAAGAGGTATAACACGACAAAATTAACCTGATCCTGACCTTTGTTAATAGATAGATATTAATTTCATGTACATGTATGGTGATAAATTTTGTGATTTGCTAAAAGACACATTGTCAGACAAATTTTGCAGTTAAATTTTGCGAAAATGCATATGATGTCAAAATATAAGCCATCTTTGTGCAGAGGTCAGAATCTGTTTAAAATTGTTGAGTACAGAAATAACTAATATATACAGTATGAGCTGTGATCTAGAAAAACTAACCTATCCTATGTGTATTTAATGGAGTTGTGCGTACTGAATAGATTCGTCTCACAAACTTCTTCTGTGTACCCACAATATAGGGAATTAGTGGTGAAATTAGTAATTTATGTGCCTATAATAAACCAGTATCCCTTTCTTACATACAGATACATTTTGACGACTGCTGCAGACAACTTGAAAACATTGTGACAAAATGAAAAGTTGTTCATCATGAACAATTTCTCAACTCCTCAATTATTTTTCATACTTTTGCCAAGATGTATTCAAAATTATCTGCTGCAGATTTGTTGTATGTGGGAAAGAGGGGGGTTATATAAATCAAAATGTCTATTGAAAATGTTATATTTCGTTTCAGGTGGTTTTTGCTACTGCAGTATCCATTGCACAGCACCCTAAGATCAATGAATGGTTGACCTATGTCGAGAAAGAAATGAGAGTCACTCTTGCCAAGCTTCTAGCCACGGGAGTTAAAGATATTTCTGCTTTTAAATCTGGGAAGATTGATCCGAAACAATATCTTGAATGGGTGGACAAGTACCAGGTATGTAGAATATTTTTTACTCTGAATAAAGTGAGAGATTTGCAACACTGTAATATAATGTTTTGTCTTGCGGGTACTGCGAGAGTATTCCTCCTTATCACAGAGAAGATTGGTGATCAATAGCAAGTCTCTGCCGACCATTTTCAAACAGTTTGCATTGTAATTATAAATCTATAGGAAAATATCAAACACTTTTCTATGACAATATAGCTACAGGTGCTACATATTTACGAGAAAATCGTTAAAATCATCAAGCCAAGTATATTGCCCTGCATGATTTTAGTGAGAGTAGCAAATCTATGTATTTATATGTCTCTGTATCATTGGGCCATGCAAGTAAAGACAAATATCCCATCTTATTACATATTGTAAGACTCTGACTAGACCTTTACTCTATTGGGTTGCAGTAATTAGATCTTTAACCCTTCTCCTCATACAACAATTCTGCAGCAGACGACTTTAAGCTCATTTTGTCAAAAAATAGAAAATCTCTATAATTGAATGGATAACCTATGACTAAAAGTGGAAAACATTGTGGCAAAAGGAGAAATTGCTGGTTTTGAGCAATTTCTTCTTTTGTCACTATGTTTTCAAAAAGCCATCTGCTGCAGAGGCGTCAGAAAGCGTTTATATGAAGAAAAGGGTTAACCCTTTCCGATTACAACAAATCTACAGCAGATCATGCACACCAAAATATAGAAAATCTCTGTAAATGAAAGTATAGTTATTGAATTATTGAATTTCTCCATTTGCCACAATGTTTTAAAAAGTTGCAGAGATGTTACAAAGCGTCTGTGTGTGGGAAAGGGTTAAGTTTTTCTTACAGTATTTTGATAAATTTCTTGCTGAAACTTTGTTGATTTGAAATTATCTTTCTGTCCACCCTTACAGTAAGTTGAGGCCATTTTGGCAATGAAAATATTGCTCATTATGAGCAAATTATCCTTTCGCCAAAGTATTTTTAAAAGTTGTCTGCTGCAGATGCTTCAAAATGCATCTGCTTTTGGGCAAGGGTTAATATTTTCCCTTCAATTAATCAACAAAATAGGTTAGTTGATAGTATTATTGGAGTTTATTTTGATATTGAAAGAGAAAATCGAATTGGTGTGTATTGCTTGATGCAAAAAATATACCTTTATTCTTTGTGAAAAGTTTAAGATTAAAAGAGATTTGTATCTAAAAATACGTGGTTTAATGTTTTACCAAGCTTACAGATTTTTTATTGTCTTCTTCAAAACGAAAATATAGTAGTTATTTAAAGAAATTGCCCTTTATGTTTCAAAGCTTTTTGAAGAAATTTGATTCTGCATATGACTACATTGTAAGTTGAATGTTATATATGTATGTATTGTGGATTGGAAGCCTAATTACACCACAAAAATTGTATTTTATTGATTATTAACCTGTCCTTTCATTCCATCCTTTTAGGCCCAGCTTGTTGTTTTGGCGTCCCAGATATCTTGGTCAGAGAGTGTTGATGGAGCCCTGACTACTATAGCCAACAAAGGAGACAAGAATCTTGGACCCCTACAGGAAGTGTCTGCCAGTGTAGACTCCACACTGAACATACTGGCTGACTCTGTGCTTCATGAACAACCCCCAGTCAGGAGGAAGAAGTTAGAACATTTGGTAAGTAGTGTTACATAGCTTCATAGTCATCAATGAATCTAAACATTTGGTAAGTTGTGTTGCATAGCTTCATAGTCATCAATGAATCCAAGCGCATTCCCAGTTGAAATTATAAGAATATTCCATACTGGAAAGTAGCCAATATGAAATTGTGTTATTGGTGAATTTAGAATGAAAAGGACATTTAGAATGGTTTGTGAATACGGGCCATGATAAACTTCCTGTTATCTGATCCTAACCATTTTCCTGATTGGCCTGATTGGCCTTATTAAAAGCTCTTTGCTTTAAAAACAACATCTGCTGAACATAAAGAATACCTTGATAATCAAAGTATGATTTTGATCAAAGTTGAAAATATTTAGATAACGGCAAAAGGAGACAACCTATTTGCATTGTGATTTTAAAAATAAAACCTAATCAATGAATGTAATTTGTTTTTCAACAAATTAAGTTACTTGTGATAAATTCTTTGAAAAACAGAAAAGGCTGTGATGGACTTCAAATTGTTCAAAGGCAGTATTAAAGTCTTATCAAAATAGCATGAATTTGAAGACAGGACTATTCCAGCATAGTAACTACTAGACAAAATAAATTTCTCTAAAATTCTATAGTGATTTTTTATTGGCGGTGCTCCAGGAAAACCAACCTCAATGTAATTGTTTTATGTGTGGAAAAAGACCTGCATGTGCAATCATGCTGCTTTACAGATTTTCTTGAAACCTTCTATGATTAATAGGCAGGCAGTGCAGAGCAAGATCAGTTGCTTTATGGTTGGTTTTCGCAGAGGGCCACTGTTTCCCAGAAACATCAAAAAACATTGTTGGAAATGATGAAATTGCTTAAAATGAGCAAGTCTCCTTTTCCTCAAATGTTTACATCACAGACGTGTCTAAATAATTGACTAAAACACCTACTCTATTAAAATAGATCACAGAGTTGGTGCATCAAAGAGATGTGACGAGAAAGCTGTTAGAAGACAAGGTCAGCAGTCCAAAGTCATTTGAATGGCTGGCCCAGATGAGATTCTACTTTGACCCCAAGAACGCTGAAGTACTACAGCAGCTGTCCATACAGATGGCCAATGCCAAATTTAACTATGGTTTTGAGTATCTGGGCGTACAAGAGAAGCTTGTCCAGACTCCCCTCACTGATAGATGCTATCTCACCATGACTCAGGCTTTAGAGGCCAGACTGGGAGGATCACCGTTTGGTATGTTTACATGCTAAGTATTGCGAAACGTGGCATGTCAAAAGCAGACCTTTAGACCTGAAGGTTTTGAATCCTCTGTTGATGACGAGGTGCACCGATAAATTATATCAGATGGCTTTGAAAACAACTAGGCAAAATATGGAAAATGCAATTTTAAAACTACATGTAATTTGTTGTCACTCAGGGGCATCTTGTCTCATGAGATTTTTTTATAGTAGAAAACTTCAATATATTTAATAAGGAAACAGTAAAACTTGAGCAACTTTGTGTCATCTTTTCCATACAATTTTGTTTTATATGAATACAATCTTTTCACAGGTCCAGCAGGTACTGGTAAAACAGAGTCTGTTAAAGCCCTTGGTAACCAACTTGGTAGATTTGTTCTCGTGTTCAACTGTGATGAGACTTTCGACTTTCAGGCCATGGGACGTATTTTTGTTGGTCTGTGTCAGGTAGGAGCTTGGGGATGTTTTGATGAATTCAATCGTCTGGAGGAGAGAATGTTGTCCGCCGTATCACAACAGATTCAGACCATCCAGGAAGCCTTAAAGGACATGGCTACTTCGGGCAAGAAAGACAAAGGTGAGCTGTGTTCTCAGGTTGTTTTAATCATGATTGAATGTGACAGGCTTTCTTAACCTTTTTCCAACAGGCAGACATATTCTGAGGTGTCTGCAGCAGACGACGTTTGTAAACATTTTGACAAAAGGAAAAATTGCTTATTACTCTATACAATAATTATACATGCATAGTTGTTTTAAAAGTTGTTTGCTGCAGATTTGTTACACTAACATATAACTAATCTGCAGCAGATGACTTTGAAAGCATCTAGGCAAACATATGGAAAATATTTTCAAATGAAAGTTGTTGAATGGAGCAATTTTTCCTTTTTCCACAATTTTTTCGAAAGTCGTCTGCTGCTGAGGTATCAAAATGTGTTCACAAGTGGGAAAGGGTTAAACAATTATGTCAAGATAAAACAGTACAGAAATAGTGATGAAATTTAATGTAGTTGGATGCTAGATAAGCAATAATTATTGGTGGAAAATTTAAATGAAGCAGTGCCTTCATGTTTCATTTTACAATAATTTTGTTAGATATACTGGTACTTTCTACATGTATTCTAGTTGGATAAGTAATATACACTATTGCGCTTACTTACCCTTTCTGGTATACAGCAAATCTTCATTAGACATCTTTAAAAACATGTTGACAAATGATTGGAATATCTCTAAAATAAACATATAATAATTGAATAAGGTTGAAAACACTGTGGCAAAAGGAGAAATTACTCATTATGTACAATTTCTCTTTTTACCGAAATGTTTTCAAACTTTGTCTGTTGCATATTTATCAGAATATGTTTGCAAGTGTGAAAGGGATTATAGGCAATGATTTGCTGCACTCTGAAATCAGGACATTGAATCATGAAACGGACAACTTTTTCTTATCATTGAACCAAATCAGGATTAACCCTTTCCTTCATACGACAATTCTGCAGCAGACAACTTTGAACATATCTTGTCAAAAAATAGAAAATCTCTATAATTCAATGGATAACCTGTGACTAAAAGTGGAAAACATTGTGGCAAAAGGAGAAATTGCTCGGTTTGAGCAATTTCTTCTCTTGTCACTATGTTTTCAAAAGGCCTTCTGCTGCAGAGGCGTCAGAAAACATCTATATGAGGGAAAGGGTTAAAACATTGATACAGAAGTATAGATTACCCTGCAGTTTTTAAAGACATCTTGGCAAACAAATTGAAAATCTCAAAAAATGAATAATGTTATTAAATATATTTGAAAACATTGTGGGAAAAGGAGAAATTGTTCCTATTGTCACAACGTTTTCAACGTCAAAATGCATCTGAATATGGGTAAGATTTAATTATTATTGATAATTTACAGATTAGTAATAAGTTCTATATCCTGCCTTTCTTAAAACTATTTTCAATTTTCATTTTCCAATTGAAAACTAGGCTAAGATGCTCAAGACTGCAGCAGGCGACTTTGAATAAATAAATGAAAGAACAATTGTTCAATATAGTTGAAAACATTTTTGCAAAACTCGAAAAAGAGAAATTTCTGCTTATGCCACTATGTTTTCAAAGGTCGTCTGCTGCAGAGGCGTCAGAAAGCGTCCATATGTTCAATTGGTTAGAGTTAATATAAGATACTAGTTCTTAAATGGTTGAAGTTTCTGTTTCAAACTAAATTGTTGTTAGATATGTAATGTAATAACTATTGCTTTTGATTGTTTCTAACATCTCAGACTCTAAGAAAGCGAAGGGTATGCATTTGAATCATAAAGTTATTCATGCAATAAGGACTGTCTTTCTACTTTTTACGGGGTTTTAATAACTTATACATTCTTGGAGCACCAGATACATTTATAGATGCTTTTATCTGACTTGTGTTCTTCAAGTGGTACATTAAGTAAAGTAAATAATAAGATAAATATATTCACAATGGGATGTTTAATGTCTTCTCAACCCTTTATTGCCTATATTCAATTGGTTGCAAATCTCTTTAAAAGCATCTATGCAGACATATAGAAAATCTCAATGAAAGAAAGTATTGTTACTGACTAGAGTTGAAAACATTGTGACAAAAGGACAATTTTCTCATCATGAACAATTTCTTCTTTTGCAACAATGTTTTCCAGTCATCTGCTGCAGATTTTTCTACAAGAGGTTAAAGCACAATTGAATGGCTGAAGTGATATTATTTATTATTTAAAATTACAAAGAAGCTGACAAGATAGAAATTAAAGTCGCCTTTGCCAACAAGTTTAAGCCATTATTTCATTTGACATTTAGCAATTAAAATAATTGAAGATGTTTGGCTTCTGAGTTCAGGTACGCACACACACTTCATCAAAATAATACTTTGTACTCTATAAAGAAGTTGGCTTAAATAAACTTCAGTTTATTACATTCCCAAAATCTAATAATATTTAGGAGATGTAATTTGAGCTGCACCCTGCAAAAAAACCAACCATAAGGCATTTGCAACAGAGTAATTTCAGATTAGGCAGCACAACCACTCAGGCTGGTCTGGCTCTGTACTGTTTGCCAATTATTAATAGGTGTTAAGAAACTTTCGTTAAGCAGTATACATTTTGGTCTTTTAACATAATAGATTAAAGACAGTCTTTAGTTGCAGTCTTAACCCTTTGTCCCATGCACATGACACATTTTGACGCATCTGCAGCAAACAGTTTTTGAATACCATTTTGGCAGAAGGAGAAATTGCTCATGATAAACACTTAATCCTTTTGCCACAATGTTTTCAAATCTTTGAAATAATTATACTTTCAATTATAGAGATTTTCTATATTTGTGCTCAGATATTTTCGCGGTCATTTGTTGTATGTTTGAAAGGGTTAACTTGAATAACTTTAAATATTTGTTGTTTTGACTAATATGCCCTCAGTTATTTTTGTGTTACTAAGTAACATTTTAAAAAACAAATGTAACATGTTGTTTTTCTATTATTTGCTGTGGTCAATCTGACAAGAAATACTTCTTAGTTACCCAAAGGTTCCTCTAAACTTTTGTGAGATACTAGTAGCCATAGGTATTGTGAAACTCTTGGCGTCTTTGTCGTCACACAACTTTAACCTTAACTTGAAAACTGTTCATCATTTTCAAATGAAACTTGGTACACATGTTCCTAGGAACAATATGCATGACTGTACCAAGTCATATAACTCTGGCTTTAATAATTATTCAATAATGCCCCTTTTTCGACTAATAAAAAAGCAGACGAGCATTTGCGTTCGCTTGCACAGTTCTTGTTATATTTTACCTTATTTTTATACCCCCTTTGAAGAAGAGAGGGTATATAGGAGTCACTGTGTCGGGCTGTCTGTCTGTCGGAAGCCATATTTGAAGCCATATTTTGTTCGGCCTATTTCTTACAAACCACTGGGTGGAATTCAATAAAATTCTACATGAAGCTTCTATACCAAGAGGAGATGTGCATGTCCTAAAGGGGGTTACAATTGCATGTTATTTTACAGAGTTATGGCCCTTTTACTTATTAAGTTATGGTGTAGGTCAAGGTGCTGTTTAGGGGATATTTATCATCTTCAGTGATAGTTCTAGTTTTGCTGGTAATTGTATTTGCATCAAATTTGAAGCCTGTTGTTTGTCTAAAAAAGCATAATTTCATACAAATAATTTTTATGAAAGTACACATATATATGTGACAGTAAACTTTTGCTCAGAGGTCAGGATGAGGTCAATATTGACAAGTAATTATCAACTCGTAAAACACAGATACATGTATTAGTTACTGCCTCCTTGGTGTAATGGTAGGAGAGACGGTTCCGAAAGTGGGAAATCGGGGTTTGATCGCCATTAGAGTCATACAAAAAACTTTAAAAATGGTAATAATGAAAATTTACCTCGGAAATGCCATTAAATGGTCTAAAATACTGTTGAAATTGTCTTAGAACACCATTAAAACAAAATATGTCTACGGGTTAAATTCAAACATGTTTAACCCTTTCCCTCATATAGACGCTTTCTGATGCCTCTGCAGCAGATGGCTTTTTGAAAACATAGTGACAAAAGAAGAAATTGCTCAAAACGAGCAATTTCTCCTTTTGCCACAATGTTTTCCACTTTTAGTCATAGGTTATCCAATCAATTATAGAGATTTTCTATTTTTTGATAAAATTCAAAGTCATCTGCTGCAGAATTGTCGTATGAGGGAAAGGGTTAACCTTAACTCATAACTTGAAAACTGTTCATCATTTTCAAATGAAACTTTGTACACGTGTTCCTAGGAACAATATGCATGACTGTACCAAGTCACATAACTCTGGCTTTAATAATTATTCAATAATGCCCCTTTTTCGACTAATAAAAAAGCAGACGAGCATTTGCGTTCGCTTGCACCGTTCTTGTTATATTTTACCTTATTTTTATATCTGACTTTCTTCCTTTGATATAACTTGACTAAGTTGACCTGATTCTGGTCTTTAAGTAAAAGTTACATATCATTTTGCTGGTAATAGTATTTGCATCAAATTTGAAGCCTGTTGTTTGTCTAAAAAAGCATAATTTCATACAAATAATTTTTATGAAAGTACACATATATATGTGACAGTAAATTTTTGCTCAGAGGTCAGTCAAGATGAGGTCAATATTGACAAGTAATTATCAACTCTTAAAACACAGATACATGTATTAGTTACTGCCTCCTTGGTGTAATGGTAAGAGAGACGGTTCCGAAAGTGGGAAACCAGGGTTTGATCCCCACTAGAGTCATACAAAAAACTTTAAAAAATGGTAATACTGAAAAATTACCCCGGAAATGCCATTAAATGGTCTAAAATACTGTTGAAATTGTCTTAGAACACCATTAACCCTTTCCCTCATATAGACGCTTTCTGACGCCTCTGCAGCAGACAGCTTTTTGAAAACAAATGACAAAAGAAGAAATTGCACAAAAAAATAGAAAATCGCTATAATTGAATGGATAACCTTTGACTTAAAGTGGAAAACATTGTGGCAAAAGGCGAAATTGTTCGTTTTGAGCAATTTCTTCTTTTGTCACTATGTTTTCAAATAGCTGTCTGCTGCAGAGGCGTCATAAATCGTTTATATCAGGGAAAGGGTTAACAAGGGTCAATAGCAATGTATACCTAATATAGAATAAAAAGGGGATACACAATGTTAACTTATTCATCATATTAAAGTACAGTGAACATAGTCATGATTTTGTTCAATTCAAGCGTCCATCTAGATTCAGCTGAAAAAAAGAAAGAAAAGAATACATAAAACCTCTTGTTATGGCTTGTTGTTGTAAAGTTAATTAACAAGATCTATATACATTTGTTTTGTTTTGACATTGACCATTCTAGCTTGAATTTATATTACAAATAGAACTTTTGAAAATTCTGCAGTTTTCTTTCATACTGTCTTTTGGCAAAAATGTTTTCAAAATGCGACTGCAATTGGAACAGGGCTTTTAGGAAGACTGGTATTAATTGATAGGAATGTCGCTCTATTTAAACGAGCACACAAACATTCAAGAAAAGTACTGTGTCTACCTTAATTTCGACTGCAGTGGACCAAATCATGTAATTTATGTAATTTTTACAATATATTATAAGTATGAACCAAGATTAGTCAATAGCATGTATTTTTTTTTACATATTTAATATTTTGTTTCTGACCAAGTTTATTGAAAACAGGATTTTTTGTTAACCGTTTCCCACATAAAGACGCTTTCTGACGCCTCTGCAGCAGACGGCTTTTGTAAACATTGTGACAAAGGAAGGAAATTGCTCATGATGAGCAATATCCCGTCTTATTACAATGTTTTCAACTCGATTCAATAATTAAAATATTAAATATAGAGATATTTTCTATTTTTGTCAATATGTTTTCAAAGTCGTCTGCTGCAAATTATTGTTTGAGGGAAAGGGTTAAACCAAAGTTCTAGAAGTGAATATAGCAGTTTATAGGCAATATAAATGTTACCCAGTGTGTTTTACTTGATAAGCTTTATATTGGTTTGCTTTAACCCTTTCCCACATGTAGACACATCTGTTGCAAATGACTTGAAAACATTGCGGCAAAAGAAGAAAATGCTCATAATAAGCACTTTCTCCTATTGCCTCAAAGTTTTAAGGAGATTTTCCATATTTTTTCCCAGATGTTTTGAAAGTTGTCTGCTGCAGATTTGTTGTACATGGAAAAGGGTTTAATCATAATGTGCCGTGTGAAGACATGTTATATGTGCATTATTTTTTGTATTCAATATTCTAAATTCAATTCATAGGAATTATCTATTTAGAGATTTTGTGAAATGTATATAAGCAGTAAAAAGTTCTTAATAAACAGAATGTTAATAGAATTAATTAGTATTAAGAATAATTTTAGGATGCCAAAGCAAGGAAATGAAAATTAATTAGAATAATGTTTATATATTTCTTATGATATCAATTTGTCTCTGCTTAATCAAAGGAAAGCATATTATAATGTCAATTATTACCATATTACGATTTTTTAGATCTGTTAAAAAGAGAACCTTTTGTACACTTACTGTTTATGAAATAAGCTAATATGAAATATGTTTTACACATGTCAGTCACTATATTGCTTAGCCCTTTCTCACATACTATAAATTCGGTAACATCAAGGTATAAATACATATGTGTAAATGAACATATAATTATTGAAGTAGAGTTGAAAACAGTGTGGTTAAAGGATTACTTTCTTCTTTTGATGATTTTTTTCTCAGAGGTTTAGTGCAGATGCTTCAAAATGTGTCTGCATTGTTGGAAAGGGCTATCACTTAACCCTTTCCCTCATATAGACACTTTCTGACGCTTCTGCAGCAGACAGCTTTTTGAAAACATAGTGACAAAAGAAGAAATTGCTCAAAACGAGCAATTTCTCCTTTTGACACAATGTTTTCCACTTTTAGTCTTAGGTCATCCATTCAATTATAGAGATTTTCCATTTATTGACAAACTATGTTCAAAGTCGTCTGCTGCAGATAGCTTTTTGAAAACATAGTGACAAAAGAAGAAATTGCTCAAAACAAGCAATTTCTCCTTTTGACACAACGTTTTCCACTTTTAGTCTTAAGCTATCCATTCAATTATAGAGATATGTTCAAAGTCGTCTGCTGCAGATAGCTTTTTGAAGACATAGTGACAAAAGAAGAAATTGCTCAAAACGAGCAATTTCTCCTTTTGACACAATGTTTTCCACTTTTAGTCATATGTCATCCATTCAATTATAGAGATTTTCCATTTATTGACAAACTATGTTCAAAGTCGTCTGCTGCAGATAGCTTTTTGAAAACATAGTGACAAAAGAAGAAATTGCTCAAAACAAGCAATTTCTCCTTTTGACACAACGTTTTCCACTTTTAGTCTTAAGCTATCCATTCAATTATAGAGATATGTTCAAAGTCGTCTGCTGCAGATTTGTTGTATGAGGGAAAGGGTTAAAAACAAGAAAAAACCATTTAAAACAGTAAAGAAGATGTCACTGTTAGTATTAATCCTATCACGTTTTGTCCTTTACTCGCAGGTTCTCCACTGATTGTTGAGTTGATTGGTAAATCTGTGAAGGTAAACCCAGACATGGCAATCTTCATCACCATGAATCCCGGATACGCTGGTAGATCCAACCTCCCTGACAATGTGAAGAAACTGTTTAGAAGTCTCGCCATGACGCAACCAAACAGACAGCTGATTGCCCAGGTCATGTTGTACTCACAAGGATTCAGAACTGCAGAAAAGCTGTCCAACAAGATTGTTCCATTCTTCAAGTAAGTGTCAAAATGGTGCATAAACATTCGAACAAATGTATCTGCAAAATGATTGTTTTATCTATCAAATGCAAAGCAAACAAGTCTTAAATGTGTGTGTTTCTTTATTTGTACATAGTTTTTGTGTCCCTTTCCTTAGCAGGGTCAAATTGATGACCTCTTGTACATTGTCTGCAGTCTGGCCATCTGCCATGATAACCCAGTCAGTAAGAAAAAGGGCTATCAATCCAGGGTCATCAGTGTGAACCCCTGTTTGGTCATTCATTCTCTCTGATGATTGACATAAATAATAGTAACTAACTTCATTCATCTTCCACCAATGGGCTAAATAGTCGTGGGAAGGTAGCCGGTTGCCTGTGAATAATGTTGTGTGGAGTACAGACGCAAAGAATGCCAGGAAACTCACATAAGGTGAACTGGCTGCCTTGATATAACTGTAATATCATTTAAAATAACATTAACCCTTTCCCACATACAGACGATTTCTGACGCCTCTGCAGCTTTTGAAAACACTAGCAAAAGGAGAATTTGCTTATTATTAGCAATTTATTCTTTTGCCACAATTTTGTTTAACTCTTTTGAATAATTAAACCAATTTATGGAGATTTTTTATGTTTTGTCAATATGTTTTCAAAGTCATCTACTGCAGAATTATTGTATGTGGGAAAAGGTAAACCTCCAATCAATCAACCTGTTAATCTGCCTGTCGTGTCTTGACATACTTGGTTATACTTACTGTTATTTTGGCATGTCTATCTTGTTTTCCTTTAACCCTTTCCCACAAGCAACAAACTTGCAGCCAACAACTTTGAAAACATAGCCACAAAAATATGGAAAATCTCTATAAAAGGAAATATCATTATTGAATCAAGTTGAAAACATTGTGGCAAATAGTGAAATTGCTCAAAATGACTCAATGTGAGCAATTTATCCATTTGTCACAATTTTTTCAAAAGGCGTCTGCTGCAGAGGCGTCACAAAGCTTCTGTATTTGGGAAAAGGTTTAACCCTATGGTGTTAGTACTCAAAAGAATGGTTTCATTGATAGGAATCTTTTGAGTACCAACAACATAAGATTTGGGTGGGTAAGGATTAAACGCACTTGCTCATTGAAGTCTTTTAATACTCCTACCTTTCTCTGATATAACCCTGGAACCGATAGAGCACACCTTTGATTCCTCTGAAATGCTGACTTTTTAACCCTTTCCCTCATATGACAATTTTGCAGCAGACGACTTTGGACATATTTTGTCCAAAAATAAAAAATCTTTATAATTGAATGGTTAACCTATGACTTTAAGTGGAAAACATTGTGTCAAAAGGAGAAATTGCTTGTTTTGAGCAATTTCTACTTTTGTTACCATGTTTTCAAAAGGCTGTCTGCTGCAGAGGCGTCAGAAAGTGTCTGTATGAGGGAAAGGGTTAAAGAAAAACCTACATACAGCATACAGTTTCTTCTTTTCCTATAATTGTTTCAATTGAGTTAAAAATCTCAATTCTATTTCAGACTATGTGATGAACAGCTTTCCCCACAGTCCCATTACGACTTCAGTCTGAGAGCTCTGAAGTCTGTCCTCATATCTGCTGGTAATGTGAAGAGGGATAGAATCATGAGAGTGAAGGAAGGACTGAAGGAGAGAGGGGAGACCGTGAACGAAGCTACCATTGCTGAAAATCTGCCCGAACAAGAGGTGAGGATAGAATGACACATCTAACACTTTCCCATATACAAGGAATCAGCAGCAGACGACTTTAAAAACATCTAGGCAAAAATCTTTACGTGAAATTTTACCGCTGTAACTGATATTGTGAAGCTTTTGTCACCAGTGTTGAGTCAGGCTAGCCATCTCATCGGTACCTTCTGATCAAGCTTATTAGTCCCCTACCGGCGTGCCGAAGGGGACTCTTAGGTTTGCACTCCGTCCGTCAGTCCGTCCATCTGTCAGTCAGTCAGTCAGTCCGGCAAATCAGTTTTCCGCACTTTTTTTCTACATGCTTTGAGGTATTGAGCTGAAATTTTGTATATGCCTTTGTAATCATGTGTCACAGATCAAGTTCCTGGGATTTCGTCAATTTTTTAATGAGTTATGCCCCTTTTTGGACTTAGTGCAAACCGGTAGGGGACTATGGTATTGCTTGCAATCCAGTTACTTGTTACTCTTCGCTGCTCAACTCAACATTTTTATCTTGATATCCCTAGAATTGGCTATAGACTTTCATATGCAGTTTGTTGGACAAGTGACTTAGTTTATTTTCAAAAGTCGATTTTCAAAAGTCGGCATTGAAAGGATTTGAACCTTCTAAGAATCCATCCTGGATGATTTGTTAGCTTGAGGGATTTAAGACTGTGCAGTCCTGGTTAGATTCCTGTTTGCAGGGTCATGGAGTGCCCTTATCTAAGGCAAGTTTCATAGCCAAGTTTATTTGTCACCAAGGGTACATAGATAAGTGTACTGTCGTCACTTATAACTGAGATATTTTTATAAAAATGTTTTAAATCCCAATACAATAGATATATAACATTTTTAAATCCAGGAATGCAGATTACTTTGAAGAATACTTCAGAGGTTTACCCCTCGAGGATAGTTAATATTTCGTCTTTTACTCTCGGCATTATGCATATAGATGAGTTTCTCTGTCTTTAGAAAGGAAACCCTACATTTCCTGCTGCAGATGTGTCAAAATGCAGATTTATTCTCATATATTTTAAGCGAAATGGGTGTAAATTTAATCTTGTGGAACAATTATTATAAATAAATATATGTTTTAATTGCAAATTATTTTCTCGTTGCAGATATTGATCCAGAGTGTGATGGAGACGATGGTCCCCAAACTTGTGGCTGAGGATATCCCACTATTACACAGTCTACTGTCGGACGTGTTCCCAGGTGTGAAATACTCGCCTGCCGAAATGAAGGCCCTGAGACAGGAGGTCGGAAAAGTCTGTAAGGAGACCTACCTCATGTACGGAGAAGGAGAAGAAATGGGTTCTATGTGGGTGGAAAAGGTACAAGAAATCTGGTTCTTTTTAATCCTTTTTGACGCCTCTGCAGCAGACAGCTTCTCAAAACGAGCAATTTCTTCTTTTGTAACAATGTTTTCAACTTTTAGTGAAAGGTTATCCATGCAATTAAAGAGATTTTCTTATTTTTGACAAAATATCTTTAAATTCGTCTGCTGCAGAATAATTGTATGAGGGAAAGGGTTAATCATTTCCCACATTCGGAAAATCTGCAGCAGACGACTTTGAAAACAGAGTGACAAAAAAAACTGAAAAATCTCCATAAAAGATGGCTTAACTAATAAATAAAGTTGAAAACATTATGGTCAAGGGAGAAATTGCTCATCATGAGCAATTTCACCTTTGGCCACAATGTTTTTTATCAAAAGTCGTCTGCTGTTATTGCGTCACTATGCGTCTACAGGTTGGAAAGGGTTAATCCTTTACACACATAACAATCCCAATAGCCTAAGGCATCAACATCAGGAGTGGGATGTCTAAGGTTTGAATCCCAGTGGCAACAGACTGGTCCTTTCTGATATGGCCGGTTGGTTAGCCGAAAGACTGTCTGCCCGTTGCCTGGCAAAAAAAAAGAATTTTGAAAGTAAGAATGTGTTCAGTACAAAGGTGTCTCTTAGGAGTAACACTATAATAAACAAACACTTAACTTCACTTTGCTTTGCTTCACATATCTGTAGCAGGTGACTTGGGAAATCTCTAGGCCAAAATATTGGAAAATCTCTTAAAATGAAACAATATTAAATAAATTTTGTTTATCAATCTCTCTTTGACTTGCAAAATTTACACCATTTGTTACTAATGTTTTGAAACGAAGCAAAAAGCACTGGTTTTAGCTTGCTGAAGATATTTGTCATATAAGGCATCATTTAACTACAAATTCAACCATAGCCGAGTGAGTGACATGGAACTTAAACGTTTAAATTGTATAATACTGTAGTCAATTGGCTCATTCTTGAATTCTAATGACTCTGCAGCAGACTTAGTTTGAAAACATAGGAAAGGGAGAACTTCCCTCCACAATGTTTTCTGCTGCATTCATTTTAAAATTGTATTTATCCAGATTTGCCACTTTCTAATATTTTCTGCATTTTATTTTAATGCTTTCGATAGAATAAAATTTGAAGTAAATGTTTAACCAAGTAAGTATTCACTATTATGTTTGTTGGTATTTCAGGTCCTCCAGTTGTACCAGATCACAAACCTCCACCATGGTTTGATGATGGTTGGACCCAGTGGGAGTGGTAAATCCACAGCCTGGAGGGTGCTATTGAAGTCCCTAGAGAGACTGGAAGGTGTGGAAGGTGTTGCTCACGTCATTGACCCAAAGGTAATCTACAAAGAGTTGACCCCTTTCCCACATACAACAAATCTGCAGCAGACGACTTTGAAAACATGCTGGCAAAAACATGAAAAATCTCCATAAATGAGAGTTAAAGTATCAAATTGAGTTGAAATCATTGTGGTAAAAAGAGCAATTTCTCCTTTTACCATAGTGTTCAAAGGTTGTCTGCTGCAGAGGCGTCAGAAAGCGTCTGTATGTTGAAAGAGTAAACCTGTACCCACTTGCAGACGCATTTTGATACATCTGTGGTTGACAGCTTTTTGTGTCAACAGTAGAAATGGATTGTTTTGAGCAATTTCTCACTTTTCTCATAATTTTTTCAAAAGTTGTCTGCTGCACAGACTTCAGAATACGTCTGTATGTGGAAAAGGGTTAATTCCAGAAGATGGTGAGACTGTCCAAACATGACTGTTAAGCCTTTCCCTCATATAGACGTTTTCTGACGCCTCTGCAGCAGACAGCTTTTTGAAAACATAGTGGCAAAAGAAGAAATGGCTCAAAACGAGCAATTTCTCCTTTTGCCACAATGTTTTCCACTGTTAGTCATAGGTTATTCATTCAATTATAGAGATTTTCTGTTTTTTTATAAAATATGTTCAAAGTCGTCGGCTGCAGAATTGTCGTATGAGGGAAAAGGGTTAAGCAGCCTTGATGCTCAGAAGTTTCAGAAATAGTTGTCATAACAAATTTAATAAATATTGTTGAAGATATGTTGTTAGGCAGAGCAGTAGGGCAAGTTGTCAATCCAGCAGTTGACAGTTTGAACCCCAGCTCAGCCAACAACCTTACTGACGATTGACAAAAGTCTCTGCAACAAGAGTCCTGCGCCTTTCACCAAAGAGCTAACAGTCTATGATGAAAAGCAGCAAGTTGCCTTGAAGGCTCCTTATCTTGATTACTTGTGTGAGAAAGTCAGGAAACACATGGTTAGGTGAACTGGCTGCGGTGATATGACTAAATGTTTTTTGAAAAACCGAGTTAAGCTCAAATTAATAAATAAATATTGTTTGAGTACTTATTTACCATTTATATATTTTCAGTCTATATCTAAAGAAGCACTGTATGGTAACATGGATCCAAACACTAGAGAATGGACGGATGGACTTTTCACGCATACGCTTAGAAAGTAAGAAGACCTTTTATTTTAACCCTTTGTCACATACAACAAATCTGCATCAGATGCCTTTGAAAATGATTGAACAATTCTATGAAAGACAGTATAAATATTATTAAATTAGAGTTGAAATTTTGTGGCAAAAGGCGAAATTTCTCATTATGAGCAGTTTCTCCTTTTGTTATAATGTTTTAAAAATCAGCTGCTGCAGATGTGGCAAAATGTGTCTGCATATTTGAAAGGGCCAAAGTATTTCTTTAATTAGTAGATATTTTCTTTAATACTTACTGATGACGAAAGATTCATTCCTTTCACCAAACTATAGAATTGAAACTCTTTTCTATGTCAAAAGACTTCAACATTCTTTCCCTCCTCATAATGACAATAATGTCTACATATTTTATTAGAACAGATGTGAAGAAATAAATATGGCCAAATATGTGAGATAAAATCACTTTGAACACAATTTGTTTTGAAAAGGAGATGGACAAAAACATTCTTGTGATATTAAGGTGGACTTCAGTTTTTAGCTCGACTTTTCGAAGAAAAGGCTAGGTATACTACTCGCCTCGGCGCCGGCGTTGGTGTCACACCTTGGTTAAGATTTTTGTACCAATTTACTTTTTTGTCAAAACCATTACAGATATTGCTTTGAAACTTACAATACTTGTTCACCATAATTACCTCCATCAACAGACAAGAGTACATAACTCTGTCAAGGTTTTTGTAAGAATTATGGCCCTTTTTCGACTTAGAATTTTGGTTAAGGTTTTCGTAACAATTTTCTTTTTTTCAAAACCATTAGAGGCCGAGCCCCGGTAGCTCAGTCGGTAGCGATGCGGGCTGTCATTCCAGGGGTTGTGAATTTGAATCCTGGCTTGGCAAACTTTCTTTCTTTTTCGACGACCGACCGTCATTCGTCTTCCACCAATGGGCTTAGTCTATGTGGAAAAGCAGCCAGTTGCTTGGAAATGCATGAGTAGCCAGGTGAACTGGCCGCCGTGATATAACTGAGAAATTGTTAAAAACGGCGTTAAACCCCAATCAATCAATCAAAACCATTAGAGATATTGCTTTGAAACTTACATCACTTGTTCACCATCATTACCTCAATAACAGACAAGAGTACTTAGCTCAATCAAGGTTTTTGTAAGAATTATTGCCTTTTTTTTTTACTTAAACCATGATTACCTCCATCAACAGACGAGTACATAACTCTTTCAATGTATTTTTAGCTCGACTATTCGAAGAATATGAGAGCTATACTACTCACCCTGGCGTCGGCGTCGGCGTCGGCGTCGGCGTCCACGTCACACTTTGGTTAAGGTTTTGCATGCAAGTTCTAAAATACTACATGTATTGCATTGAAACTTTCTACAACCCTACCAAACTATCACACCAATGTAGATTATCAAGTTAGATAACTCTGTCCTGCATTTTATGCAAGTTATGGCCCTTTTTTACTTAGAAATTCTGGTTAAAGTTTTGCGTGCAACTAAAGTAAGAGTCCATATCTCAGTATTTACTTGATGCATTGCATTGAAACTGTCTACAACCCTACCCAACTATCCCACCTATGTAGATTATTAAGTAAGATAACTCTATCCTGCACTTTATGCAAGTTATGGCCCTTTTTTTACTTAGAAATTCTGGTTAAAGTTTTGCGTGCAACTAAATTAAGAGTCCATATCTCAGTATTTACTTGATGCATTGCATTGAAACTTTTTACAACTCTACCCAACTATCACACCTATGTAGATTATCAAGTAAGATAACTCTATCCTGCACTTTATGCAAGTTATGGCCCTTTATTTACTTAGAAATTCTGGTTAAAGTTTTGCGTGCAACTAAATTAAGAGTCCATATCTCAGTATATACTTGATGCATTGCATTGAATCTTTATACAACCCTACCCAACTATCACACCTATGTAGATTATCAAGTTAGATAACTCTATCCTGCATTTTATGCAAGTTATAGCCCTTTTTTTACTTAGAAATTCTGGTTAAAGTTTTGCGTGCAACTAAATTAAGAGTCCATATCTCAGTATTTACTTGATGCATTGCATTGAAACTTTCTACAACCCTACCCAACTATTACACCTGTGTATATTATCAAGTATGATAACTCTATTCTGCATTTTATGCAAGTTATGGTCCTTTTTTTTCTTAGAAATTCTGGTTAAAGTTTTGCGTGCAACTAAATTAAGAGTCCATGTCTCAGTAAATACTTGATGCATTGCATTGAAACTTTCTACAACCCTACCCAACTATCACACTTGTGTAGATTATCAAGTATGATAACTCTATCCTGCATTTTATGCAAGTTATGGCCTTTTTGGACTTAGAAATTCTGGTTAAAGTTTTGCATGCAACTACATAAAGAGACCATCTCTTAGTAAACTACTTGATGCATTGCATTGAAACTTTATACAGCCCTTACCAACCATCACATCTATGTAAACAATCAAGTATGATTACTCTATCCAGCATTTTATGCAAGTTATGGACCTTTTTGGACTTAGAAATTCTGGTTAAAGTTTTGCAACTACATTTAGAGTGTAATCTCAGTTACAACTTGAAAAATTGCATTGAAACTTTATACAACCTTTCCCAATTGCACAACTATAAACACAACCAATTAAGATAACTCTATCCTGTATATGGTGCAAATTGTTGCCGTTTTTTTACTTAGAAATTATGGTTAAAGGTTTGCGTTAAACTACATTAAGAGTCAATATCTTAGTAACTACTTGATGCATTCCATTGAAAGGTTATACAACCCTTTCTAACCATCACACCTATGAAAATAATCATGTTAAATAACACTATCCAGCATATAATGCAAATTATCACCCACTAAGAAATTGTGGTTAATGTTTTGCATGCAACTACATTAGAGTCCATTATCTCAGTAACTTAAATAAGTGGTGGAATAGTCGAGCGCGCTGTCCTCCGACAGCTCTTGTTTTTAAGAATTATGGCCCTTTTTGCGATTTAGAATTTTGGTTAAGTTATTCATACCAAATCAATTTTGTTTTCAAAACAATTAGAGATATAGCTTAAACACTTACAATATCTTTTTACCATCATTACCTCCACCAACAGCCGAGAGTGCATAATTCAGTGAATGTTTTTCTAAGAATTATGACCCTTTAACGACTTATAAAGTACTTTGCTTATAAATAGTATGATAAAGTACTTGGTTATATTTTCTGTACCACCTAAAAAAGTTTTGAACATGAAAAAAGTCGAGCTAGCTGTCCTCTGACAGCTCTTGTTTGTTTTTAACCTTACAGGATCATAGACAATGTGCGAGGAGAGTTGCATAAGAGACAGTGGATTATATTTGATGGAGATGTAGACCCGGAGTGGGTAGAGAATTTAAACTCTGTGTTGGATGATAATAGACTGCTTACCTTACCTAATGGTGAACGTCTAGGAATACCTCCTAATGTAAGTAGTTTTAACCTTTTTATATCCCACACAAACAAAGTTTTGGGGGGGGTATATAGGAATCACCCCGTCCGTACATACAGACGAGTACTTGTGGGGTTTGGTGTTTTCCTAAAGCCCACCCACCACCCTTATAAAGACACTTGTGGGGTTTGGGGTTTTCCTAAAGTCCACCCACCACCCATATAAAGACACTTAGATAAATAGTTTATTTTTATTTTTTATAACAGGTATCTCATTTGCATATTAATGTTATTCATTCCGTAAAAGGGGGTTAATTACGGAATGAATTGCATGCTTGTGGGGTTAACCCCACAAGCAAACATCAAAGGAAATAACCCCACAAATACACGCCATAAGTACGTCCGTCTGTCTGTCCATCCATATGACTTGTAGGCGCAACTCCTCCTTAACGGCTGGACCGATTCTGATGAAACTTTACACAGTTGCAGTACACAACCTTAGGATGTGCATGAAGTAAGATTATCCTGGTCGGAAATATTTCAAGGGAGATAATTGCCATTACTTAGTCCAATATTGCAATATGTGGCGACAGGTACTTGTAGGGGGGTATCCTTTTGTGAGTTCACTCACAGTTCTAGTTTCCACATACAACAAATCAACAACAGATGGCTATGAAAACATTTCGTCAAAAATATGGAAACTCTATAAATGAAGGGACAATTAAAAGATTAAGATGAAACAATTATAGCAAAAGGAGAAATTGCTCATTATGATCAATTTCTCTTTTTACGACAATGTTTTCAAGATTCGTCTGTTGCAGAGGCATGAGAAAGCGTCTGTATATGGGAAATGGTAAACAAAATTATTTTGATCTCAAATTTCTTTTATTTTGGGTTTTAAATAAGATTTGATGAACCCTTTCCAAAATATAATGCAAATACAAGGGCTGGGCTGTCTATCAAGGGGTTATTAGTTTAAATCCCGTCTCGGTCATTCATTCTTTCCCATAATTGACAAAAGTCATTGGTCATCCATCAATGGGTTGAAAGTGTATGTGGAAAAACATTTAGTTTCCTGGGAAGAATGTTATGTGGACAACTAGTGCAAACAAACTTGATACATCTATGATTCGGTGAACTTGTCTGCAGTCGCCATGATAATATTTTAATGCTGTTGAAAAGTGGCATTAAGCTCTTATCAGTTAATTGCTGCAAGCTTGTTTCCTAATCTATGTTAAAGAAATATATCTAAATAAAACTAATACTGTATATACTCGGTTATAAGACGCATTTTTATGCCCCCACGGAATCTCCGATTCGGGGGGCATATAGTTTTTGGCCTGTCTGTCTGTCTGTTGGTCTGTCTGTTGGTCTGTCTGTCTGCACAAAAAAAAACTTTAACCTTGGCCATTACTTTTGAACCATAACAGGTACGGCTACCATATTTCACATGTGTATTCCTTGTGACATGACCTTTCTGTCAGTACCAACATTTTTGACCTTGCGACCTTGACCTTTGACCTAGAGGTTGCCATTCTCGAAAAAAACTTTAACCTTGGCCATTACTTTTGAACCATAACAGATACGGCTACCATATTTCACATGTGTATTCCTTGTGACATGACCTTTCTGTCAGTACCAACATTTTTGACCTTGCGACCTTGACCTTTGACCTAGATGTTGCCATACTAAAAAAAAACTTTAACCTTGGCCATTTCTTTTGAACCATAACAGGTACGGCTACCATATTTCACATGTGTATTCCTTGTGACATGACCTTTCTGTCAGTACCAACATTTTTGACCTTGCGACCTTGACCTTTGACCTAGATGTTGCCATTCTCGAAAAAAACTTTAACCTTGGCCATTACTTTTGAACCATAACAGATACGGCTACCATATTTCACATGTGTATTCCTTGTGACATGACCTTTCTGTCAGTACCAACATTTTTCACCTTGCGACCTTGACCTTGACCTAGATGTTGCCATTCTCGAAAAAAACTTTAACCTTGGCCATTTCTTTTGAACCATAACAGGTATGGCTACCATATTTCACATGTGTATTCCTTGTGACATGACCTTTCTGTCAGTACCTTGCGACCTTGACCTTGACCTAGATGTTGCCATTCTCGAAAAAAACTTTAACCTTGGCCATTACTTTTGAACCATAACAGGTATGGCTACCATATTTCACATGTGTATTCCTTATGACATGACCTTTCTGTCAGTACCTTGCGACCTTGACCTTGACCTAGATGTTGCCATTCTCGAAAAAAACTTTAACCTTGGCCATTACTTTTGAACCATAACAGGTATGGCTACCATATTTCACATGTCAGTACCAACATTTTTGACCTTGCGACCTTGACCTTTGACTTAGATGTTGCCATTCTCGAAAAAAACTTTAACCTTGGCCATTACTTTTGAACCATAACAGATACGGCTACCATATTTCACATGTGTATTCCTTGTGACATGACCTTTCTGTCAGTACCAACATTTTTGACCTTGCGACCTTTACCTTTGACCTAGATGTTGCCATTCTCAATTTTTTTTTTAACCTTCCCCACTACTTTTGAACAATAACAGGTAATGCTACCATATTTCACATGTGTATACCTTGCGACCTTGACCTTTGACCTAGATGTTGCCATTGGGGGCATCAGTGTTTCACAAACACATCTTGTTTTACCTTCAAAATCGAAAGTAAAGTTGGGGGAGCGACTTATAAGCGGGTCAAGCAAAATTTCAGAAAAAAAAATACCCACCGAGCTACCTATCTTCAAAAGCTGTCATTTATATAAAGAGCCGATTTAACAGAATAATTCAAGTTTGATTGAAATAATAATAACATATTGAATTGATTTGTTTAGAAACCGAACAGAAGAAAAAATATAATTATGAATTTACACTCTTTTGTCTTTATTGTTTAGATTTATTCATGATCGGAAGCCATTTTGATTTTTGTGAAAATATAAATTGCGGCGCCGAAGTCGAGATTAAATAATTGTCTGAAATGCTAATCTCTCCTAAGGCTATTCTTTACACGCGACAAACAGTTTTAGGGCTAATGCAAGTCGGTCGTAACTACAGCCTATTCCAGGAAAAATTACAACCGTTTGCATATAACCATCGAGTTGGAGGTACCTCATTGTAAATTGTGTAGACAGTAGTCACTACCACGTATTTGTAATTTTAAATGCAGATGTAGCAGACAGTGTTGGAAAACATTGTGAGAAAAAGAGATACTGCTTTTTATCAGCGATGCATCCTTTCCTTACATTTTTTTATCTAGTTTCAAAGCTGTTAAACAAAGGAAAAATAAATACCATGCCCTTTTAAATTTGTCCAATTTAAAGAAAATGTAGTAATTTCTCCTCGGAGCGCTATCAAAAGAAGTCTGCTGCAGATGTGTATAAATGCATGTTAAAATTGGTAAGAGTGAAATCTATATAGACCTTTATTTCCGCAAACCATTTTCCCCGACAAATGAGCTACGTCATAAAAAAGAGTATGTGCAGTTTATTCACAAGTATTACCAATCTAATAGGATCGTAAATTTAACATTAAATTATATATATGGGTGTTTTTCATTTGTCGCGGCTGAATCAGCTGGTAAATTAGTGACGTCATTTATTGAGCCCTGTGTTTTTCACGCGACAAACATTTATAGGGCTAATGCAAATCTGTTGTAACTACAGCATGTTCCTGCAGAAATTACAACCGTTTGCATATAACCATAGAGTCCAACCTTCTTTCCACAGACCTTTAAAACCCTTGTCTTCACCTATCTGTGAATTACACACACTTTTAATAAACTTCGTCAATGCAATAACTTTTGACGCATTTGCAGCAGACAGCTTTTGAAAATATTGTCAGAAAAGGAGAAACATGTATTGTCCTATTTAATTCATGCATCATACGCATAATTGTATTAATGCTATCAAACTCCTGTGTTTGTTTAACTTTTAACTCATCATTTTTTGAAAACATAGGAAGGATTAATTTTCATGTGTGAAATCGGACAAATGGGGCTTAAGGGTTGAATGCATGGAAGAGACACCGACATCAACAAAACCCTTTGTTCATGTTTCGCGCTTTTATTTTTATATATTGAAACAAATATTAAGAAATTTGGACTAGTTAGTTTGGGTTATTTGGATTTATAAAATCAGGTTTGTGCATTATTATCTTCATGTATCATTATCCAGTTTTAGATCGAGAACCATGTTTTATTGAAGTATTTATCGTATTTGTTTGACATGAATCTTTTGAAATTTTATTTTTTCGGGGGGGTTGAAAAAACTCAGAAATCTGACTGCGTCTTATTAGAGAGAACAGCATAAAATCCTAGATTTTAGACCTCAAAGTAGGGGGTGCGTCTTATAGTCGAGGGCGACTTATAACCGAGTATATACGGTAGTTCAATCTGGTTTTTTTTGTAGGTAAGAATCATGTTTGAAGTACAGGACCTGAAATACGCGACCCTGGCCACCGTAAGTCGCTGTGGTATGGTATGGTTCAGTGAGGACGTTCTCTCGACGGAGATGGTCTTTGAGAACTACCTCGAGAAACTTCGAAACATCCCTCTAGAGGACACAGAGGAGGAATACAAACCGAAACAAGAACAACAGGAGGAAGTGATATCGCCCACGTTACAGGTATGTATGAGCAGCTCTACTGGTTTGAAAGCCAACCAGGTATCTCTGACCATTGTATATCCAGCTTTACCATGCACATCCGGGCAGTCTGTTCTGTACTGCACTGGGTGTGAATAAATGAAAGATTCTTGCAACAAGCTTTTAACATACTGTGTACATTGAGAGCACATATAGTAATTAGCATAGATATGATAATCGTTTTCTACACTCAGTCATTGAAATTAACAGTTAAAAATCATTGGTCCGGAAATCAAATTGGTTTTGTTATATATTACATGTTAAATTATGCTGACATTTCTCAATGGTTTGGACAGCGTAATTTTACATGTAATATATAACAAAACGAATAAGATTTCCGCACCGGTGATTTTTAACTTACTAGCCAGCAACCAAAGGATACTTCTTATTTCCCAAACTGTACACTTAACACTTTCCCTCATACAGCAATTCTGTATTTTGTCAAAAAATAGAAAATCTCCATAATTGAATGGATAACCTATGACAAAAAGTGGAAAACACTGGCAAAAGGAGAAATTGCACGTTTTGTGCAATTTCTTCTTTTGTCACTGTCACTATGTTTTCAAAAAGCTGCCTGCTGCAGAGGCGTCAGAAAGCGTCTACATGAGGGAAAGGGTTAACACTTTCCTACATATAACAAATCTTCTGCAGACGGCTTTGAAAATATCTATAAATTCAAGTAGAATTATTATATAAAGTGGAAATCATTGAGCCAAAAGGAGAAATTGTTCATTATGAGTCAGCTGCAGATGTGTCGATATGCGTCTGTAAGTGGGAAAGGGTTAATAATAGTTTGAGGTTAGTTTTTCATAGATCACAGGATGTTTATATAAATGAAGCGTGCAATGAATTTGAGTATATTATTACTGACCTTCCAGACTTTGGGGGTCAAAGAAAACATAGATCAGCCTGTGCCTCTGAACAGTGTCTGATCAGGGTCTTTCCTGTTTCCCATTTAGGTAATCCAGAACACTTTCCCACACACAACAGATTTCCAGCTGTCTGTCTTTAGTTGAAAACATTGTGACAAAAATGACAATTCCCATAATGGTTTTAAAAGGCCTCTGCTGCAGATGCATCTGCATGTTGGAAAGGTTTTAATGTTTCTTGTCATGACATACTATTGTAAGTTGTAGGGTACAATCATAATGCATACTTTCACAATTGTGCTAATTCTGAGAATTAACTTTTATATAGCTTTATTTCGTGTTTCATTTTTAGCTTGTTTGTTTTTCAAAGAAAAAAAGTCTGGATATTGTGATACCATTGGCTGCGTCGTCACAAAACTAACTTTACCTTATAACTGGAAAACTGTTCAACATTTTCAAACGAAACTTGGTACACATGTTCCTAGGAACAAAACGCATGTCTATACCAAGTCACTTAACTCTGGCTTTAATAAATATTCTATAATGCCTCTTTTTTGCTCTTATTATCATATATAGATAGTTTGATGATGAAACAGTTGAACATTTCTTTAATCCTATCCCACATACGACAAATCCAGAAGACTTCTTGGCAAAAATATAAAGGCAGTCAGCCGCTGATCTTCAAAATGCGTCTGTATCAAGTGATTGGTTAGTTGCAGACAACATGTGTTCCTTCGATCAATCTTGTTACATGAGAATGTTGCTTATTGCAGGTTCAAAGGGATGCTGCTACCATATTGAGCCCCCATTTCACATCCGATGGTCTTACAAACCGATGTTTGGAGTATGCCTTCAGCCTAGAGCACGTCATGGACTTCACAAGACTGCGCGCCTTGGGATCATTGTTCTCCCTCGTCAACCAGGCCATCAGAAATGTCTTGACTTATAACGCCAATCACTCCGACTTTCCTATGTCGGTAAGTTCGCTTTAGTATGGTTCTCGATGCAGGAATAAGGCCTCCAGATATACTTAATATATAAATACAAATCGATCTAGATCAGAAAAACTTGTATGATGGTAGAAATGGTTTCCCTCCTTGGCGCTCAGTGTCACAGGGATAGCTTTGCAACTGTTGCATCAGTGTCAGGGAAGACAATGCTGTTGTTCTGGTAATTTACTGAGGAAGCCCCATGATTTAACTGAAAACCTGTTGAAAACGGCTTAAATACCATTTTAAAAAAGCCAATCCAGATCAGTAGAGTTCTGATATCCCTGTTAGTAATGATTAGAATTAAAATCATTGTTGCAAAAGGTTAGATTTCTCATTTTTAGCAATTTTTTTTCTTTTGCTTCAAATTTTTCAAAAGTCTTCTGCTGCAGATGTATCAACATTCATACACATGTGGGAAAGGATTAATGTTTATATCCAATTTTCTTGCAGCAAAATCAGTTAGAAGCTTACCTGACCAAGTTCCTGATTCACAGTTTGCTGTGGTCCATGGCTGGTGATGGTAAACTGAAGGTTAGAGAAGAGATGGGAATGTTTATTAGAGGTGTGACCACCATTCCCCTCCCACCTGCCACAGCTAACATGAGGATTATAGACTATGAGGTAAGGAGTTACAATTTTCTGTTATATTTAAAAGAACTGGAAACCATCTCCGTGGTGTAGTTGTTAGTTGTCAGGGTTTGATCCTGTTTGGGTCATTCCAAAGACTTCAAAAATGGAGGAAATAGGAGGATTCCGCTGTGGCCGATAGGTTAGCTTCAGGGATTTTGAACCGGGCATCCAAGGTCGATCTTTAGTTATGGCGGAGTGCCCTTGGGGCAGGCACATTTCCTAGCATAGTACTGGTTTGTTTACCCAGGATTCATGAATAAGTGAACTGTTGCCGAGTTATAACTGAAATTATGTTGAAAGCGGCGTAAAACCCCAATAAAACAAATCATTTAAATTGTTGATGCTACATTTCTCTCTATAATATAATGAACATATTTAAATGCAGACACTTTATTTCAGGTTTGTATAACTGGTGAATGGGTGCCATGGCAATCCAAGGTTCCGCAAGTTGAGGTAGAAACTCACAAGGTTGCTGCTCCAGATGTTGTCATCCCGACTGTTGACACGGTTAGACATGAGTCTCTGCTCTTCACCTGGCTAGCGGAACACAAACCCTTAGTACTGTGTGGACCACCCGGGTCTGGTAAAACCATGACCTTGTTCAGTGCTCTAAGGTCACTGCCCGATATGGAGGTGAGTTTATTGTGAAACTTTCTCTGATGCTTAAACCCTTCTGACATACAACAAATCTGAAGCAGATGACTGAAAATTTCTTGGCAAGAGTATGGAAATTCTTTATAAATGATAGTATGATTAGTGAATAGAGTTGGAACCATTGTGAAATTACTTATTATGTAATTTCTTTTTGTCACAATGTTTTCCAAAGTTGTGTCCTGCAGGTGTGTCAAAATAGTTCTGCAAGTTGGACACAGATTACTGCCACGTATTTTGACTCCAGCCCTTAACTCTTTCCCTCATATAGACGCTTTCTGACGGCTCTACAGCAGATGGCTTTTTGAAAACATAGTTGCAAAAGAAGAAATTGCTCAAAACGAGCAATTTCTCCTTTGTCACAATGTTTTCCACTTTTAGTCTTAGTAACTTCGTTATCCATTCAATTATAGAGATTTTCTATTTTTTGACAAAATATGTTCAAAGTCGTCTGCTGAAGAATTGTCGTATTCCTCACTATATACAATTTAACCTACTGCATGATATGTAATTTGAATTATTAAACAAAGTAGATAACTAGTTATTGCCAATTATGAGGTATATCCCACTCGTAACACTTTCCCACAATAAAAAGAAATGTAGCAGACGAGTGTAAAAATATGGAAAATTTATATGTATTGAAAGTATAGTTATTTTAATAGAGTTGAAAACATTGTAGCAAATGGAGAAATTGCTCATTATGCAAAAAAAAAATCAAAATTTGTCTGTGCTGCAGATGCGTAAAAATGCATCGGCATGTAGGCAAATGGGTTAAGCCAGCTGGGAGTGAGACTTGCTGGAGCTAATTTCGTCACTTTATGGTTGTTGGCATTACCAAAAATGTTTTATGTTTAAAGTCTACAACCAAAAGCCCACATCCGGCCAGCTATAACGTCCTGTGACAGTTCCTGTTCTCAATGGGTTCTTAAAGCTGTCTGCTTTAGAGAAGTATAACGTTATTAATGACTTATTAATTCATGATTTTACAAATATCTCCAATACAGGTTGTTGGTCTGAACTTCTCAAGTGCTACAACACCAGAACTTTTACTGAAGACCTTTGACCATTACTGTGAATACAGAAGAACACCGAATGGAGTGGTTTTGGCGCCAGCACAGTTAAATAAATGGCTCGTACTGTTTTGTGATGAAATCAATTTGCCGGATGTGGACAAATATGGTATGTACAAGGTTTCACCTATATGCATGTAACAGTCCTAAAAGATTCGACCTGACCAGGACTTTTAACCTTGGACCTTTCAATCAGAAGGCGAACGCTCTACCACATCACTATAAAAGCTAGCTCCATAGCTAGGCAGTATAAGTGTCCCTTTATACATAAACCCCTCCTTAAATAAAATTCGTCTTCGAATTTCCGGAGACTGAGAATGATGTGAATTGTTCTCGAGGCTTTTCCTTTGTTGTCCCTTATTGGGCGCCAAGTCACAAGAAGAGAAAAACATGCAGTCAGTCTGGGACCTCTTGGTTTCAGGGCAAGTGCTCTACCGACTGAGCTAACCGTGCCGCTAACATGTGATCTCTCCAAATGTGTACAAGTTTAGACCGCGACATAGAAGTTAAAGATTTCACTTTGTTCGATATTTATATTTAACAATTTTAGTCATGCTTTTGATTGTAATTCATATAAACAATACTCTATAAATTTACTGTCATGTTTGGTACTTTCCAGTCCTAGTCTGTTAAGGATTGCTGAAATTGCATTATGACTGTTTAACTTGTGTCTTGATTATCTTTATAGAGTTTTGGTATTTAACCCTTTCCCTCATATAGACACTTTCTGACGCCTCTGCAGCAGACGACTTTTTGAAAACATAATGACAAAAGAAGAAATTGCTCAAAATGAGCAATTTCTCCTTTTGCCACAATGTTCTCCACTTTTAGTCATAGGTAATCCATTCAATTATAGAGATTTTCTATTTTTTGACAAAATATGTTAAAAGTCGTCAGAATTGTCGTATGAGAGAAAGGGTTAACCTGGTAAATGTCATTTAAACCCCTTCCCACATGCAGCAAATCTACAGCAGACCAATGTGGCAGAAGGAGAAATTGCTCATTATGAGAAATTTATCCGTTTGCCACAATATTTCAAATGTCATCTGCTGCAGATGCTTCAAAATGAGTTCTTCAGGGGAAAAAGGAATTAACCCTTTCCATCATATAGACGCTTTCTGACGCCTCTGCTGCAGACGGCTTTTTGAAAACATAGTGACAAAAGAAGAAATTGCTCAAAACGAGCAATTTCTCCTTTTGCCACAATGTTTTTCACTTTTAGTCATAGGTTATCCATTCAATTATAGAGATTTTCAATTTTTAGCTCACCTGAGCTTTGCTCAAGGTGAGTTATTGTGATCGCCTTTTGTCCGGCGTCCGTCGTCCGTCGTGCGTCAACTTCTTCTCCTCAGTAACCAGTGGGTCAATTTGGATGAAACTTCACAGAAAGCATCCTCTCAATGACCTCACCATAATTCCTTCAAATTTTTGGGATCCATGCAAAATTCTGGTTTCCATGGCAACGAAACCGAAAAAACTTCAAAATTCTTCTTCTCCCAAATTGGTTGGCAGATTTTCAAATAATTTTGTAGAAATGTTTCTTGGATGACCCTCTATCAGATTCCTTCAAGCCGTGTTGATTGGTCGAAAAACATGGCCGCCAGGGGGGGGCGGGGCTATTTTGCCTTATATGGCTATAGTGAAAACTTAAAAAATCTTCTCCTCCGAAAGTGTAAGGCCGATTTTCAAATAATTTTGTAGAAATGTTCCTTGGGTGACCCTCTATCAGATTCCTTCAAGCCATGTTGATTGGTCGAAAAACATGGCTGCCAGGGGGGGGGGGGGGGGGGGGGCTATTTTGCCTTATATGGCTATAGTGCAAACTTAAAAAATCTTCTCCTCCAAAAGTGTCAGGCTGATTTTCAAATAATTTTGTAGAAATGTTCTTTGGGTGATCCTCTATCAGATTCCTTCAAGCCATGTTGATTGGTCAAAAAACATGGCCGCCAGGTGTTTTGCCTTTTATGGCTATAATGAAAACTTAAAAAATCTTCTCCTCCATAAGTGTCAGGCCGATTTTCAAATAATTTTGTAGAAATGTTCCTTGGGTGACCCTATATCAGATTCCTACAAGCAATGTTGATTGGTCAAAAAACATGGCCGCCAGGGGGCGGGGGCTATTTTGCCTTATATGGCCAAAGTGAAAACTTAAAAAATCTTCAACATCTTCTCCTCAGTAACCAGTGGGTCAATTTGGATGAAACTTCACAGAAAGCATCCTCTCAATGACCTCACCATAATTTCTTCAAATTTTTGGGATCCATGCAAAATTCTGGTTTCCATGGCAACGAAACCGAAAAAACTTCAAAATTCTTCTTCTCCCAAATTGGTTGGCAGATTTTCAAATAATTTTGTAGAAATGTTTCTTGGATGACCCTCTATCAGATTCCTTCAAGCCGTGTTGATTGGTCGAAAAACATGGCCGCCAAGGGGGGGGGCGGGGCTATTTTGCCTTATATGGCTATAGTGAAAACTTAAAAAATCTTCTCCTCCGAAAGTGTAAGGCCGATTTTCAAATAATTTTGTAGAAATGTTCCTTGGGTGACCCTCTATCAGATTCCTTGAAGCCATGTTGATTGGTCGAAAAACATGGCCGCCAGGGGGGGGGGGGGGGGGGGGGGGGGCTATTTTGCCTTATATGGCTATAGTGCAAACTTAAAAAATCTTCTCCTCCAAAAGTGTCAGGCTGATTTTCAAATAATTTTGTAGAAATGTTCTTTGGGTGATCCTCTATCAGATTCCTACAAGCCATGTTGATTGGTCAAAAAACATGGCCGCCAGGTGTTTTGCCTTTTATGGCTATAATGAAAACTTAAAAAATCTTCTCCTCCATAAGTGTCAGGCCGATTTTCAAATAATTTTGTAGAAATGTTCCTTGGGTGACCCTATATCAGATTCCTACAAGCAATGTTGATTGGTCAAAAAACATGGCCGCCAGGGGGCGGGGGCTATTTTGCCTTATATGGCCAAAGTGAAAACTTAAAAAATCTTCAACATCTTCTCCTCAGTAACCAGTGGGTCAATTGGGATGAAACTTCACAGAAAGCATCCTCTTAATGACCTCACCAGAATTCCTTCAAATTTTAGGGATCCATGCAGGGGCTATTTTGCCTTATATGGCTATAGTGCAAACTTAAAAAATCTTCTTCTCCAAAAGTGTCTGCCCGATTTTCAAATAATTTTGTAGAAATGTTCCTTGGATGACCCACTTTCAGATTCCTTCAAGCCATGTTGATTTGTCAAAAAACATGGCCGCCAGTAGGCAGGGCTATTTTGCATTATATGGATATAGTGAAAACTTAAAAAATCTTCTCCTCCAAACGTATCTGGCCGATTTTCAAATAATTTTGTAGAAATGTTCCTAGGACCCTCTATCAGATTCCTTCAAGCCAAGTTGATTGGTCAGAAACTGGCTGCCAGGGGGCATGGCTTATATAGCTAAAGTGAAAAAAAAATAAAAATCAGGTGAGCGATTCAAGGGCCATCATGGCCCTCTTGTTTGACAAAATATGTTCAAAGTCGTCTGCTGCAGAATTGCTGTATGAGGGAAAGGGTTAATATGTAATTTAATTGTAAGTAGCTTTTGAACAATCAATCTAGTTACCAATCTCATGCTTCTTTCACTATTTCCACAGGAACCCAAAGAGTAATCTCATTCCTGAGGCAGATTCTTGAATACGGCGGATTTTACCGCACTGCAGACCAGAGCTGGGTCAAGTTTGAAAGGATTCAGTTTGTTGGAGCCTGTAACCCACCGACTGATCCCGGTAGAAAACCTCTATCATACAGGTAAGGCAAATTGAATAAGTGAATCATTCTGCTAACATTTAAGAACGACAGATTTCAATATACTGTCCAATCTGTGTTTAAAGACCACTCACAGGATGAGTTTAATCTGGTCTTTGTTTACAGGTGGTCTTAAGTTACAGTGTCATTTATGCAGGAAATGATTTAATAGTTTGGAAATTAAACGCGTGATTGCTATAGACAGAGAATTGAACGAAGGTGGTCTTTGGCCAGGTTGGATTACTTTTAAAACCATTATCAGAATGATTTGTTTCTTTGCAAAGACTTCTTGCCCCTCTTCAAAATGTTATCTCCTGTCATTTATTATACCCCCAGATACATAGTATATGGGGGCTATATAGGAGTCACGCTTGTCGGTTGGTCTGTAGACATTTCTTGTGAACACTTTTTCTCAGCAACCCTTGTTGCACTGGAATTATTTTTAAATGAGTTATGGCCCCTTGAATTTCTCATACATATGTATATTGACAGGCACCAGCTGGGGGTATTCATCACCTTCAGTGATATTTCTAGTTTCATTTATACATTTGTTTCCCTCACTTGTTTGTTAGGCTGAATGTGCTTTAAGCAAAGGTTAAGTGGTTCTGAACTGAACTTTCAAACAATGGCGTCATGAGCAATTTCAAATACTCCGCTGCAGACTCGTTGTATGTGGGAAAGAAGCTGACTGTTTGAAACAGTGAATTTACAAAGTATATAATCCTTTGTTATTTCTTAACCCTTTCCCACATACAACAAGCCTGAAGCAGACGACTGAAATATTGTAGGCGAAAATGTGGAAAATCTCTATAAATGAAGTTGTAATTACTGAAAACAGTTGAAAACATTGTGGCAAATGGAGAAATTGCTCGTTTTGATTGAAAAGCATGTAATAAATTTGTATATTTTAGATTTTTGAGACATGTGCCCGTAGTATATGTAGACTATCCTGGCAAGATCTCTCTGACGCAGATCTACGGAACCTTCAACAGAGCCATGCTTAGACTTGTACCAAGTCTTAAACCGTATGCTGAACCACTTACTAGTGCAATGGTTGACTTCTATCTCATGTCACAGGTTGGTAGCATTGCCTCTGAATTAATGATTGTTTGTTTCATGAATCAGGTTTTCAACAGTTGTAATATGGTTATTTGAACGGAGATGTGCTATTTTATATAGGATGGGCGTCACTCTTTTGTTTCTGCTCAGGATGTTTTCTTTGTTCAACCTCAATTTAAGATGTTTGGGCGGATTATTCATTAGATAAATATGTACTGTTTGTATTTTTGTAGAAAAAAGTCGGGCTATTTCAATACCCTTGGTCACAAAACTTTAACCTTGCCTCATAACTCAAAAACTGTTCAATATTTTCCAATAAAATTTGGTCCACATGTTCCAGGAACAATATGCATGACCTTTTTAAGTCACAGAAACCTGCCTTTAATAATTATTCAGTAATGCCTCTTTTTTGACTTAGAATAAACAGACCAGTGTTGGCGTTCGATCAGCGGCGCTCTTGTTTGTTTGATGTGATATTAAAATTGCAATTTAAGTATGCTATATAGTTGTTTCAAATTTTAACAGAGATAAGAATTGCATATTTATAGTGTTTTTCAAGATCCTTTTTATTTCTTCATGTTCATCAATATTGTATATTATGAATAACAGGTTTATGTTATCTGATGAGTATGATTATTTACTTAATGTAATTTAGAGTTTAAAAACATATTGGCAAAAGGAGACAATTAATGTTTCTCAAAAGTAGTCTGCTGCAGGTGTATCATAACGGGGAATTGGGTAATTAAATTAGATATCTTTGTTTTACTTAAACAGGAAAGATTCACGCAAGATATGCAGCCCCATTATGTCTACAGTCCCCGTGAAATGACCCGCTGGGTGAGGGGAATCTGTGAAGCTTTGAGGCCCTTGGAAACTTTGTCTATTGAGGGTCTGGTCAGGATTTGGGCCCATGAAGCTCTAAGACTGTTCCAAGACAGGTACAGCGTGCATTACTTTAGTAATTGTATAAATTGACTTGTCAAACTTGAATAGCGACGCGGGCTGTCAATCCAGGGGTTGAGAGTTAAAATCCCATCTCTGCCAACATTCTTTCCGACAATTGACAAAAGTCACTGTGACAAGCATCATTCTTCTTTCACCAATGGGCTAACAGTCTATGTGGAAAAGCAGTCAGTTGCTTGGAAAGGATGTTGTGTGGATTTACTGGTGAGAGAAAGCTAGGAAACACATGAGTAGGTGAACTGGATGTTTTATATGAGTGAAATTGTTAAAAACTGAGTCAAACCCCAATCAACCAAAATGAGAACTAGACCGGCTGGCATTGCAAATTTGAAACCGGCAACATTCATTCTGATTCATAGAACCAGTTGCTTTATCAAATTTGAGTTCTGAAATTTCCACCAAATAAAGTGAAATAAGATCAACATCTACTTAGAATTGATAAACTCATATCCCATTATTAGAGTCATCTGAAGAAACATGAAGATATTTGTTTCAGAGGAGAAAAGACTGGGAATTGGAGAAAAAAGCAATGTCTCCTTTCTTGCTTATATTTTCAACGGTAGTCTGCTGCAGTGGTGTCAACTATTATGAACTATTTGCCTTGTACAACAAATTGTCAGCATATGACTTTGAAAACATAGAGGCAAAATTTATGGAAAATCTCTTTGAACTATTATGAAGTAGAGTTGACAACATTGTGGCAAAAGAAGCTATTGCTTATTAAAAGTCGTATGCCGTAGACGAGTCACAGTATGTCTGCAAGATTGAAATTATTAATGAATATTTTACAGACTGATAGAGGATGAGGAGAGACAGTGGACAGATGAGAATGTCGACATGGTTGCCCTCAAACATTTCCCTGGTATAAACAGAGAGGAGGCCCTTTGTCGACCCATCTTGTACAGTAACTGGCTGTCAAAGGACTACACACCTGTGGATAGAGAAGTACTCAGGGAGTACACCAAGGCTAGACTGAAGGTAATTGATCGTCGCTACAGTTTAAAGATCAACCACATGTCATTTGTGACTTGTGTATTTCCAGATCACCAAATCCCTTGATGCAGTCGGAACTAGTTTTGCACTGTTTGTTAATACGTCGAAGAATCATTTAAAAGCCTTTTAGACATACAGGATGTATTAAGACTATATAGTATGGGAGCGTAAATTGATCATTTTCTATGCTTGTCAAAAAAGCTCTGAGGTTGGTTTTGCATAGAACATGGCTCATATATGGTCTAAATTGTAAGCATGCAACTTTATAACTTCATGAGCTGTAACAGTAAAAGTGACAAAGGGACCTTTGTAAATAGGAGATGGCCATGAATAATGTGAGCCATTATGCAGTCTGATTGTGACTTCATTTCTATTTATTTCCGTTTTCTTGAAAGATCTGTATGATGAATTTTGTATTGAGTGCCAAGTCAATATGTTATTTTAATAAAATTGATTAAAATGCTGTACCCTTGATTGCATTCAATGTTATTTTATTCAATCTGCTATCTTAAGAACTTCACGGTATGTAATCAATCATAAAATCTCGTAAATTCAGTTTTCATGCGGTGAGACTCATTTTATGATTTTTCTAAATTAACAACATCACAGAGTGTAACTGTGTCAGTCTGTCTTTTGATTGAAAGTGTTTATTAGATTTTTCTCAAAATCCTCTTGAATGGTATATAAACTACCCATCGGATTCCAATTTTGTCAGATATGACCAATTTGTAAATCTAAAAATAGCACATTATCCATGGGTAAAGAAGAATCAATATCTGATGACATAGTTGAATAATGATTATATTTTCAGGTGTTTTACGAAGAAGAACTGGATGTACCCCTTGTTCTGTTTGATGAAGTATTGGACCATGTGTTGAGAATTGACAGAATCTTCCGTCAGCCCCAGGGTCATGTGTTGTTAATTGGTGTTAGCGGTACTGGTAAGACTACATTGTCCAGGTTCGTCGCCTGGATGAATGGACTGACTGTCTATCAGATCAAGGTTCACAACAAATACACGGCCAATGATTTTGATGAGGATCTGAGGAATGTTCTTAGAAGATCAGGATGCAAGGTAAACAATCATTGTTTATTGGATAAAAGCCCTCTCTGGGAGTGCCAAAATCTAGTAATTTTGGCACCGAAACCCAACAAATTTCATGAACATTTTTTCGTAATACACCTCATAAATAACTTTATGTTATAATTAGAATGTCTCATGTGTAAACTAGTTTATTAAAAGTGATAATAAATAAATATTAAATAAACACTTATGAAATATCCTATATAATATACTGTCTATACTATCATAATTTCCATTTTCATGAAACCTTGAAAACATACAAAATCATGCTGAATTTTCTAATGGTATATCTTTATGTTAGGTTCATTATTATTATTCTGAAATCCTATCCCTATGTTGTAGATATATAATAATAATTATCTCATTGGCATGATTCTTTCAAATATCCAAAATATAGGTTTTAATTTCTTAATGAGAGATTTTGTCTTAAAATACCGTTTTTTGTGTCACCTGCCTTTAATAGTAGGGATAACAGCAAGGGCTGTCAATTAAGGGGTGACGGGTTTGTAACCCTGGCTTGGCCATTCATTCTTTCCTAAGATTGACCTAAGTCGTTTGTATTCCACCAAACAGCCAAATAGTCTGTTTGGGAAGGCAGGCAGTCGCCAGAGAAGAATGTTATGTAGAGTACTGGTGCGAGCGAGGAAATCCAGGAAAAGCATGATAGGTGAAGTGGCAGTTATGATATAACTGAAAAACATTGAAAACAACATTATCTCTAATCAATCAAGCTTAGTAGGTAAGCACAGGGATCACTTCTCCATCTGTTTTACTTCACGCCTTCACCTACAGACATATTGACTGGCTACATTCTTCAAACAATTGTTCTTCCTTATCTAGGCCTGTTAAGAGATTGAATTTGACAGTAAACAGTCAACACGAAAGACTTTGTATAATGCTATATCAGCAATCATAAGCATGATGCAGCTATAAAGTTCATCTTATGTTAACAAATAGCAATGTTGGAATACTTACAGAGTGAAAAGATTGCGTTTATAATGGACGAATCAAATGTGTTGGATTCAAGTTTCCTGGAGAGAATGAACACCCTGTTGGCTAACGGGGAGGTACCCGGTCTGTTTGAGGGAGACGAGTACACCACTCTGATGACACAGTGTAAGGAAGGCTCCACAAGAGCAGGCTCCATGCTGGATTCGTCCGAGGAATTGTATAAATGGTTCACGCAGCAGGTAGGCAGTTAGGAAATTTTATTTTCATTATCCCCTTTCCTCGATTTAAAGGGATCTGATGTGGACAAGTAGTCAGCAGTCTGGATTTGAAACCAAGTGTCCCAGTTTT